>OU612046.1:111503235-112103235 GCA_914767935.1 Coremacera marginata | reverse complement strand
AGCATCTCTACCAGAGCTTCTACCAGAAGCCCTCTCCTATAGTGGCACTACTTGCCACTTCATCCCACTAGCTTCACCCCACTTTGGAGGTCTGTGGGAAGCTGGAGTGAAGTCCACAAAGCTCCATTTGCGCCGCACCATGCCCGACCAAGTACTCAACTATGAAGAGTTGTGCACGCTGCTTACAGAGATAGAGAATTGTCTCAATTCTCTACCGCTATGCCCCATTTCGACGAATCCGGGTGACAACAATGTACTAACACCTGCACATTTCCTCATTGGCGAACCGACCAGATGCATTCCTGAGGAAAACTTTCTGGATGCCAATATCAATCGATTAACTCGTTGGAAAAGGGTGACGTAACTCAAACAACACTTTTGGAAACGGTGATCAAGTGAGTTTATGTGCCGATTGCAACCACGACCGAAATGGAACCAGATTCAACGCAATGCCAGTGTGGGCGACTTGGTGCTTCTATCGCACGAGCGAAGCACTCCACGGCAGTGGCCCTTAGCAAGAATCGACAGTGTTCTCCCTGGACCTGATGGTTTGGTGCGTGTTGTAACTCTTTACTGCAATGGAAAGTATCTCAAACGTCCGATGTCAAAGATTTGCCTACTGCCAATTAACGATGACGCTGTTTACCAATAATAACTCCCATTTAATATGGAATCTAGCCACTTCATTTTGCTGTGAGACGATGCATAGCTTGGTCAACAAGGCGACCAAATAAAACCACCTCCACCGGGCTAGATCCTACGTTTAAGAACAGTTGTTCTTAGGGGGAGTATGTTAGGAATTTAAATTTATTACTATTTCTATTCAGTGGTAACTCTACATAATAAATTTCGATCTTTACAAAACATGTACATTTCCTTTCTTTTATACTTTTTGCTTGACTTGTTTTTTCTCTATCCGATAACAAGCTGTCAAATTAAATTAAAACGTGGTCGACACAAATTCTTGTATTCTTGAGCCCAAGATTAAAAAATAAACGTGATGTTAAAAATTACTTAACCTATTTTGATTTTGATTAAGTTGGGACATGACATTCGCGGCAGAGAAAACAGACCTCTTTTTAAAAATTCATAACTCAGTCAAAAACAAACATTTTTTTTTATTATTGTAGAGAATTGAAGAAATTACAAGAAAAAAATTCAAAAAAATATATTTTTCACTCCAACATGGGTTTATAGAGCTCCAAACTGGCGGCAGAGAAAAAAACGGGGCCTCGTGGTTGCAGCGCTGGGAGTTGCAAAAATTGTCCGATCTGGAAAAAAATGACTTTTGTAAATCTTAACAAAATTTGTTATCGTATGACACGAGCTTTTTTTTAAAATTTTTTTTCGATTTTTGGTGATGTTCCAAATTTGAAAGTGTTGTTTTTCGAAAAAAATATTGACTTTAAAAATTCATAAAAAATCGAAAAAAAAATTTTAAAAAATAGCTCCTTGCATACGATCAAGTTTAAAAAAATACAAAAAAAAAAAAATTTCGGCAAAAAACTAACCCGCTAGTGCAGCAACCAGTACGAAAAACATGGCTTCGAGATAAACGCGTTCAAAGTTTGTGAACAAAGAAAAAAAAGGCTACCTTCAATCTGCCATGCCTGCTTCATACAGTATGCCTTCGTTATCTTGTGTGGTGCTGTTTCTTATAGGTTTTTGCAATCGTTTAGCAATTCGGGCTTCACCCTTCAAGTAGGTACGAAATAACAACCACCAAAAGTCAGGTAGCAAGTAAAAAAGTATATACCAGCTGCCGTACGTAGGTAGCGCAAAAATTAAAAATGCGCTCTCACTAACCCGGGTGTAACTTTTGAACCCGTAGGTATTTTTCTACGAAATTTTTTTTCTTAGAATCTTCAAAAAAATGCAAAATGATTTAAAAAAAAATGCCAATGTCATGTAACCCCTTAATTCTTCTACACTTAGGAAAGCACTGCGGTATGGAAAGGCTTATAAGTAAGAAATATTCGGATACAACCGCAGTAGCTATAATATCTCAGCCATTGCAATTGGAAATAAATAAATGGATTCAAAAATCATGGAGAGATTAAGTTTTAAAGGATTGACTGAAGAGTATTTAAGAAACAAAAAAACATTAAAATGTTGTAAGATACGTTCAATGAAAAAATAAACTTCGAAATACTATTGGACTTAGAAGAGAAATTATCTGCTTTCCAGCCAGTATAACTGCATGAAAGAAGGATTATATAAACATAACAAAAAATTGCTGGAATGCGAGATTAGTGTGCAGAGAGCTTCAAAAACTACCTAATAAATCAGCGCAGGAAGACAAAAAAAATAAATTTGACAACTGCAGCAATATATCTAAGAGGCGGAAGCTAAAAGATATCAATGATGAAACCGGAAGTTAAAATATTCAGGAAACTTTCCTTCATCAAATGCGAGCAGATAAGAAATATGCAAAACTGGAAATCATTGAAAAAGTTACTAACGCCAGTCCAGTGAGAATAAAAAAGATTCTTAAAAGTGTTTCAACACCGATCGCGGAGAAACAGTGTTGGGTTCCTCCCTATGAGGATACCCGTAGGCCCTTTGTTATGACCCCAAAATGCTCACCTAACCTAGCATGTCTTCTCTTCACTAGAGAAGCACGCATATCCCTACAGATGCCCTAGGATATTAAAAAAAAACCAGTTTACCTTGTTTTTATTTAATTTTATATTATTAAAAATAATTTTATAAAATAAATTATAATTTTTTTCTCGGGTTATCTAATATTTATTTCCTATTAATATAACATATTAGTTCCTAACTTTTGTTGATTTTGGGGGAGGGAAGAAATGGTGTCATTGCGTGGTTTTCTTGCTGCCCTCATAATTTGTTTTGAGCTTCCACTGTGGTTTATTTTCTTCTAGTTTACCGATGCACTTGTCACTTTTTTGACATTATCTCTAGAAATTATCTCGGCGTGTTCTTCCTATTGGAATTTATTTGGATGAGTTTGAAATGTATGTGATATGATGATATATGGATATTTCGCGGCTTCAGCTTTACTTATGTTGTCTTTTCCTTCGGCAGTTCATTAATTCCGTTGGTTTTATTTCAGGATTTCTATCCCTTTTATTATTCCAATACTTTGATTCTCGTTTCTTTACACCGTTAATTTGCTATTTGTTGCTTCCATTACGTTTGCTTTTGTTGGTTTTAATGTTTCTGGTTTACTTGTTTTGTTGCTTGCTTTAATGGTTAATTTTAATAATTTCATTTACGTTGTTTTATAAAATTGGTTATATATATTATTTGTTTTAGTTATCTTTAGAAAGGGGTTGATTCCTTTTATTATATTATTTTCCAGTTTTTTGTTCTTGGTTTAATAGGTTGTTTTAGTAAAGGGTTTTATACCTTTTGTTGTTTTGAATATTACGATTTTCGTTGTTGTAAATAGCTTTTATACTTTCTGTTAATTTAAATGTTTTTGTTCTACTTGTTTTAGAAACTTGTTTGTTAAATTAATTAATTAATGTTAAATTATTTTGTTGGCATTGTTCTTTTTATTGTAGTTTTGACACTTTTTGGTTTACTTCGTTGCTTTAGTAAAGAGTTTTATACCTTCGGTTGTTTTAGAAAAACCGGAATATCATTGAATTTGTTTTAGAAAGGTTTTGATTCCTTTTGTTTAATTATTTCGTCAGTGTTGTTCTTTTTATTAAAGATTTGACACTTGTTGGTTTATTTTATTTTTCATAACCGTTTTCATTATTGCATCAATCGTCTGCTCGGTTTTAATGTGAGTTTATAACTGGCTTAAAAACTAACTTAATATCAGCGTACGAAAGAATCTTTTAGAGGAGAACCAAAGTAATGCAAGCTTAGCATATTACGTCATAGCAACTTGCAGTTATTGCTGCAATCGCTTGACTCGGGCAACAGATGTGTATCAGCGGGTTGTTGACACTTTGGTTGTTGCGAAAGCGCGCAATGAAGAAATGTTTTATTTAAATAAATGAACACTTCAGCTATTGCGTAATCGCGTAATTAGGAAATGTTGCGGAACATATTAATATTTTCCGTAGAAATGTTTAGGTCGTTAAGGTCGTTAACTCTTTCCCCTCTAAAGAATTCAGTGTTGTCACTGTTTTGTGCTATGGTCTTTGACCTCTGAGCTGCAACAGGCTCTATAGCGATTTCGTCTTGTCCCGTGTCTGGTTTGGTTTTATCTGCTTTGTCAGTTATTATTGATATTTTAATTGATCTGTTTTGTCTTTGGAAGAATGCTTTTAAGCCGACAAGAATCAGTAAAAACATTCCAATTCCGCTCAAGCTGAAAACACTTGTCTTATATTTTGCATCTAGAGTCATAATTTCTTTTGTATTAACACTGTGTAATTCTTTGAGCATTTTAAGTGATAGAATTTCCTCAAAATTTGCGGTAATGTTTCCTGGTTGGATTATAGCAGGCAAAGGTTTAGCCATAGAAAATTGTTTGTTTTCGTAAGTCCGTTGGTCAGCTTTGATGATAACATCATGAAATTTTATTAAATATGTTCCTTTTAAATCGGTTTGCTTTTGATCTATCTCTATCGAGCCATTATAGGAGTTGAAAAGTAGAATACCCGGAGCAATTTCCTCTATGGAAGATATGTGCTGAGCATTAGTCATGGTACAGACAGAAGGTTGACCATGAAGAAGGTTTGGCAAGCATTGGCTATTTGTAATATTATTAGGGTTTCCCTCTTTACACATTGATATATCATTTAAAGTTTTACATTCACTTGTCATCTCTAAATTGAATTTTTGCATACAATTACAGTATTGTTTGAAATTTTTATAATTGAATTCTTTTATTTATTTTTTTTACAATAAGTTTTTTGCAATTTTCTTCATTTGTTTTTGGAAGGCTGATAATATAAAAAAATTTTTAGTTATTCTTAACTTTTAGTCCGATAGTATAAATTAATTAATAATTCCTGCTTTCGACGAGTAAATAGCATAATCTACGTTAATAAGTTCTTCTTTAACAACTTTAAGCTTAATTTTTTATAAATTTGTTACATCTTTCCTATTTTGGTCGATTGATTTAACAACATTCACTACTGTATTAGTTCTACTGATTAATTCATTGATTCTTTTCTCCATTAATCTATTTATAACAACTTGTTTATTGTTGTTTTCCAGAACATCATTCATTTTGTCTGAAACAATTTTGAAATCATGATTTGGGGTACCAGTAATCCATTTAAATACGGTACCCAACGCTTTAATTGATCTTTTACTTCTTACCGCATTTAATCTATATATGATGCTTTCTATTTGTTGAATTTCGTGAGTCAGGAATGGATAGTTGTCGTCTTCTTTTGTAACGTCTTCCGTTAATGTTCTTTTTATTTCGTCCAGTATTGGTTCATATTGTTTTAAATTGATTACGTGAATTATCTTGAAGGTTGAGTTCTGCAGTTTAGCTATTCCAGTTTCAATGGTGACTATCTGAGCATTAGTGTAGTCCAATATCTGTACTTAGCTATGATAAAGGGAGGCAAGAATTCTGGAAAGGAAGTTTTAAGATTTTATATGGCTTTTATGAACTATTCTTTTAGTTTGAGTTAGTACTGTATTTCCTTGATCCTCTTTGACTATCTCTTTCCGATATCGGGGAGATAACTTGTTTCCATGTCTTTTGTTTATTTTTACGTAAACAGTGTCTCCTTCTTGAAATTTTTTAAAATCCCGTCTCTTTTGATTATGAAATTTCAAGTCCTTTTCTTGTTTTTCTTTTATATATCTGAGAATTTCTAATCTATCGCGATCCAGTTGCATTGGATCAGTAGTTACTGTTCTACCAAAAAAGACTTCTACAGGCTTCCTGTTTATGGTTGAGTGAATCGAATAATTGTTCTTAAAAATAGATCTATCTAGTAAATCGTCAAATGAATCGTGAATTTTTTCCGCTTTAATGCAACGAATGATTTCCGATAATGTCGAGTGGAACGTTCCACTTGTCCGATTACCGTACTCATGTATGGTGGCGCTCTAAACACTTCTATATTGAATTGGTTTTGTAACATGTGGGTTAAGAGGGGGGGAATTTAGAGATTTTTCGTTATCTAGCACTATTTTTTCAGAAATACCGAAACACATCAGCATTTCACGCAGTGGATCTCTAATGTCCTGTGTTGATCTTGACTTAACAATCCTTGCTAATGCGTACTTTGAGAACTTGTCGATTGCAGTTAAAATTACCTTTTTATTTGTGTGGTAAATATCGATATGAACAATACGGCCTGGGTACATGGGAATAGGTGTAGCTTTTAATACAGTTCTGTTTGGGTGTCTTTCATACTTATTGATTTTACATATCTTGCATTGTTTTACTATTTTGATGATTTTGGCACTCATTTGAGGACTCTTATTTTTGCATTTTTGCACTCTTAACATGTGGGTTAAGAGGGTGGAATTTAGAGATTTTTCGTTATCTAGCACTATTTTTTCAGGAATACCGAAACACATCAGCATCTCACGCAGTGGATCTAAATAAAATAATAAATACAGCAAACAGTACCCTAGGATTTATTAAACGATGGGCAAAAGAGCTTAACGATCCCTTTATAACTAAAACTTTGTTCACTTCTCTGGTGCGGCCTATCTTAGCATATGCTTCAATTACACTGTGGAACAAATTCAGGTTAGCAAAAGTTAGGTCGATTCTGAGAGTGAGGCGTAAAAATAGAGGCTAAATTAGAAGACCGGTATCGCGGCGTTTGCTTATGTTCGTTAGAATTTTTTTTTTAATCGACCTTCGAACTTTGCAGTCAAATGCCGATTTTAAGCATATTGTTTATTTGGTTTTTTGGCTATAACTCGTCGACTAATTGATATTTTTTTCAATTTGTAAAAGCCAAATTATTGCAAGAGACGTGTGCAACAATTAAAATTTTTTAAAAAATTGATTTAGAACTAACATAAACAAACGCCGCGATACGGGTATTTTAATTTAGCCCCTATATTCACCCCTCACTCTCAGAATCGACCTTCTGCTAACCTGAATTTGTTCCACAGTGTTATTTTTGGAATTGAAATTAACAAAGCGTGCGTCAGATGGCGTGCGATTGAAAAACGTTCAAACTGTATCCATAACTGCTATCATCACATAACTGCTGTTAAAAAGGACTGTTTTTCATCTAACGACACTACTGAAATTACAGCAATTTCGGCAGAGGTACAACTACAATCATTACTTGATCACACAGCACAACGCTTGCAAGAAACTGCAAGTTAATTCTTTTTTGCAAATGGGAATGTGATGGTTCTTCCGGACAAAATACAAGCAATTATCATGCGAAAATACCTTGGACACGGCTATGTTCATGGTGTTATTCGTACCATTGCGATTAAAAAAGATTTTGGAGACTCAGAGCCATCGACTAGCACAGCGCACTCCAGGGATATTTGAAAAATCGCACACCATCTTCCACGAAATACTGCAGGCCCATCAAATTTGAATTCAAAAAGAAACCCAGTATACCATGAAGAAATATGTAAGCGATATTGCACAGCTTCATCCATTACTTACTTACTTAGGTTGTCGTAACAACCCGTGTTCGGGCTCATTAGCTCTCGCCAGGCGCCTCTGCTTTGCGCGCGCCTTCTCCAATCGGATACACCAAGTGCGGTTAGGGCTTCCTCGGCCTGGTCCATCCATCAGAGGCATGGTCTCCCTCGTCGTCGTTGACCAGCGACCCTCGCCTCGAGCACCATTTTCGCTAGAGCTTCGTCGTCCATATGGTGGACATGACCCAGCCAGCGTAGTCGCTGCACAGTTATACGCCGAACTACGTCAATTCCTTCGTAGAGCTCTTACAGCTCGTGGTTCATTCGGATGCGATAGTCGTCGCTGACTCGAACAGGACCGAAGATTTTGCGAATAACTTCTCTCTCGAACACTTCCAAAGAGCGACTTCGTCAGCTTGCGAAACTACCCATGCCTCAGCACCATAAAGGAAAACAGGTAGAACGAGCGTCTTGTAGAGTGTTAGTTTTGTCGATCGAGAGTGGGCTCTGGAACTTAGTTGCTTACTGAGCCCGTAGTAGCACCTATTAGCAATTATTGTTCTTCGCTTTATCTCCAGGCTGGCTTCGTTGTTGTTATTAATGGCGGTGCCAAGGTATACAAACTCCTTGACTATTTCAAAGTTATAGCTGCCGGATGAAACGTAAGAATCTAGACGCCGCGCTCCCTTGTTTGTAGACAGCATATACCTTTTTTTACCCTCATTTATCGTCATCGGTTTATCCATTACAAATACAAATTAACGGGCAGGAAATCGAAGCAAGAACTATCTCTCGTCTTCCGAATCAACACAATGCTTTCGCATTTATAGGGGGCATCCCCTGAGTGCTGGTTAAGTGAAAAAAAAAGCTAACAATAAGTGCTTAACAGGTCATTCAATAAGTCCGTAGGATAAGTAAGAAAAAAACAAAATTTTGATAAAACTCGATTATATTATTCAACATAATTGCCGTCGAGAGCGATACAACGAGTATAGCGATTTTAAAACTTTTCGACACCACTTTTATAGTACGATTTCTCTTTCTCGTCAAATTTGACTTCAGTTTCAGCGATTACTTCATTGGACTTGAATTTCTTTCCAGCAAGTATTCTCTTGAGATTTGAAAACATGAAAAAGTCGCTGGGAGCTAAATCTGGTGAATACGGTGGGTGGCTAAGCAATTTTACCATCATTTTCATCGATTTGTGACACGGTGCATTGTCTTGGTGAAAAATCACTTCTTTCTTTTGCAAATGTGACCGTTTCTTATGTCATGACAGTAATAGTCGCTGTTGATGGTGGTTCCTTTTTGGAGATAGTTGATGAATATTATTCTCTTCGCATCCCAAAATACAGACGCCATTACCTTACAAGCCGACTGTTGGGTCTTTGCTCGCTTTGGATTCGGTTCGTCGACTGCTGTCCACTCAGCTGACTGTCTTTTGGATTCTGGTGTGTAATAGTGAAGCCATGGATGAACCATTGTCACATATCGGCTATAGAATTCGATTTTATTGCGGTTTAACAGCGCCAAATACTCCTCTGAAGCATCAATTCGTTGTTGTTGGTCGCCTGAGAGCTCACGCGGCACCCATTTTGGACAGAGCTTTCGCATACCCAAATGTTCATGTAAAATGGTAAAAACACTACCATCTGGCATCTTTACAATGTCAGCTAGCTCGTGCACCTTAAATTTGCGATCGTTCGTAACCAATTTGTTGATTTTTTTATGGATGTTTTGTGGAATAACAGTCTGATTTGGGCGTCCACTGCGCTCTGCATCATTTGTGTTGGTACGACCACGTTTAAATTCAGCGATCCACTTTTCTTCCATTTGGCTCGATGGAGCAGAGTCCGGATAATGTTTATCAAGCCATTGTTTGGTTTCCACTGTATTTTTTCCATCAAAAAGCAAAATTTTTTTTTTTTCAATAACAATAGTTGCACACAAAATGCTAACTCACGAATCAATTGTCAGATTGTTGTCAAATTTTTATACGTATCGTTTAAAGGTTGGTACTAAATAAAAACCATATGGAAAAAATCTAGTAAAGCCATCTTTGTGTCATCCTATGGACTTTTTGAACGTACTGTTACAATGATTGATGGAAAAGAATGCCAGGCTTTGATTGAAACAAAGGGTTCATCCAGCTGCATCATATGCCAAACAACATCAAGCCAATTAAACTAAGTCCAAGACAAATCAATATATAATACTGATGCATATGAATTCGGATTATCACCACTACATGCAAGATTTGGAATTCAGACCTACAGGATCAGTAAGAAACAACGACACCAACAAGGAATTACGAAGTTTAAAAAGAAACATGTCCAAGATGAATATCGAAAATATGGATTAGTCGTAGATCAGCCAAAATAAGGTTTAGGCAAAACAAACGATGGAAACACATCAAGAAGATTCTTTTCAGATCCAAAAAGAGCATCTGAAATAACAGGAGTTGATTTAAACCTTATTTCCAGATTAAAAATAATCATCGAAGTACTTGCATGAATTGAACATATTGACGCGAATGACTCAAATATCTCAATCGGTTCAAAAGTTATAGAATTTTGGCCAATGAAAATTTTGAGCCCCTGTGCACCGTTGGAATCGAACTTGTACCCCACCGAATCATAGTTATACACTTCCCTTACAAACAGTCATTGATTCAATATTAAGTATGACTGAAGCTTTGTTGCAGCAGATCTCAATCTATCTATTAATGGATCTATATCTTAATCGTATTGTTCCCTACCGATTCATAGTTATATACTTTTCTTACACCAGTCACCGATTCAATATTAAGTATGACTGAAGCTATGTTGCAGCAGATCACTATCTATTAATATAGGAATGGATATAAATCTTACTCGTGCTGCGACTGCGTGTAAGCAGCAACCAAGCAGAGCGCAAAATCAATTGCTTGACGAATTCGGGGTGAATCGGATTGCGGAACGCAAAATTGTTATGGCACTTTTGAGATTGTGTTAGTGCAGAAAAACATGTATTAATCTCTTGAACAGAAAGATCCCAGCTTCAGTCTTCAAGCGAATGTCAAGTAGGTAAGACTTGCGCCTGCATGTTACTTGAATATTTGACGAAAAAAAGTACGAGATTGTACACGGTATAAAATGTTATTTGTTTATGAATTTAAGAAAAAAAAAATAGCTGCTTAATGTCTTGTAGCACACGGCACTATTTCAATAATTGTTTTTGAACATACGATGCAAAGCGGTCCTGAGTCAAAATTAGAAATTTGTTTTGTATTTTTGTTAAAAATCATTGCTTTTTTAAAGTTCTATAACAATTTGTGTATTAAAGAAAATAAAATCTTTATACATTATTTATACATTTTTTTTTTTTTTGTTTATTTGCATTTATCATTGTCCCATATTCCCATCGCTGTTCCATTATGAAATTTAGTGAACTTTTAGCTAAAATATATACAAGCCACATAAATTTAAAAGAATTTAAAATGGATTACCTTTTTTATTTAAAAATATTAAAAAATTAAAAATTGAAAAGTTAAATTAAAAAATTTAAAATAAAATGGATACTTAAAATATTTTCACATTATTTTTTATATGAAATTTTAAAAATGCCCAAAATTATTCTCTCTAGACTAGAAAACTGTCTTAACGTTGGCTGATTTTATATATCATAACGTTGACTGATCCCAATAAACAACATTTATTATTCCTCAAAATAATGGCATGGCGCATTTCATGGAGTGTCATAAAGTTGTGATGTTGAAAAATTTCTGTACTAAAACGTATGCCAGTTTTCTTTTCAGCATATTATTTACCAATGCATAGAAAATTGTATGGTAAAAAATTCTTCCTTTTTGAATGTTTTGAAATCAATTTTGTAGCTTTAAATAAAAAGAATTAAGATTATGAATTTAAGATTACAAATAAACAAAGAATCAAAGTAATACAAATTTTTATATATAATTGTAAGTCAGCTTGCCAACTACATTTTTAAATTATATATAAAAAATCAATAATAAAATATAAAAGTTATATTCTCTTAATTCAGTCATATTAATTCAGCCAACTACATTTTTAAATTATATATAAAAATTCAATAATAAAATATAAAAGTTATATGCTCTTAATTCAGTCATATATCTGTAAAGATCGCATTGTAAGCGTATACAAAACAATTTTTCTTTAAATTTTCAAAACTAAAATTTTGACGAAAAGTTTTTGGACAGCAAAATGATTGCTTAACATCAACGGACATAATTGGACTATATTTGAAAGAAGATAATTCACCGGAAGTTCAAATAGACCATCGACATTAGTAGAATTGAAAAATTCATTGGAGAGATCTTACCCGAATCCAAAAACATTCAATGCAGCAGGTATTAAACGAATTTAGAACACTGAAACAAAACAATGACTCAATATCAGAATTTAGAGAAAAAAATACGGAACTGTCAGAACTATTAGGTTCATTTGAAATTAAAACGTTGGAAATCCAACTCAAGAAACTAAAGATGCAGTTCATAAAATCAATGAAAATATGGCGCTAAACATTTTAAATAAAGGTGTAAGTGTTGAATACCAAACTAGTTTACTTTCAAATGAACCTAAAACGTTAAGTGAAGCAGTAACAAGGCGTGTGACGACAGAAAAAGTTCAAATCAGAATAAAACTAACATTTTTAGCGACTGATGGAATGAATAATAGGGCGCGTCCTGCTAGAAAAATACATGGCAGTAATAGATTTCAAAACATTTACGATTACTTTAATCGTTAACGGGCAAGAATTTACATTACCACTAACAAAGCAGTATTTTTTCAACACAACCATAATTATACCAGCGAGATCAGAAAGATAGCATAGTTTGCTTTAAAGAAATTTCAAAGGGTGTATTCTTTGGGAATATTTTAATACCCGCAACAGGCATCGCACACATAAAATTACTAAACACAACCGATGAAGACGTTATTTTAAACAATTTTGAGGTAGAGACTAAACCTGTAAAAAACTACAAAATTTTTACATGCACAAAAAAGAACAGCAACAACAAGATTAGATTAAACAACCTGCTTAAAACGTTAAATATTGGTTATAACGAACCGCAAGCAGAAAAGTCAGTAATAAATTTAATACAAAACTACCAAGATATATTTCATATAACAGGAGAACGCCTAAGCGTAAACAATTTTTACACTCAGAAAATACAAACGACAGACGTAAACCCCGTTTATATCAACAACTACAGACTTCCACAGACCCAGATGACAGAGATAAGCATACAAGTTGACCAACTTTTAGAAGACGACATTATAGAACATTCAGTCAGCCCATATAATTCACCATTACTTGTAGTGCCAAAAAAATCGACAGATGACGACAAAAAATAGCGACTCGTTGTAGACTTTAGAAACCTAAACGAGAAAATATTGAACGATAAGTTTCCACTGACCAGGATAGAGGACGTTTTGGACAGATTGGGAAGAGCTAAGTACTTTACAACTTTAGATATGACTAGTTCTTTTCACCAGATTAACTTACACGAAGACTCTCGACCGCTAACTGCTTTTTCGACATTAAATGCACACTTTCAATTTAAACGTTTACCTTATGGACTGAAGATATCTTCCAATAGTTTCCAGCGCATACTGGCAATCGCAATAAGTGGTCTCGAAGCAGAAGCGTTTCTTTATGTCGACGACATTATTGTGTTTGGGTGCAGTTTGAAAATTTTTATTTAAAAATGCTGTTTAATAGAATAAGGAAGTTGAATTTAAAGCTAAGCCCAGACAAATGTTGTTTCCTGAAACCAGAGATAATATATCTTGGCCATCTCATAACGTCAAATGGGATAAAAACAGACCCAACCAAAAATTCAGTTATCGAAAATTATCCAGTCCCAACAAATGCAGATGGAGTGAGAAGGTTCGTTCCCTTCTCCAATTATTAACGGCGCTTCGTTCCAAATTTTGCGGACGTAGCTAAAGATTTAAATGCACTTTTGAAGAAATACAAACAATTTGTCTGGAACGAAAGTTGCCAGCAAGCTTTTGATACTCTAAAAATAAAACTTTTAAGTCCCCGGTGCTCCAATACTCAGATTTCGACAGACCCTTTATACTTACCACAGATGACTCGAATTATGCCATCGGTGCTGTATTGTCTCAAGGTGAAGTCGGTTCAGATTTACCGATTTCCTACGCGAGCAAATCTCTCGCAGAACACGATATTAACAAACCAATAATTTAGAAAGAACTCTTGGCTATACACTGGACAATCAATTTTTTTAGACCATACTTTTATGGTAGAACATTTTCGGTTGTAACAGACCACCGCCCGATAGTGTCTCTTTTCTCACACAAGAACCCGTCATCAAAAATGACACGCATAAAATTAGATTTATGCGATTATGACTGCAACATCATTTACAATAAAGATAAAATGAATACTTATGCTGATGCATTATCAAGAATTGTAAAGGGTGGTTAAATTTTATGGGCCGATGTTGAGTTTGAATAAAACACAAATTATTTAGGAAATTGTTGTCATTTCTTTTTATTTTGATAATATTGGTATAGTTTAATTATGTATGGAACAAAATATCGGCCAAATGGCCGCCGTGACCTCGGCAGCACACCTCTATCCGATGGTCCAAATTTTCGATGTTGCTGAGGCATAAGTGAGGTTCTATGCCGTTAATGTGCCGAATCATCTCACCTTTGAGCTCTTGAATTGTTTCTAGCTTATAGACGTACACCTTTTCTTTCAAATAACCCAAAAGAAAGAAGTCCAACGGTGTCAAATCACATGATCTTGGCGGCCAATTGACATCGCCACCAAGTGAGATAATTTGTCGCGCATAAGAGCCATTGTTTCGTTAGCTGTGTGGCAAGTGGCACCGTCCTGTTGAAACCACATATCGTCCACATTCATATCTTCCAATCATAACTTTGGGCCATAATAAGTTCGTTATAATCTCACGATAGCGAACACCATTCACAGTAACTGCCTGACCGGCCTTCAGCAACACTATCGCGAACAGCAGCAATATTTTCTGCAGTACGAGCTGTACGAGCATGCACTGGTGTTTTCACATCTCCTACAGACCCAGTTTGCTAAAATTTTTGATTGTACGCACATTTGGACGATTAAATTGGCCGAAAAAATCACAAAGTGCACGATATGCATTTTGATTTGAACGCCCATTTCCAGAATAAGCCCTAATAACTTTAACGCGTTGCTCGATTGTGTATCTTTCCATGGTTCAAATTGAGTTAGTCTGAAATTGAGAAATGTCAAATGAAATGCAGAAAAAACTTGACGTTAAGGTGGGGTTCACATTCAACATCGGCCCTTAAAATTTAACCACCCTTTATTAAACAGCGAATCCCTAAAAGCAATGATTCCAACTGGAACAGAAAATAATAAACAAAATATACTTGCAATAACACGGAGTATGAATATGGGAAAGAACAAACAAAACATAGATTAAAAATTCAGAATGTAGTCCTAGCAGTAAGTCTGATCAACTTTTTGCATGGGAATGTACATCACTCTCGGATATACACAAAATTAAAATACTTAGGTTTTTAACACAAAATACACATCTCACCTCTACCTTCAAAATTCTTACCAAGATCAAAACTATATAAAATTGCTTTAATTTAAAAACCACCATTTTTTTTTTTATTTTTGAGCACAGCACCTAATTTTTTTTCAATTAAACCAATTTGAGTTCTTAAAAGGTTCCCCTTCTAATTTGGTGATGAATTCACTAAGAAACCCATAGTTTGTGTTAATATAAGCAAGTTAAATTTTACGAGGAGGTAAATTTAATAATTCTTTAATATTTTTAATAGAAAATGCATCCGAATCAACAAAACCTTGACTAAATCTTTGAAAAAATGAGCACATCTTCCCTATTAATGAAAATAGGGAAAATATGCTGAAAAAATAGGCAAATAACTGAAAATATGCAAATATTGTTGAAAATGCCAAAATATTCAAAAATATGGAAACATATTAATACCATTTTAAATCACATTCAATGATTCGTAAAGATATTAAGTTTATTTTATTCTAGAGATACCCACAAAAATATGCATTCGCATAAGAATCCACACCCTAGTAATTAGCATAATTTACTTACTTACTTACTTACTTACTTAGGTGGCCGTAACAACCCGTGTCCGGGTTTCGACCGACATCATCAGCTCTCGCCAGGCGCCTCTGTTTTGCGCGCGCCTTCTCCAATCGGATACACCAAGTGCGGTTAGGGCTTCCTCAGCCTGGTCCATCCATCGGAGGCATGGTCTCCCTCGTCGTCGTTGACCAGCGACCCTCGCCTCGACCATCTTTTTCGCTGGAGCTTCGTCGACCATACGATGGACATGACCCAGCCAGGGTAGTCGCTGCACAGATATACGCCGAACTACGTCAATGTCTTCGTAGAGCTCATACAGCTCGTGGTTCATTCGGATGCGACAGTCATCTGCGACTCAAACAGGACCGAAGATTTTGCGAAGAACTTTTCTCTCGAACACCCCCAGAGCGGCTGCGTCAGTTTGCGAAACTACCCATGCCTCAGCGTCATAAAGCAGCACAGGTAGAATGAGCGTCTTGTAGAGTGTTAGTTTTGTCGATCGAGAGAGGGCTCTGGAACTTAGTTGCTTACTGAGCCCGTAGTAGCACCTATTAGCAATTATTGTTCTTCGCTTTATCTCCAGGCTGATTTCGTTGGTGGAATTATTGCCGGTGCCAAGGTATACAAACTCCTTGACTACTTCAAAGTTATAGCTGCCGGATGAAACGTGGGAGTCTAAACGCCGCGCTCCCTTGTTTGTAGACAGCATATACTTTTTAGCCAACCTATTTATTTATTCCTTTATTGACTACAAATTTTGTGAAAATTGAAAATAAAATAAAACGCGAATTTAAACTTCTTCGAAACTCAGTTTCGAGTTTCGTGTTAGCGCTGATGATGAGCAGCATGTCTGCTAGAAATGCATACGCTTTTAATTGAAAAATAAAATTGTTCGCTAAGAAGTTTAAATTCGCGTTTTATTTTATTTTCAATTTTCACAAAATTTGTAGTCAATAAAGGAATAAATAAATAGGTTGGCTAAGCTTTCGACTACAAACTAGGTTCAAAATACTTTTGTGTGTTAAATATAAAAGTAAAAACGATAGCATATACTTTGTTTTACCCTCATTTATCGTCAAACCCACTTTGGCTGATTCCTTTTCAATAGCGGCGAAAGCAGCGGTAACATCTCTCTTGGTTCTGTTAACAATATCAATATCATCAGCGTACGCAAGCTGCTGGACACCTTCATAGAAAATGGTGCCACTACGATGCACACCGGCCTTTCGTACGATCCCCTCCATGATGATGTTGAAGAGATCGCATGACAGTGGATCGCCTTGCCTGAAACCTCTTTCGGTATTGAAGGTTTTGGAGAGGTCATTTCCTACCTTGACGAAGCTGCGTGTGTTGCTCAACGTCATTCTGCAAAGTCTTATCAACTTTGCAGGTATACCGAACTCAGACATTGTTGCGTATAGGCAATCCCTTCTCGGGCTATCGAACGCAGCTTTAAAATCGACAAAGAGATGGTGTGTGCCAATTTGATTTTCGTGGGTTTTCTCCAGGATTTGTTGTAGCGTGAAAATCTGGTCTATGGTGGACTAACCAGGTCGAAAGCCACACTGATAAGGTCCAATCAGTGTTTTCGTAATCGGCTTTAATCTTTCACACAGTACGCTTGAGAGAACCTTATATGCGATGGAAATAAGACTGATACCTCTATAACTAGCGCAGATTGTAGGGTCTCCTTTCCTTAGTATAGGGCACAGTACGCTGAGGTTCCCATCGTCGGGCATGCTTTCTGCTAGCCATATTATGCTGATGACCTGATGCATGCGCCTTATCAATTCATCTCCACCGGTTTTAAACAATTCAGCTGACAGGCCGTCAGCACCCGTTTTATTGTTTTTGAGTCGATGGATAGCAACTCGAACCTCTTCATGGCTAGGTGGTGATACTTCTATTACTATTACTATTTACTTAGGTGGCCGTAACAACCCGTGTCCGGGTTTCGACCGACATCATCAGCTCTCGCCAGGCGCCTCTGTTTTGCGCGCGCCTTCTCCAATCGGATACACCAAGTGCGGTTAGGGCTTCCTCAGCCTGGTCCATCCATCGGAGGCATGGTCTCCCTCGTCGTCGTTGACCAGCGACCCTCGCCTCGAGCATCTTTTTCGCTGGAGCTTCGTCGACCATACGATGGACATGACCCAGCCAGGGTAGTCGCTGCACAGTTATACGCCGAACTACGTCAATGTCTTCGTAGAGCTCATACAGCTCGTGGTTCATTCGGATGCGACAGTCATCTGCGACTCGAACAGGACCGAAGATTTTGCGAAGAACTTTTCTGAAAATGCCTTCCGTCGATTACAACATGATCAATTTGGTTTCGCGTTTTTTGATCCGGGGACAGCCAGGTGGCCTTGTGGATGTCGAGGTGCTTAAATCTGGTGCTACTAACTACCATGTTTCGTGCCGCGGCGAAGTCGATCAGTCTTAGACCGTTGTTCGTGGAGTTCTCATGAAGACTGAACTGACCGACAGTGGGGCCGAAGATGCCTTCCCTTCCGACTTTCGCATTAAAATCGCCGAGGACTATTTTCACGTCATGGACCGGAAGGTGGTCATATACGTCCTCAAGACTAGCGAAGAAAGCGTCCTTGACATCTTCGTCCTTTTACTCCGTCGGGGCGTGCGCGCAAATAAGGCTAATGTAGAAAAATTTTGCCTTGATGCGGATCGTGGCCAATCTTTCGTTCACTGGTGTGAACCGGGAAACAAGGTGGCGTAGTTTCCGGCTAACGACGAATCCACATCCGAATTCGCGCTTCTCCGCATGACAGCTGTAGTAGATATCGCAGTGTGCTTTCTTAGAGCAGCCTTGCCCTTTCCATCGCATTTCCTGGATGGCGGTGATGTCAGCCTTTACTGTTTTGAGGGCTTCCGCCAGTTGGATAATGGCACCTTCCCTATAAATCATTGTCCGTTTTTCATTTGCGGTGGTCGCCAACGGAATTGGGGTTCTTATCAGAGGCTGGTTTAGTTTTCATTGGGCAGTAGTAATGTGGCGGGACCCAAATCCTACGCACATTCCATGTTTAAGGTCTATGGAGCGACCCGCCGCTCAAATTAGCCGTTAAACTGACGGATGCGAGTTTGCCGTTGCCCAGGGAACACCACTTGGAGGTTTGAGTCGACTTGAGACGATTTCAACATGGATAATGCTGGCCTCGCCAGGTTGAGGCGGTCAGACACGTTGCCATGTGAAGGTTCGCTTCTGTTCCCCTGTTAGCATAATTTATTTTGCATAATAAAATTAATGTTGTTTTTATAATTTCATATGATTACGTATTATTATATGAAATGTATGAAACATTTACTTATAAAATAACTTACTGTCAATTTCTGATATATGAACATATTTTGGTTTTTAAGCTTTTCTCTGCGCTTGACAAGAAATCATTTAGTTTTCACTTCGTTTTACAATTTCGACGAATGATAGCTTATCAACTGAACTTTCATAATTTTTAAAAAAACTACAATTGGTATTTGTTTTTGCTAAAAATTGGTATATTTATTACTTTTACATAAAAACAAACGACTCTTCATCCAGTCATCTTCTGAAAACTTATTTTGAAAGATATCCATACTTTTTAAGATGTTTCTTACTTTTCAGGCCAATTTGAAAAATTTGGTAGTTAAAGACACATGTAAAAATTTTTATATATTCTGAAATTTTAACAATTTATTTTTGTAATCTAAAGGTCCGTCTCTTAAAATGCCGCAGAGTCAGAGCTGCATTATCTCACCCGTTAATAATATTTGATGGTGAGCTTCTTTATTTTTAGTAAGAGTCTGCAAGTTTAGGGAGTTACAGTAGTTTAAAAATATTTAAATAGCAAAAATATTAAATTCAATATGATTTCACACAGTACTTGTCAATTAAATATAATTTTACTAAAAATTTATACATAAGTGTTTAATAAATGGCAACCCTAAACATATCACGATCTATAGAACGTTCTTGCTTGCCCTCTATCTCATTTTATTTGCTCACGTCCCTCGTTTCCTTTACCATCGAATTTTTGAAGCAAATGCTGTCGCCCGTGAAGCAAGCAAACGTACGAGCAACTTTGTCCATCCCTATATTAATAGATAGAGGATGATAACCAATGTTGTCACTTGAAAATATTAAATAGCGTCAGATTGAGTCTAAAATGAGTGGTAGATTTTTAAAAAAGGGGATAGATTTTTTTCTTCTTCTTACGAAAAAATTCGACTCAAGAAAACCAGCAAAAAAAAAATCATTAGAAGTATACCATAAGGTAATTTTTTCGCGCTTAATTAGTTTTGTTGCAAATAATTAATATATAATTATATTATACACTCTTTATATACCAAAAGGAATAAAATATGAATTGTAATAAAATTTCTAATGGTATTATTATACAGTAATTTTTATATAATAATCGTTAAATTAAGTCTGAAATTAAAAAGTGGTAGATTCTGGAAAAATGCAAATAGTGCGTGGTAAAAGTGATAGAAACCAAAAAAAGTAAAAAGTGGTAGTTTACCACAATTGTGGTAAAATGACAACACTGATGATAACATCTTGTAGCAAGTAGTTTAGCATATATCCAAACAACAAAAATCTATTAATAGATTATTGTGATGTGCTGCAACATAGCTTCGGTAGGATACGAGTTTGATCCTCACGATGCACCGTGGGGGGAAATCGCCAAAAATGGAGATTAATTCACCTAGAAGTTGGAGGGAACTTTGAACTTTTTTTTTAGTTAGAATGGATCCAAATAAGAAAAAACAAATTCCGTCCGTCCATCCGTCTGTCCGCTTGACGGTCTGTCGACATTAATACAGTCGTAATTTTTAAGATATTGTCATGAAATTAAATATTAAAACCTTAAGAACAAGTTTGAAAATGAGCCAAATAGGATAAAAACCACACCTACCTTCCCTACAAAGTAACTTCATTAAAACGATAAAATCTTTATTAATTCCATTATGTTTAATAAACGAACTTGAAATTTTGTATAAGTGCTTTGATATTTTATATCTATTCTGAGAATAAAACTCAACCAAATAAAATGAAAATCACGCCTACTTTTCATACAAAGTGACGTCATCAAAACGGTAAAATGTCTTTAAATTCAACAAAACGTAATATATGGTCTTGAAATTTTGGAAATGAGATTTGATATTTAATGTGTAATCTGTGTACGAAAGTCAACCAAATCGAATAAAATCAAAACGAACCTCCAATACAGAGTAATTTAATAAAAAATGTGAAGGTTTAACAAAGGTTCTTTAGTATGCACTCAATGATTGAAATTTGGCACAATCTAATAAAAATAACATACAATATATCATTACATACAATATAACATCATCTAAATATTGCATAATATGCGTTGAGTTTGTGCGTTTCGAAAAAATCGCTTGGCCGTATACCATCGCTTAAATCACTTAAATTTTAATCACAGTTAAACTAGAGACTTATTCGTAACAAAACAACAACGATAACAAAAATATGAATATGAACAAAACCGAAAAAGAACACAACAATGCTTTGAAAGCAGTAATTTCGTAAAGATTAAGAACCGAAACACTAGCTTAGATAGTCCTTCGCAAACATTCGCAAATATTTCTTTTTGGAAATGCAAAGCAAGAGTATAAAGATTATATTAAAACAAAAAAATTGATCGCGCAAACCTGAAACACAATTATTTGCCTTCCGATTCATAAGAAACATCTAAAATCGAAAAAATTTTTTTTTAAATTAACATTGGAAATTACCTGAAGTTAAAGGCTCCATACCACGATTTTTTTCGTTTGCACAAATTAATAAACTCTAAAATATAGGCTTTTTTGGTTTTTATTATCTTAGAATATTATCTTTTTTAATCGGTTACCATAAATTAGGAGGATACTTGTATTTAATTTTTTGAATTAAAATATACTTTTTCATCATTCTACCACTTTGTGCGACGGACCAAGAAATGTTTAAAATATTTGATATTAAAATTTCTTGTTGTAATAAACCAAAACAACAAAAAAACCATAAATTTCTTAAAAAAAAGGATTTTGGAAAAAGTGTCGTTTTTGAGTTTTGACTCAAGCAAATGCGATTGCTTTCATTTATTCTACCATGGTTTTCTCTATGCGCAGCAAAATACCAACAACGAAGAAATACCAACAAAATACACAGCAGCAAACTATACCACTGTATAAAATTAAACCGCATGTTTTTGTAAATTCTCAAAAGTACTGGGCCGATTTTAATAATATAAGCACATTATAGAGGTATTTTCCTTCAGAAATTTTTAAAGTAAATATATTAAATTAAAATGTAAAGTTTTTATGAAATCATCCCGATGCCATGCATTGCTTGATCGTTTTCTTTTCATGCGTTGGACAGTGGTCAAAAAGGTAGTTTTTTTGGAAAAAGGCAAATTTTGATACAGTTGAGATATTGGAAAAATTTTTTTTACCAGATTTTGGAAGCAACAAGTAGTAGTTTCTTTTGTAAAAATTTAAAATTATCATACAGTCTTTTTCTGTACTAAATTGTGTAAATTACACATTTTGTAGCGTACCAAAAGAGTAACGTTTGGAGCATTTTTTTATGAGCAATGAGTATTAAACGTGTACAACAATTTTTGTTTTACAGTCTCATCTAGAGTAAGTAAATTTTCTTTTGGTTGACGCCTTAGATTTGTGATGTACGGATCAGATAAAATTAAAAGTTGGTATTGGTATTAGTATAATTATAGGTATAACTGGGGTTAGGGTGGGAGTGTGCGATTCTTACTCACTAAACCTATCCTCCGCATTGAATAGTCGTCCCTGTATAAGCCCCGTGGGACCGTCGCAAAGCATGACTTCACGGAGCATGGGAACAGCACTAAGCTGGAAACTGATGGACTTGTGTCCGTATTCTAAAAGATTTGGTCATGGGCTTGTCTATAAACTCAACCTTATCTATTTCGCAAACGCTCAACTCTTCGCAGTTCGTCGATAATCAGTCGTGCTAGGGTGCTAACCACTGACCAGTAAGCTTCATTTCTCAGCATAAGGGTAACCAAGTTTTGATCAGTTACCGTTTCGCCGAGACTGACCGAAGCCTCAAGTCTGGCATTTTGGAACTTGGGGCACTCGAAGAGGACATGGGCCGCGTCTTCTGGTATACTTCCCTCTCAATGGGTACAATAGGGATCTGCTTCGTGCTTGTATTTGTGCAGATATGCCCTGAAGCAACCGTGCCCGCTTAAAATCTGCGTAATGTAGAAGTTCATGGAGCCGTGAGTTCTACCAAACCAAGCGGTAATGTTAGGGATGAGCTGATGAGTCCATCGACCCTTAACTGAGCTATCCCAGCGATCCTGCCACTTTAGCAGGCTTCTCTCCTGTGCGAGTCTTTTGCGAACTGTTGGGTTTTCGCTATTGGCTTCGAACAGCGTTTCCTCTACTAGAAGGTCGATAGGTATCGAGCTTGCAAGGACTAATGCTGCATCCTCGGAAACTGTTCTGAAGGCACAGCATACCCTGAGTGCGCCAAGTCTGTGCATTGATTCAACACCACGTCGGTATGACTTCGTTTTCATTGCTGTGGCCAACACCGTTGACCCATACATCACGATGAATCATACTACATTAAGGAATAGTATCCTGCGCGCCTGTTTGGGGCCTCTCGTATTCGGCATCATTCTCGATAAAGACATGCATGCGTTGGATGCTTTTTATGGGCATACTGGAGATGCTGTTTAAATTTTAATCAGGAGTCAATCATCACGCCAAGGTATTTAATGCATTCCTTTGATTGCACCAGCGTCCCATTAACATTGATGCTTGCAACTTCCATCTTTTTGCGGCTGCTTATGAGCACCGCTTCGGTTTTATGTTCGGCTAGACAAAGACCTACTGACATAAGCCAGTTATATATAATGCCGATCGCCACACTACTGAGTGCCTCGACTTCTTCAAGATGTTTTGCAGTGGCCACAACCGCTAGGTCGTCCGCAAAGCCGACGATCTTAACGCCTGTGGGAACTGCGAGTCTAAGGACGTCGTCATACATAACGTTCCACAGCAGGGGCCCTAGGACTAACCCCTGTGGGACACCACCGGAGACGTGATACACCATTATCCCCTCGTCTGTTGCATAGCGTAGTATTCTACCATCGAAGTAGTTCGATAATATCTTAGAGAGGTAGCGTGGAATTTCAAATTTTGTGAGCGCTTTCATTATCGTATCCCAGTTTGCGGAATTAAAGGCATTTTGCACATCCAGCGTTGCCACCAGGCAATACTGCTTTGCCCCCTTCTTCCAGCTAGTGCCTTCGATAGCTTTACTTGCTATGCTTGTAACCAGTTTTATGGCATCGGACGTAGAGTGACTCTTTCGGAAACCAAACTGTTGGCTCGAGAGTCCTCCTCTGGATTGTATTGCTTCTTCGAGGCGGTTGTACAGCAATTTCTCGAAGATCTTGCCTATCGTGTCGAGCAAGCATATAGGTCGGTAGGCTGAGGGATCCTCTAGAGAGCCGCTACCTTTTGGTATTAGCACAAGCTTTTGCGTCTTCCATTGTGCGGGGAATATGCCCTCTGTGAGACAAGCGTTATACAGCTGTACGAAGGCTTGTGTTTGGGCTGCGGTGGCCATTTTTAGCGCGCGGTTCGGGATTTTATCTGGCCCTGGGGCCTTCTCGCTATAAAGAGCATTGGAGATTTTCATTACCTCTTCTTCGGTTACCATGGAAATGGCTTGCACGTCGCCATGATTAATGACGGGCTGCATCGGTGGTTGCTGAGGGAAGAGCACACTTACAATGCGGCTAAGTATGCGAGGGCACGTGGGTGGTGGTCGTCCGAATGACTTCATCTTTTTCATTACCAGTCTATAGGCGGTACCCCATGGGGTTACGTCCGCTTCGTCGCATAACTGCAAGAAGCACTCGCGCTTCCTCGAACGAATCTTGTGTTTGAGCAGCTTCCTGCGCTCTCTATAGACCTCGCGCAGTTCTTCGAACCTGTCGGTCCCTCTGGCGCGGTAGTAACTTCTTCTGGCTTGGTGGCATTGGCTGCGTGCTTCGGCGATTTCGGCGGTCCACCAGTACACAGGCTCGTGGTGGTGCTTACTTGGCCTTCGCAACATCATCGCTGCGTCGCAAGATCTTTTCAGCTGCTCTGTTGCTTGCCTAGCCATATTCTGTGCTGAGCCAGTGAGTTGTATGTCAGCCATCATTGCTGTGAGGATACCTTCATCAAGCGTTTCGACCTTGTATGATGGCTCGCTATGGGGGCCTCTGCTCCGCCGGTTTGCCTTTCCAACGTGTACACGATTGCTTGGTGATCGCTATGCGTGTAGACGTTGCTTACTTGCCACTGTACTTGCGTGCTCAGGTCACAACTGGCAAATGTCAGGTCAATTACTGAGCTGCCATTCGCGTTGGAGAATGTACACTGCGTTCCCGTGTTTAAAAGCACAACCTCTAACGAAGCAAAAGCCTCCAGAATAATGAGCCCTCTTTGATTCGTTCTCTGGCTTCCCCAGTCTACGTCCCACGCGTTGAAGTCACCTGCAATAACAACTGGACTGATTCCTCTAACATCGTCAACTATTGCGTCGACAGTAACAGCAAACTCTTCTATGGATAGACTTGGTGCAAGGTAGCAGCTTACAATATGTGTGCCCATAACTTCTACACGAACAAAACCGTTTGCACGTGTATGCTGCCTCATTAGGGAAGGATGTCTTCCGCAGGACCATATGGCGGCTCTTCCAGAAATGTCTGATGCCCAGACTCCTGGTGCTTTCGCGTTATAAGGCTCACTCAAGATAGCTACATCAGTGCTTAGATCTCGAACGGTTTGCGCTAAAAGATCTTGCGCTGCGCGACAGTTGCTGAGATTCAACTGTAAGAACCTCATCATTTCCTAGGTTTGCTAGCTCCTGAAAAGGACGAACATTTCCAGCTTCCGGCACGGTGATTTGTTTCCGAGCATTTCCTTTCTAAGCACAAGAAACAGCTTGCTTCTGCAGAACATTCTTTTGCTTTGTGGCCCTCTTTGCCGCATTTCATACAGCACTTACTTCGGTCTGTGCTGTTGCAAGTTTTCGCCGTGTGACCAAAGTCGAGACACTTAAAGCATCTGGTTGGCGTAACTTTTTCGCGGACTCTGCAAATGACCCAGCCAACTCTGAGCTTGCCAGTCTCTATCAGCTTCCTCGCCTGCAGTGCTGGAAGGCTTATGACCGCTGTTTGCGTGCCTGCATAGGCTTTACGGAGTGATTTCACTCTTGCCACCTTTAAGTCGCCGAGCTGCTTTTGGACTGCGCTGCAGACATCTTCCGGTGTTGTAACCTCGTCAAGATCCTTGATCTCGACCTGTGTTTCTTCCCTGAGAGTCCTCGTTTCGGCTTGGCCATTGAAAACCATATCAAATTCTTTCTTCAGCTCCTGGGTTGACTGGGTGGTTGCGCGCTTAAGCTGGATAAGTACTTCACCTTTTTCAGTGCGCCTTACTCTCGAAACGTTTTCGCCGAACTTTTCAAGCGATTTTTCCTGTTTCATCCGCATGATGATATCGCTATATGAAAGCTCACCTGCTTTTGCTACGACGATTGCATCAGGTCTAGCCAGCTTCTGAGGCGGTTTTTTGCGTTTTTTGGGCTTTCTAGAGACCTTTGTCCAAGGCTCAACCATTCGCTTTGCCGGAGTTTTTGGCAGAGGAGACGAATAAGCCACTTCGCTATAGGATGGCTTTAGAGCAGTCTCTTGGACAGCAAGCTGCTGCAGTCGAGTCTTTTTTGGCGGAGGTTTCCGCGAGTCACTGCTGCGTTCGCTTGCTCTTTTTGGAGTAGCCTTGGAGCCATGCGCAAAAATTGGGTCCGTCTGGGAGTCCTTATGGACTTGTGAAGCACTCGCGTTGATCTTTTTCTTGTTCGCGTTATCGGCGAACAGCTCAATTGAGAGGTCTTCACAGGCCAGATTTGCCAGTCTTATAAGCTTCTGGATCTCATTGTGGACGTTCGATTTGGTTTTGACGAACTCTGCCAGACCTTGTATCAGTCTCTTCACTTTGACCAGCTTTTTGATGACAGGGTCATCTACACTGACGCTTGCTGCTGCTTCAGGGGTTGCCTTGATGACAGGCTCTCTATGCTGCAGCTTTGATCCTTCGGGTGTGCCTTTAGTTGGCGATCGCTGAACCTTTGAGCTCATTTTAAATGGGTTCTCGGTTGTTGTGTTGCTGCTCGTAGCTTTGACTGGTGCAGCGGCCGAGTGCGCCACCGCTGCAGCAGTTTTTGGGGCAGAAATGTTGTTTGAGGCCTCCAGAATCCTTGCCTCGGCCGTGGGATTGCCCACGGGTGGATTTCCACTACTGTGGTTTCCACCTGGAGTAGTTGCGTTATTAGACGACATTCCTGGTAAATGGTTTATTTTCGGGGTGACCTTCCCTTATCCGCTTATACCTACAGACAGGTGTGAATACTGCCGACCGCTACGGTACAGACGCAGACCAGTGAGCCGCCCACTATGGGTCAAACGCTTCTGGGTTTTTTTTTTTTTTTTTTTTTTTTTTTTTGGGTTTCGCCCCTATATAAGCATAAGTGTAAGTATAAGTATAAGTATAAGTATAAGTATAAGTATAAGTATAAGTATAAGTATAAGTATAAGTATAAGTATAAGTATAAGTATAAGTATAAGTATAAGTATAAGTATAAGTATAAGTATAAGTATAAGTATAAGTATAAGTATAAGAATAAGTATAAGTATAAGTATAAGTATAAGTATAAGTATAAGTATAAGTATAAGTATAAGTATAAGTATAAGTATAAGTATAAGTATAAGTATAAGTATAAGTATAAGTATAAGTATAAGTATAAGTATAAGTATAAGTATAAGTATAAGTATAAGTATAAGTATAAGTATAAGTATAAGTATAAGTATAAGTATAAGTATAAGTATAAGTATAAGTATAAGTATAAGTATAAGTATAAGTATAAGTATAAGTATAAGTATAAGTATAAGTATAAGTATAAGTATAAGTATAAGTATAAGTATAAGTATAAGTATAAGTATAAGTATAAGTATAAGTATAAGTATAAGTATAAGTATAAGTATAAGTATAAGTATAAGTATAAGTATAAGTATAAGTATAAGTATAAGTATAAGTATAAGTATAAGTATAAGTATAAGTATAAGTATAAGTATAAGTATAAGTATAAGTATAAGTATAAGTATAAGTATAAGTATAAGTATAAGTATAAGTATAAGTATAAGTATAAGTATAAGTATAAGTATAAGTATAAGTATAAGTATAAGTATAAGTATAAGTATAAGTATAAGTATAAGTATAAGTATAAGTATAAGTATAAGTATAAGTATAAGTATAAGTATAAGTATAAGTATAAGTATAAGTATAAGTATAAGTATAAGTATAAGTATAAGTATAAGTATAAGTATAAGTATAAGTATAAGTATAAGTATAAGTATAAGTATAAGTATAAGTATAAGTATAAGTATAAGTATAAGTATAAGTATAAGTATAAGTATAAGTATAAGTATAAGTATAAGTATAAGTATAAGTATAAGTATAAGTATAAGTATAAGTATAAGTATAAGTATAAGTATAAGTATAAGTATAAGTATAAGTATAAGTATAAGTATAAGTATAAGTATAAGTATAAGTATAAGTATAAGTATAAGTATAAGTATAAGTATAAGTATAAGTATAAGTATAAGTATAAGTATAAGTATAAGTATAAGTATAAGTATAAGTATAAGTATAAGTATAAGTATAAGTATAAGTATAAGTATAAGTATAAGTATAAGTATAAGTATAAGTATAAGTATAAGTATAAGTATAAGTATAAGTATAAGTATAAGTATAAGTATAAGTATAAGTATAAGTATAAGTATAAGTATAAGTATAAGTATAAGTATAAGTATAAGTATAAGTATAAGTATAAGTATAAGTATAAGTATAAGTATAAGTATAAGTATAAGTATAAGTATAAGTATAAGTATAAGTATAAGTATAAGTATAAGTATAAGTATAAGTATAAGTATAAGTATAAGTATAAGTATAAGTATAAGTATAAGTATAAGTATAAGTATAAGTATAAGTATAAGTATAAGTATAAGTATAAGTATAAGTATAAGTATAAGTATAAGTATAAGTATAAGTATAAGTATAAGTATAAGTATAAGTATAAGTATAAGTATAAGTATAAGTATAAGTATAAGTATAAGTATAAGTATAAGTATAAGTATAAGTATAAGTATAAGTATAAGTATAAGTATAAGTATAAGTATAAGTATAAGTATAAGTATAAGTATAAGTATAAGTATAAGTATAAGTATAAGTATAAGTATAAGTATAAGTATAAGTATAAGTATAAGTATAAGTATAAGTATAAGTATAAGTATAAGTATAAGTATAAGTATAAGTATAAGTATAAGTATAAGTATAAGTATAAGTATAAGTATAAGTATAAGTATAAGTATAAGTATAAGTATAAGTATAAGTATAAGTATAAGTATAAGTATAAGTATAAGTATAAGTATAAGTATAAGTATAAGTATAAGTATAAGTATAAGTATAAGTATAAGTATAAGTATAAGTATAAGTATAAGTATAAGTATAAGTATAAGTATAAGTATAAGTATAAGTATAAGTATAAGTATAAGTATAAGTATAAGTATAAGTATAAGTATAAGTATAAGTATAAGTATAAGTATAAGTATAAGTATAAGTATAAGTATAAGTATAAGTATAAGTATAAGTATAAGTATAAGTGTAAGTGTAAGTATAAGTATAAGTATAAGTATAAGTATAAGTATAAGTATAAGTATAAGTATAAGTATAAGTATAAGTATAAGTATAAGTATAAGTATAAGTATAAGTATAAGTATAAGTATAAGTATAAGTATAAGTATAAGTATAAGTATAAGTATAAGTATAAGTATAAGTATAAGTATAAGTTTTTTTTTTTATTTATTTTATTCGCGAAGGGGGAACCTTCAAAAGGCGCCACCGTGCAGGTGGGAGTGTGCGATTCTTACGCACTAAACCTAACCTCCGCATTGAATCTTCGTCCTTGTATAAGCCCTGTGGGACCGCCGCAAAGCATGACTTCACGGAGCATGGGAACAGCACTAAGCTGGAAACTGTTGGACTTGTGTCCGTATTCTAAAAGATTTGGTCATGGGCTTGTATATAAACTCTACCTTATCTATTTCGCAAACGCTCAACTCTTCGCAGTTCGTCGATAATCAGTCGTGCTAGGGTGCTAACCACTGACCAGTTAGCTTCATTTCTCAGCATAAGGGTAACCAAGTTTTGATCAGTTACCGTTTCGCCGAGACTGACCGAAGCCTCAAGTCTGGCATTTTGGAACTTGGGGCACTCGAAGAGGACATGGGCCGCGTCTTCTGGTATACTTCCCTCGCAATGGGTACAATAGGGATCTGCTACGTGCTTGTATTTGTGCAGATATGCCCTGAAGCAACCGTGCCCGCTTAAAATCTGCGTAATGTAGAAGTTCATGGAGCCGTGAGTTCTACCAAACCAAACGGTAATGTTAGGGATGAGCTGATGAGTCCATCGACCCTTAACTGAGCTATCCCAGCGATCCTGCCACTTTAACAGGCTTCTCTCCCGTGCGAGTCTTTTGCGAACTGTTGGGTTTTCGCTATTGACTTCGAACAGCGTTTCCTCTACTAGAAGGTCGATAGGTATCGAGCTTGCAAGGACTAATGCTGCATCCTCGGAAACTGTTCTGAAGGCACAGCATACCCTGAGTGCGCCAAGTCTGTGCACTGATTCAACACCACGTCGGTATGACTTCGTTTTCATTGCTGTGGCCCACACCGTTGACCCATACATCACGATGGATCGTTCTACATTAAGGAGTAGTATCCTGCACGCCTGTTTGGGGCCTCTCGTATTCGGCATCATTCTCGATAAAGACATGCATGCGTTGGATGCTTTTTTATGGGCATACTGGAGATGCTGTTTAAATGTTAATCGGGAGTCAATCATCACGCCAAGGTATTTAATGCATTCCTTTGATTGCACCAGCGTCCCATTAACATTGATGCTTGCAACTTCCATCTTTTTGCGGCTGCTTATGAGCACCGCTTCGGTTTTATGTTCGGCTAGACAAAGACCTACTGACATAAGCCAGTTATATATAATGCCGATCGCCACACTACTGAGTGCCTCGACTTCTTCAAGATGTTTTAAAGTGGCCACAACCGCTAGGTCGTCGGCAAAGCCGACGGTCTTAACGCCTGTGGGAAATGCGAGTCTAAGGACGTCGTCATACATAACGTTCCACAGCAGGGGCCCTAGGACTAACCCCTGTGGGACACCACCGGAGACGTTATACACCATTATCCCCTCGTCTGTTGCATAGCGTAGTATTCTACCATCGAAGTAGTTCGAAAAGAGATAGCGTGGAATTTCAAATTTTGAGAGCGCTTTCATTATCGTATCCCAGTTTGCGGAATTAAAGGCATTTCGCACATCCAGCGTTGCCACCAGGCAATACTGCTTTGCCCCCTTCTTCCAGCTAGTGCCTTCAATAGCTTTACTTGCTATGCTTGTAACCAGTTTTATGGCATCGGACGTAGAGTGACTCTTTCGGAAACCAAACTGTTGGCTCGAGAGTCCTCCTCTGGATTGTATTGCTTCTTCGAGGCGGTTGTACAGCAATTTCTCAAAGATCTTGCCTATCGCACTGGCAACACTATTTCCTAAGTTGTATTTTTTATTCGTGCTCCAGAAATAAATTAAGATTTGTAAATTTTCGTGAAATTATTAAGCTAAAAATAATTCGATTTGGTCTGCTAAGGATTGCTGAGGATATTCATCTTTATTGTTCCCGATTTTCATCGCTAAAAAAGCTGGAAAATCCTTTTAAAAATATTTGCATTCATACTATATATACATAAAGGGTGATTTTTTAAGAGCTTGATAACTTTTTTTTTAAAAAAAACGCATAAAATTTGCAAAATCTCATCGGTTCTTTATTTGAAACGTTAGATTGGTCCATGACATTTATTTTTTGAAGATAATTTCATTTAAATGTTGACCGCGGCTGCGTCTTAGGTGGTCCATTCGGAAAGTCCAATTTTGGGCAACTTTCGAAGTTTTCCCTCAAAATGGCCATAGAATCGCGAGCTGTGTGGCATGTAGCGCCATCTTGTTGAAACCACATGTCAACCAAGTTCAGTTCTTCCATTTTTGGCAACAAAAAGTTGGCCATTTTGAGGGAAAACTTCGGAGAACAATTAATCTCAAGAAATGGACCGGTAAGTTGGCCACCAAGATCATGCGATTTGACGCCTTTAGACTATTTTTTGTGGGGCTACGTCAAGTCTAAAGTCTACAGAAATAAGCCAGCAACTATTCCAGCTTTGGAAGACAACATTTCCGAAGAAATTCGGGCTATTCCGGCCGAAATGCTCGAAAAAGTTGCCCAAAATTGGACTTTCCGAATGGACCACCTAAGACGCAGCCGCGGTCAACATTTAAATGAAATTATCTTCAAAAAGTAAATGTCATGGACCAATCTAACGTTTCAAATAAAGAACCGATGAGATTTTGCAAATTTTATGCGTTTTTTTTAAAAAAAAAGTTATCAAGCTCTTAAAAAATCACCCTTTATATATACATTTCTTTTTATTTCAGTTTGTTTATTATCTAGCAACAACAACTTTATGTTTAGCTTGTTGAAGCAAGATTGAAACTTTGTTTTTAATTTCAGTTGCATCTTGACGCTAGCTTGCTATCTTGTCGCTGGTGCTTCTCAAACTGTTTGACAAATAAGTTGTTTAATTCTCAAACTGTCACTAAAATAGAGTTGCCATAGTACTTTTGTTTGCACTCTTTGTTATACTTTTGTAATTTTATTACTTTTATTAAAAATGAACTGCAATTTTCGCAACTGCACTGTAAAAGGTGAATCTGACCAGCTGGTTAATTGCTGGTTGTGTGATGCTTTTTTTCACGTAAAGTGTGCAGCATTGAATGCGAGAGTTTTGGATGCACTCAATGAAAGTAAAGGACTTCGTTGGTCTTGTACAGACTGTAGATCTACTGATGTAGATATTTTAAAGCTTATAAGGCAATCTCGAAGAGGCTTTTTACAGGTGTCTAAGGACTTGGCGGTGGCTCTAGCTAGATTGGCTGATTTTGAAGAATTGTTTAAAAAGTTTAAAATCATGGATGAAGCTTCTGTTTCCCATAAGCATAAACGACCACCCATGAATCTTCGAAGTTCTGCTAAATCTGTTAAGCCTGGTGCTATATCCCTGCCTCCGTCTGTTAATAATAATATAAATTTAATTTCACTTTGACCAGTTTGGAACTCTCCTTCCTGTACTGACTCTGTAAATAAAGATCAAAATGCTGAATATATTGCCCCTACTAATGAGGCTGCATCAGCTGATCTGAATTTACATCCGGTTGAGTCTTCTGAGGTAGTACCAACTATAGTCGTAAGTGATTATTCTCCGGGTAATTCTGGTAAAAAAAAACTTATGCTGAAGCCTGTACTGATACTAATACTATTCCTTCAACTTCCGTTATGAGCTCGGTTTTAACTGGTGCTATACCAAAACAAATATTGAAAAAAAGTATTAATCTGCCGTCTTGCAAAGAACTTGTGGTTGTCCAGCCTTCTAGATCTATATTTGTGTCACGTTTTGCTCTTGATACATCCGAAGAAGACGTTTTATATCATATAAACTCTAAATTGAATCTTGTTAACAGGAATATTTCGGTTTACAAATTCAAGTTTTCATATGAGCGCACTGTATCTTCTGTTAAAATAAATTTGCCTGGGGATCTCTTTAATACGGTATTAGATCAAGGTTTTTGGCCTGAAAATACGTTGATCCACGAATATATTCCTAGATCACAACTTAAAACTACACTGGCTTCATTACCCGTTCGCACTACTAAACAAAAAACTAGATTGTTGCCTTGAATTCCTTATCTTATACCAAAACGTTCGAGGTTTGAATACAAAGTTAAAATATTTACATATTTTAAGCCACAACCTACTTTTTGACATAATTGTTTTCAGTGAAACTTGGCTTAAGCCTAACACCCTAAATACTGAAATTCTATCTAATAATTTAAATATTTGCCGTAAAGATAGAAACGCTATTGCTGGTAATTCTTTTAATGGCGGAGGAGTTTTAATTGCCGTTAAATCTTCTTATTTCTCACAAGAAATAATAATTCCTGAGGGATCCGATATTGAATTTTGTTGCGTTCTTGTAAAGCATGGTGCGTTCAATCTTTATGTACCTTGTTTATATATTCCTCCTGTTTCCAACGTAGAGGTATATTTGAAACATTTGGTCTCGATAAATAAAGTGTGTTCAAAACTTCAGCCTTATGATCACATTCTAATAACGGGTGACTTTAATCTTCCAAGTGTCGCTTGGAACTACTGTACCGAAAACCCTGCAATATTATTGCCTTCGTCTGAATGCTCATCTGCTAATTCATTTTTAAATGAGCTTTCAAGTCAAGGACTTTTTCAATTAAACAGCCACTTTAACAAGAATAGCCGTTTGTTAGATCTTTTATATTTTGACGACAGCAATATTATTTCAGTTTCAAGGACAGATCCACTCGTGCTCCCTGAAGATCCGTACCATCCAACTTTAGAAATTGCTCTTAATTTTCCTAAACAATTTGTAAAGAATCGTATTGCTCAACCTCCTGCTGAGTTAAATTTTAAAAGAACCAATTATGTTTTGTTAAAAAACAATATATCTAATATTAACTGGACATCCGTACTAAATATCGTTAATACACAAACATCGCCAGAAAACCTTGATTCGGCTGTCTCTGCTTTTAATAGAACTCTCAATGATTGTTTTCTATCATCAGTACCACAGAGAAAAGCCCGTTTAGCATCTGGCCCTGTATGGTTTACTGAAGAACTGAGAAAATTAAGAAATTTAAAATCCATGCATTATAAAAGATTTCAAAAAACTCATAGCATTACAGATTTTGGTTCTTATACCTCAATTAAGTACAAGTATCGTCAATTATGCAAGCATTCTTACGATATTTATTTAATGAAGGTAAAATTAAACATCAAATCTGATGCTAAATCATTCTGGCACTTTGTCAACACAAAACGCAAGATTGATTCCTATCCTTCTTTTATGAAATATAAAACTGTTGAATCAGATAGCGAGAATATCATTTGTAATCTTTTCGCTGACTTTTCAAAGCGACCTATTCAACTTCATCCTATGATAATCTAAGCTATCCATTCAGTGTTCAATCTGGGGATATTTGTCTCCCATTAATTGATACTTAACGGTTTTATCATACTTAAAAGCTCTTAAAACGTCATATAAAAGTGGTCCCGACAATATACCGTCATGTATATTAAAATATTGCTGTGATGAATTAGTAACTCCAATCACTTTGCTTTTTTCGTCTTCACTAAAATCTTGCTATTTTCCAGTTGCCTGGAAGTCGTCTTTTATTATTCCGTTGCATAAGTCTGGTAACAGGTCTTTAATCGAAAACTATCGTGGAATTGCAATTAAGCGCTTTGCCGAAGCTTTTCGAGGCAATCATTATTTCACAATTATCACATAGTGTTAAATCTATATTGTCTCCACTCCAACATGGATTTGTTTCAGGAAAACCTACGGTTACAAACCTACTTGAATTTACTTCCAAAACCATTGAGAATTTTGGAAAAGGTTTACAGACTGATGTTATATACACAGATTTTAGTAAAGCTTTTGATGTTGTTAATCATAAGCTCTTAGTCTTAAAGCTATCTCTTGCTGGATTTCCCACAACACTTGTAAGATGGATTGAATCTTATTTATGCAATAGAACACAACGTGTTCTTTTTAAACTTGTAAAATCTCATGAGTTTCCTGTTACTTCTGGTGTACCTCAAGGAAGCCACCTCGGGCCTCTTCTTTTTTTACTGTTTATAAATGATTTGCCATCTGTCATAAAGCATTCGAGTATTTTAATGTACGCAGATGACGTGAAACTATTTCTTCCTTTCAAAATTGCTAATGATGCCGTTCTCTTACAAGCTGACATAGACCATCTTTATAGCTGGTGCAACGTGAATCGTATGAATCTTAACATGAAGAAATGCAAGCATATGACTTTCACTCGAAAATCTCCTGTCACATGTATTTATAAAATTTGTGACCATACATTAGAGTCCTTAGATGTCTTTCATGATCTTGGAGAAACTATGGATACTAAACTTCGCTTTCATATTCATATTAATAAAATTATAAATCGAGCAAATAGTGCTTTAGGTCTTATTAAACGATGGGCAAAAGAGTTTAATGATCCCTATATAACAAAAACCTTATTCACCTCTCTAGTGCGACCTATTTTAGAGTATGCTTTAATTGTTTGGTGCCCTCGATATAGTTGTTACATTGACGACATAGAATTAATTCAGAAAAAGTTCCTTTTGTTCTGCTTAAGCCATCTTTACTGCAATTTCAACTATAACCTACCACCTTATGAATATCGTCTGCAACTTTTAAATCTTCCTACTTTAAATAATCGGAGAATTATGCTAAATGCTACTTGGATTTTCAAACTTTTGCATGGATACGTAGACAGTCAATACTTACTGAGCAAAATTTACTTTAATATTCCTCTCCGACCTAGAAGATCTTTTTAGTTACTTTACATGAACTTTTGTAGAACTAATTACTTGCAAAACGAACCACTCAGAAGCGCTTGTGGGGACTTTAATTTTGTTTCAGATGCAATTTCTTTAAATGAATCCGTTTACTCAATTAAATTTTATATTTTAGATTATCTACAGTACCGCCATTAATCTGGATCATGCTTTCCATGGATACTGAATATTTCCTGTGATGTTGTGCACAACTTATACAATCTAGCTGTGTAGTTAAATATGATTATCCAGAGCGAGATCACGTCCATCTCGCCTGGCATATGCCGGTTTGACGTCGTACGACTAGCTTTGCATGTGTGAGCTGTGCTCTAATCCATATTTATATAGATATACACGCTATAGATATATTTTGATTATTCAGAGCAAGACCTCGTCTGTCTTGCCTAGCACATGTATGAGCTCGACCTCGTCCGTCTAGCCTGGCATATGGGAGCACCGCTCTAATCAATTCTTCTATTTACTACTAAGAAGCTACCCGGATTGCATCTGTATATACCTGAAATCCTGACAATTTTACATTTTTATAAAATTTAATTGTACAAAAATTAATTGTATCATATTTATTTTGTCGAATATTAATTGCTATAAAGCCATATGTGCTTAGCATTAAAATAAATAATAATCGTGTCGAGCAAGCATATAGGTCGGTAGGCTGAGGGATCCTCCAGAGAGCCGCTACCTTTTGGTATTAGCACAAGCTTTTGCGTCTTCCATTGTGCGGGGAATATGCCCTCTGTGAGACAAGCGTTATACAGCTGTACGAAGGCTTGTGTTTGGGCTGCGATGGCCATTTTTAGCTCGCGGTTCGGGATTTTATCTGGCCCTGGGGCCTTCTCGCTATGAACAGCATTGGAGATTTTCATTACCTCTTCTGCGGTAACCATGGAAATGACTTGCACGTCGCCATGATTAATGACGGGCTGCATCGGTGGTTGCTGAGGGAAGAGCACACTTACAATGCGGCTAAGTATGTGAGGGCACGTGGGTGGTGGTCGTCCGAATGACTTCATCTTTTTCATTACCAGTCTATAGGCGGTACCCCATGGGGTTACGTCCGCTTCGTCGCATAACTGCAAGAAGCACTCGCGCTTCCTCGAACGAATCTTGTGTTTGAGCAGCTTCCTGCGCTCTCTATAGACCTCGCGCAGTTCTTCAAACCTGTCGGTCCCTCTGGCGCGGTAGTAACTTCTTCTGGCTTGGTGGCATTGGCTGCGTGCTTCGGCGATTTCGGCGGTCCACCAGTACACAGGCTCGTAGTGGTGCTTACTTGGTCTTCGCAACATCATCGCTGCGTCGCAAGATCTTTTCAGCTGCTCTGTTGCTTGCCTATCCATATTCTGTGCTGAGCCAGTGAGGTGTATGCCAGCCATCATTGCTGTGAGGATACCTTCATCAAGCGTTTCGACCTTGTATGATGGCTCGCTATGGGGGCCTCTGCTCCGCCGGTTTGCCTTTCCAACGTTTACACGATTGCTTGGTGATCGCTATGCGTGTAGACGTCGCTTACTTGCCACTGTACTTGCGTGCTCAGGTCACAACTGGCAAATGTCAGGTCAATTACTGAGCTGCCATTCGCGTTGGAGAATGTACACTGCGTTACCGTGTTTAAAAGCACAACCTCTAACGAAGCAAAAGCCTCCAAAATAATGAGCCCTCTTTGGTTCGTTCTCTGGCTTCCCCAGTCTACGGCCCACGCGTTGAAGTCACCAGCAATAACAACTGGACTGATTCCTCTAACATCGTCAACTATTGTGTCGACAGTAACAGCAAACTCTTCTATGGATAGACTTGGTGCAAGGTAGCAGCTTACAATATGTGTGCCCATAACTTCTACACGAACAAAACCGTTTGCACGTGTATGCTGCCTCATTAGGAAAGGATGTCTTCCGAAGGACCTTATGGCGGCTCTTCCAGAAATGTCTGATGCCCAGACTCCTGGTGCTTTCGCGTTGTAAGGCTCACTCAAGATAGCTACATCAGTGCTTAGATCTCGAACGGTTTGCGCTAAAAGATCTTGGGCTGCGCGACAGTTGCTGAGATTCAACTGTAAGAACCTCATCATTTCCTAGGTTTGCTAGCTCCTGAAAAGGACGAACATTTCAAGCTTCCGGCACGGTGATTTGTTTCCGAGCATTTCCTTTCTAAGCACAAGAAACAGCTTGCTTCTGCAGAACATTTTTTTGCTTTGTGGCCCTCTTTGCCGCATTTCATACAGCACTTACTTCGGTCTGTGCTGTTGCAAGTTTTCGCCGTGTGACCAAAGTCGAGACACTTAAAGCATCTGGTTGGCGTAACTTTTTCGCGGACTCTGCAAATGACCCAGCCAACTCTGAGCTTGCCAGTCTCTATCAGCTTCCTCGCCTGCAATGCTGGAAGGCTTATGACCGGCTTTACGGAGTGATTTCACTCTTGTCACCTTTAAGTCGCCGAGCTGCTGTTGGACTGCGCTGCAGACATCTTCCGGTGTTGTAACCTCGTCAAGATCCTTGATCTCGACCTGTGTTTCTTCCATGATAGTCCTCGTTTCGGCTTGGCCATTGAAAACCATATCAAATTCTTTCTTCAGCTCCTGGGTTGACTGGGTGGTTGCGCGCTTAAGCTGGATAAGTACTTCACCTTTTTCAGTGCGCCTTACTCTCGAAACGTTTTCGCCGAACTTTTCAAGCGATTTTTCCTGTTTCATCCGCATGATGATATCGCTATATGAAAGCTCACCTGCTTTTGCTACGACGATTGCATCAGGTCTAGCCAGCTTCTGAGGCGGTTTTTTGCGTTTTTTGGGCTTTCTAGAGACCTTTGTCTAACGCTCAACCATTCGCTTTGCCGGAGTTTTTGGCAGAGGAGACGAATTAGCCACTTCGCTATAGGATGGCTTTAGAGCAGTCTCTTGGACAGCCTCTTGCTACAGTCGAGTCTTTTTTGGCGGAGGTTTCCGCGAGTCACTGCTGCGTTCGCTTGCTCTTTTTGGAGTAGTCTTGGAGTCATGCGCAAAAATTGGGTCCGTCTGAGAGTCCTTATGGACTTGTGAAGCACTCGCGTTGACCTTTTTCTTGTTCGCGTTATCGGCGAACAGCTCAATTGAGAGGTCTTCACAGGCCAGATTTGCCAGTCTTATAAGCTTCTGGATCTCATTGTGGACGTTCGATTTGGTTTTGACGAACTCTGCCAGACCTTGTATCAGTGTCTTCACTTTGATCAGCTTTTTGATGACAGGGTCATCTACACTGACGCTTGCTGCTGCTTCAGGGGTTGTCTTGATGACAGACTCTCTATGCTGCAGCTTTGATCCTTCGGGTGTGCCTTTAGTTGGCGATCGCTGAACCTTTGAACTCATTTTAAATGGGTTCTCGGTTGTAGTGTTACTGCTCGTCGCTTTGACTGGTGCAGCGGCCGAGTGCGCCACCGCTGCAGCAGTTTTTGGGGCAGAAATGTTGTTTGAGGCCTCCAGAATCCTTGCCTCGACCGTGGGATTGCCCACGGGTGGATTTCCACTACTGTGGTTTCCACCTGGAGTAGTTGCGTTATTAGACGACATTCCTGGTAAATGGTTTATTTTCGGGGTGACATTCCCTTATCCGTTTATACCTACAGACAGGTGTGAATACTGCCGACCGCTACGGTACAGACGCAGACCAGTGAGCCGCCCACTATGGGTCAAACGCTTCTGGGTTTTTTTTTTTTGGGTTTTGCCCCTCTCATCCGCCACCATGCTGCCGGTTGGTAGCACAGCGCCCAGGTGCCACCACGGGGAGGCACTTGCCATCAGACAAGCGTGCTAGCACACAAATATTTATGTGGTAGCATGAGAGTAGACTTGGAGTTTAACTGTGAATATCGAGCTGGCTCCGCCAGGTTGAAGCAAACAGACTCTTTCACCTCACAGTGTCCACCCCCTTGACACCCAAGTATAAGTATAAGTATAAGTATAAGTATAAGTATAAGTATAAGTATAAGTATAAGTATAAGTATAAGTATAAGTATAAGTATAAGTATAAGTATAAGTATAAGTATAAGTATAAGTATAAGTATAAGTATAAGTATAAGTATAAGTATAAGTATAAGTATAAGTATAAGTATAAGTATAAGTATAAGTATAAGTATAAGTATAAGTATAAGTATAAGTATAAGTATAAGTATAAGTATAAGTATAAGTATAAGTATAAGTATAAGTATAAGTATAAGTATAAGTATAAGTATAAGTATAAGTATAAGTATAAGTATAAGTATAAGTATAAGTATAAGTATAAGTATAAGTATAAGTATAAGTATAAGTATAAGTATAAGTATAAGTATAAGTATAAGTATAAGTATAAGTATAAGTATAAGTATAAGTATAAGTATAAGTATAAGTATAAGTATAAGTATAAGTATAAGTATAAGTATAAGTATAAGTATAAGTATAAGTATAAGTATAAGTATAAGTATAAGTATAAGTATAAGTATAAGTATAAGTATAAGTATAAGTTTTTTTTTTTTTTTTTTTTTTTTTTTTTTTTTTATTTTATTCGCGAAGGGGGAACCTTCAAAAGGCGCCACCGTGCAGGTGGGAGTGTGCGATTCTTACGCACTAAACCTAACCTCCGCATTGAATCGTCGTCCCTGTATAAGCCCCGTTGGACCGCCGCAAAGCATGACTTCACGGAGCATGGGAACAGCACTAAGCTGGAAACTGATGGACTTGTGTCCGTATTCTAAAAGATTTGGTCATGGGCTTGTCTATAAACTCAACCTTATCTATTTCGCAAACGCTTAACTCTTCGCAGTTCGTCGATAATCAGTCGTGCTAGGGTGCTAACCACTGACCAGTTAGCTTCATTTCTCAGCATAAGGGTAACCAAGTTTTGATCAGTTACCGTTTCGCCGAGACTGACCGAAGCCTCAAGTCTGGCATTTTGGAACTTGGGGCACTCGAAGAGGACATGGGCCGCGTCTTCTGGTATACTTCCCTCGCAATTGGTACAATAGGGATCTGCTACGTGCTTGTATTTGTGCAGATATGCCCTGAAGCAACCGTGCCCGCTTAAAATCTGCGAGCCGTGAGTTCTACCAAACCAAGCGGTAATGTTAGGGATGAGCTGATGAGTCCATCGACCCTTAACTGAGCTATCCCAGCGATCCTGCCACTTTAGCAGGCTTCTCTCCCGTGCGAGTCTTTTGCGAACTGTTGGGTTTTCGCTATTGGCTTCGAACAGCGTTTCCTCTACTAGAAGGTCGATAGGTATCGAGCTTGCAAGGACTAATGCTGCATCCTCGGAAACTGTTCTGAAGGCACAGCATACCCTGAGTGCGCCAAGTCTATGCACTGATTCAACACCACGTCGGTATGACTTCGTTCTCATTGCTGTGGCCCACACCGTTGACCCATACATCACGATGGATCGTACTACATTAAGGAGTAGTATCCTGCGCGCCTGTTTGGGGCCTCTCGTATTCGGCATCATTCTCGATAAAGACATGCATGCGTTGGATGCTTTTTTATGGGCATACTGGAGATGCTGCTTAAATGTTAATCGGGAGTCAATCATCACGCCAAGGTATTTAATGCATTCCTTTGATTGCACCAGCGTCCCATTAACATTGATGCTTGCAACTTCCATCTTTTTGCGGCTGCTTATGAGCACCGCTTCGGTTTTATGTTCGGCTAGACAAAGACCTACTGACATAAGCCAGTTATATATAATGCCGATCGCCACACTACTGAGTGCCTCGACTTCTTCAAGATGTTTTGCAGTGGCCACAACCGCTAGGTCGTCCGCAAAGCCGACGATCTTAACGCCTGTGGGAACTGCGAGTCTAAGGACGTCGTCATACATAACGTTCCACAGCAGAGGCCCTAGGACTGACCCCTGCGGGACACCACCGGAGACGTTATACACCATTATCCCCTCGTCTGTTGCATAGCGTAGTATTCTACCATCGAAGTAGTTCGATAATATCTTAGAGAGGTAGCGTGGAATTTCAAATTTTGTGAGCGCTTTCATTATCGTATCCCAGTTTGCGGAATTAAAGGCATTTCGCACATCCAGCGTTGCCACCAGGCAATACTGCTTTGCCCCCTTCTTCCAGCTAGTGCCTTCGATAGCTTTACTTGCTATGCTTGTAACCAGTTTTATGGCATCGGACGTAGAGTGACTCTTTCGGAAACCAAACTGTTGGCTCGAGAGTCCTCCTCTGGATTGTATTGCTTCTTCGAGGCGGTTGTACAGCAATTTCTCGAAGATCTTGCCTATCGTGTCGAGCAAGCATATAGGTCGGTAGGCTGAGGGATCCTCCAGAGAGCCGCTACCTTTTGGTATTAGCACAAGCTTTTGCATCTTCCATTGTGCGGGGAATATGCCCTCTGTGAGACAAGCGTTATACAGCTGTACGAAGGCTTGTGTTTGGGCTGCAATGGCCATTTTTAGCGCGCGGTTCGGGATTTTATCTGGCCCTGGGGCCTTCTCGCTATGAACAGCATTGGAGATTTTCATTACCTCTTCTGCGGTTACCATAGAAATGGCTTGCACGTCGCCATGATTAATGACGGGCTGCATCGGTGGTTGCTGAGGGAAGAGCACACTTACAATGAGGCTAAGTATGCGAGGGCACGTGGGTGGTGGTCGTCCGAATGACTTCATCTTTTTCATTACCAGTCTATAGGCGGTACCCCATGGGGTTACGTCCGCTTCGTCGCATAACTGCAAGAAGCACTCGCGCTTCCTCGAACGAATCTTGTGTTTGAGCAGCTTCCTGCGCTCTCTATAGACCTCGCGCAGTTCTTCGAACCTGTCGGTCCCTCTGGCGCGGTAGTAACTTCTTCTGGCTTGGTGGCATTGGCTGCGTGCTTCGGCGATTTCGGCGGTCCACCAGTACACAGGCTCGTGGTGGTGCTTACTTGGCCTTCGCAACATCATCGCTGCGTCGCAAGATCTTTTCAGCTGCTCTGTTGCTTGCCTAGCCATATTCTGTGCTGAGCCAGTGAGGTGTATGTCAGCCATCATTGCTGTGAGGATACCTTCATCAAGCGTTTCGACCTTGTATGATGGCTCGCTATGGGGGCCTCTGCTCCGCCAGTTGGTTTGCCTTTCCAACGTGTACACGATTGCTTGGTGATCGCTATGCGTGTAGACGTCGCTTACTTGCCACTGTACTTGCGTGCTCAGGTCACAACTGGCAAATGTCAGGTCAATTACTGAGCTGCCATTCGCGTTGGAGAATGTACACTGCGTTCCCGTGTTTAAAAGCACAACCTCTAACGAAGCAAAAGCCTCCAGAATAATGAGCCCTCTTTGATTCGTTCTCTGGCTTCCCCAGTCTACGGCCCACGCGTTGAAGTCACCAGCAATAACAACTGGACTGATTCCTCTAACATCGTCAACTATTGCGTCGACAGTAACAGCAAACTCTTCTATGGATAGACTTGGTGCAAGGTAGCAGCTTACAATATGTGTGCCCATAACTTCTACACGAACAAAACCGTTTGCACGTGTATGCTGCCTCATTAGGGAAGGATGTCTTCCGCAGGACCATATGGCGGCTCTTCCAGAAATGTCTGATGCCCAGACTCCTGGTGCTTTCGCGTTATAAGGCTCACTCAAGATAGCTACATCAGTGCTTAGATCTCGAACGGTTTGCGCTAAAAGATCTTGCGCTGCGCGACAGTTGCTAAGATTCAACTGTAAGAACCTCATCATTTCCTAGGTTTGCTAGCTCCTGAAAAGGACGAACATTTCCAGCTTCCGGCACGGTGATTTGTTTCCGAGCATTTCCTTTCTAAGCACAAGAAACAGCTTGCTTCTGCAGAACACTCTTTTGCTTTGTGGCCCTCTTTGCCGCATTTCATACAGCACTTACTTCGGTCTGTGCTGTTGCAAGTTTTCGCCGTGTGACCAAAGTCGAGACACTTAAAGCATCTGGTTGGCGTAACTTTTTCGCGGACTCTGCAAATGACCCAGCCAACTCTGAGCTTGCCAGTCTCTATCAGCTTCCTCGCCTGCAGTGCTGGAAGGCTTATGACCGCTGTTTGCGTGCCTGCATAGGCTTTACGGAGTGATTTCACTCTTGCCACCTTTAAGTCGCCGAGCTGCTTTTGGACTGCGCTGCAGACATCTTCCGGTGTTGTAACCTCGTCAAGATCCTTGATCTCGACCTGTGTTTCTTCCGTGAGAGTCCTGGTTTCGGCTTGGCCATTGAAAACCATATCAAATTCTTTCTTCAGCTCCTGGGTTGACTGGGTGGTTGCGCGCTTAAGCTGGATAAGTACTTCACCTTTTTCAGTGCGCCTTACTCTCGAAACGTTTTCGCCGAACTTTTCAAGCGATTTTTCCTGTTTCATCCGCATGATGATATCGCTATATGAAAGCTCACCTGCTTTTGCTACGACGATTGCATCAGGTCTAGCCAGCTTCTGAGGCGGTTTTTTGCGTTTTTTGGGCTTTCTAGAGACCTTTGTCCAAGGCTCAACCATTCGCTTTGCCGGAGTTTTTGGCAGAGGAGACGAATTAGCCGAATGTACCGAAGCCTATAGTATAAGTATAAGTATAAGTATAAGTATAAGTATAAGTATAAGTATAAGTATAAGTATAAGTATAAGTATAAGTATAAGTATAAGTATAAGTATAAGTATAAGTATAAGTATAAGTATAAGTATAAGTATAAGTATAAGTATAAGTATAAGTATAAGTATAAGTATAAGTATAAGTATAAGTATAAGTATAAGTATAAGTATAAGTATAAGTATAAGTATAAGTATAAGTATAAGTATAAGTATAAGTATAAGTATAAGTATAAGTATAAGTATAAGTATAAGTATAAGTATAAGTATAAGTATAAGTATAAGTATAAGTATAAGTATAAGTATAAGTATAAGTATAAGTATAAGTATAAGTATAAGTATAAGTATAAGTATAAGTATAAGTATAAGTATAAGTATAAGTATAAGTATAAGTATAAGTATAAGTATAAGTATAAGTATAAGTATAAGTATAAGTATAAGTATAAGTATAAGTATAAGTATAAGTATAAGTATAAGTATAAGTATAAGTATAAGTATAAGTATAAGTATAAGTATAAGTATAAGTATAAGTATAAGTATAAGTATAAGTATAAGTATAAGTATAAGTATAAGTATAAGTATAAGTATAAGTATAAGTATAAGTATAAGTATAAGTATAAGTATAAGTATAAGTATTAGTATAAGTATAAGTATAAGTATAAGTATAAGTATAAGTATAAGTATAAGTATAAGTATAAGTATAAGTATAAGTATAAGTATAAGTATAAGTGTAAGTGTAAGTATAAGTATAAGTATAAGTATAAGTATAAGTATAAGTATAAGTATAAGTATAAGTATAAGTATAAGTATAAGTATAAGTATAAGTATAAGTATAAGTATAAGTATAAGTATAAGTTTTTTTTTTTATTTATTTTATTCGCGAAGGGGGAACCTTCAAAAGGCGCCACCGTGCAGGTGGGAGTGTGCGATTCTTACGCACTAAACCTAACCTCCGCATTGAATCTTCGTCCTTGTATAAGCCCTGTGGGACCGCCGCAAAGCATGACTTCACGGAGCATGGGAACAGCACTAAGCTGGAAACTGTTGGACTTGTGTCCGTATTCTAAAAGATTTGGTCATGGGCTTGTATATAAACTCTACCTTATCTATTTCGCAAACGCTCAACTCTTCGCAGTTCGTCGATAATCAGTCGTGCTAGGGTGCTAACCACTGACCAGTTAGCTTCATTTCTCAGCATAAGGGTAACCAAGTTTTGATCAGTTACCGTTTCGCCGAGACTGACCGAAGCCTCAAGTCTGGCATTTTGGAACTTGGGGCACTCGAAGAGGACATGGGCCGCGTCTTCTGGTATACTTCCCTCGCAATGGGTACAATAGGGATCTGCTACGTGCTTGTATTTGTGCAGATATGCCCTGAAGCAACCGTGCCCGCTTAAAATCTGCGTAATGTAGAAGTTCATGGAGCCGTGAGTTCTACCAAACCAAACGGTAATGTTAGGGATGAGCTGATGAGTCCATCGACCCTTAACTGAGCTATCCCAGCGATCCTGCCACTTTAACAGGCTTCTCTCCCGTGCGAGTCTTTTGCGAACTGTTGGGTTTTCGCTATTGACTTCGAACAGCGTTTCCTCTACTAGAAGGTCGATAGGTATCGAGCTTGCAAGGACTAATGCTGCATCCTCGGAAACTGTTCTGAAGGCACAGCATACCCTGAGTGCGCCAAGTCTGTGCACTGATTCAACACCACGTCGGTATGACTTCGTTTTCATTGCTGTGGCCCACACCGTTGACCCATACATCACGATGGATCGTTCTACATTAAGGAGTAGTATCCTGCACGCCTGTTTGGGGCCTCTCGTATTCGGCATCATTCTCGATAAAGACATGCATGCGTTGGATGCTTTTTTATGGGCATACTGGAGATGCTGTTTAAATGTTAATCGGGAGTCAATCATCACGCCAAGGTATTTAATGCATTCCTTTGATTGCACCAGCGTCCCATTAACATTGATGCTTGCAACTTCCATCTTTTTGCGGCTGCTTATGAGCACCGCTTCGGTTTTATGTTCGGCTAGACAAAGACCTACTGACATAAGCCAGTTATATATAATGCCGATCGCCACACTACTGAGTGCCTCGACTTCTTCAAGATGTTTTAAAGTGGCCACAACCGCTAGGTCGTCGGCAAAGCCGACGGTCTTAACGCCTGTGGGAAATGCGAGTCTAAGGACGTCGTCATACATAACGTTCCACAGCAGGGGCCCTAGGACTAACCCCTGTGGGACACCACCGGAGACGTTATACACCATTATCCCCTCGTCTGTTGCATAGCGTAGTATTCTACCATCGAAGTAGTTCGAAAAGAGATAGCGTGGAATTTCAAATTTTGAGAGCGCTTTCATTATCGTATCCCAGTTTGCGGAATTAAAGGCATTTCGCACATCCAGCGTTGCCACCAGGCAATACTGCTTTGCCCCCTTCTTCCAGCTAGTGCCTTCAATAGCTTTACTTGCTATGCTTGTAACCAGTTTTATGGCATCGGACGTAGAGTGACTCTTTCGGAAACCAAACTGTTGGCTCGAGAGTCCTCCTCTGGATTGTATTGCTTCTTCGAGGCGGTTGTACAGCAATTTCTCAAAGATCTTGCCTATCGCACTGGCAACACTATTTCCTAAGTTGTATTTTTTATTCGTGCTCCAGAAATAAATTAAGATTTGTAAATTTTCGTGAAATTATTAAGCTAAAAATAATTCGATTTGGTCTGCTAAGGATTGCTGAGGATATTCATCTTTATTGTTCCCGATTTTCATCGCTAAAAAAGCTGGAAAATCCTTTTAAAAATATTTGCATTCATACTATATATACATAAAGGGTGATTTTTTAAGAGCTTGATAACTTTTTTTTTAAAAAAAACGCATAAAATTTGCAAAATCTCATCGGTTCTTTATTTGAAACGTTAGATTGGTCCATGACATTTACTTTTTGAAGATAATTTCATTTAAATGTTGACCGCGGCTGCGTCTTAGGTGGTCCATTCGGAAAGTCCAATTTTGGGCAACTTTCGAAGTTTTCCCTCAAAATGGCCATAGAATCGCGAGCTGTGTGGCATGTAGCGCCATCTTGTTGAAACCACATGTCAACCAAGTTCAGTTCTTCCATTTTTGGCAACAAAAAGTTGGCCATTTTGAGGGAAAACTTCGGAGAACAATTAATCTCAAGAAATGGACCGGTAAGTTGGCCACCAAGATCATGCGATTTGACGCCTTTAGACTATTTTTTGTGGGGCTACGTCAAGTCTAAAGTCTACAGAAATAAGCCAGCAACTATTCCAGCTTTGGAAGACAACATTTCCGAAGAAATTCGGGCTATTCCGGCCGAAATGCTCGAAAAAGTTGCCCAAAATTGGACTTTCCGAATGGACCACCTAAGACGCAGCCGCGGTCAACATTTAAATGAAATTATCTTCAAAAAGTAAATGTCATGGACCAATCTAACGTTTCAAATAAAGAACCGATGAGATTTTGCAAATTTTATGCGTTTTTTTTTAAAAAAAAGTTATCAAGCTCTTAAAAAATCACCCTTTATATATACATTTCTTTTTATTTCAGTTTGTTTATTATCTAGCAACAACAACTTTATGTTTAGCTTGTTGAAGCAAGATTGAAACTTTGTTTTTAATTTCAGTTGCATCTTGACGCTAGCTTGCTATCTTGTCGCTGGTGCTTCTCAAACTGTTTGACAAATAAGTTGTTTAATTCTCAAACTGTCACTAAAATAGAGTTGCCATAGTACTTTTGTTTGCACTCTTTGTTATACTTTTGTAATTTTATTACTTTTATTAAAAATGAACTGCAATTTTCGCAACTGCACTGTAAAAGGTGAATCTGACCAGCTGGTTAATTGCTGGTTGTGTGATGCTTTTTTTCACGTAAAGTGTGCAGCATTGAATGCGAGAGTTTTGGATGCACTCAATGAAAGTAAAGGACTTCGTTGGTCTTGTACAGACTGTAGATCTACTGATGTAGATATTTTAAAGCTTATAAGGCAATCTCGAAGAGGCTTTTTAGAGGTGTCTAAGGACTTGGCGGTGGCTCTAGCTAGATTGGCTGATTTTGAAGAATTGTTTAAAAAGTTTAAAATCATGGATGAAGCTTCTGTTTCCCATAAGCATAAACGACCACCCATGAATCTTCGAAGTTCTGCTAAATCTGTTAAGCCTGGTGCTATATCCCTGCCTCCGTCTGTTAATAATAATATAAATTTAATTTCACTTTGACCAGTTTGGAACTCTCCTTCCTGTACTGACTCTGTAAATAAAGATCAAAATGCTGAATATATTGCCCCTACTAATGAGGCTGCATCAGCTGATCTGAATTTACATCCGGTTGAGTCTTCTGAGGTAGTACCAACTATAGTCGTAAGTGATTATTCTCCGGGTAATTCTGGTAAAAAAAAACTTATGCTGAAGCCTGTACTGATACTAATACTATTCCTTCAACTTCCGTTATGAGCTCGGTTTTAACTGGTGCTATACCAAAACAAATATTGAAAAAAAGTATTAATCTGCCGTCTTGCAAAGAACTTGTGGTTGTCCAGCCTTCTAGATCTATATTTGTGTCACGTTTTGCTCTTGATACATCCGAAGAAGACGTTTTATATCATATAAACTCTAAATTGAATCTTGTTAACAGGAATATTTCGGTTTACAAATTCAAGTTTTCATATGAGCGCACTGTATCTTCTGTTAAAATAAATTTGCCTGGGGATCTCTTTAATACGGTATTAGATCAAGGTTTTTGGCCTGAAAATACGTTGATCCACGAATATATTCCTAGATCACAACTTAAAACTACACTGGCTTCATTACCCGTTCGCACTACTAAACAAAAAACTAGATTGTTGCCTTGAATTCCTTATCTTATACCAAAACGTTCGAGGTTTGAATACAAAGTTAAAATATTTACATATTTTAAGCCACAACCTACTTTTTGACATAATTGTTTTCAGTGAAACTTGGCTTAAGCCTAACACCCTAAATACTGAAATTCTATCTAATAATTTAAATATTTGCCGTAAAGATAGAAACGCTATTGCTGGTAATTCTTTTAATGGCGGAGGAGTTTTAATTGCCGTTAAATCTTCTTATTTCTCACAAGAAATAATAATTCCTGAGGGATCCGATATTGAATTTTGTTGCGTTCTTGTAAAGCATGGTGCGTTCAATCTTTATGTACCTTGTTTATATATTCCTCCTGTTTCCAACGTAGAGGTATATTTGAAACATTTGGTCTCGATAAATAAAGTGTGCTCAAAACTTCAGCCTTATGATCACATTCTAATAACGGGTGACTTTAATCTTCCAAGTGTCGCTTGGAACTACTGTACCGAAAACCCTGCAATATTATTGCCTTCGTCTGAATGCTCATCTGCTAATTCATTTTTAAATGAGCTTTCAAGTCAAGGACTTTTTCAATTAAACAGCCACTTTAACAAGAATAGCCGTTTGTTAGATCTTTTATATTTTGACGACAGCAATATTATTTCAGTTTCAAGGACAGATCCACTCGTGCTCCCTGAAGATCCGTACCATCCAACTTTAGAAATTGCTCTTAATTTTCCTAAACAATTTGTAAAGAATCGTATTGCTCAACCTCCTGCTGAGTTAAATTTTAAAAGAACCAATTATGTTTTGTTAAAAAACAATATATCTAATATTAACTGGACATCCGTACTAAATATCGTTAATACACAAACATCGCCAGAAAACCTTGATTCGGCTGTCTCTGCTTTTAATAGAACTCTCAATGATTGTTTTCTATCATCAGTACCACAGAGAAAAGCCCGTTTAGCATCTGGCCCTGTATGGTTTACTGAAGAACTGAGAAAATTAAGAAATTTAAAATCCATGCATTATAAAAGATTTCAAAAAACTCATAGCATTACAGATTTTGGTTCTTATACCTCAATTAAGTACAAGTATCGTCAATTATGCAAGCATTCTTACGATATTTATTTAATGAAGGTAAAATTAAACATCAAATCTGATGCTAAATCATTCTGGCACTTTGTCAACACAAAACGCAAGATTGATTCCTATCCTTCTTTTATGAAATATAAAACTGTTGAATCAGATAGCGAGAATATCATTTGTAATCTTTTCGCTGACTTTTTCAAAGCGACCTATTCAACTTCATCCTATGATAATCTAAGCTATCCATTCAGTGTTCAATCTGGGGATATTTGTCTCCCATTAATTGATACTTACACGGTTTTATCATACTTAAAAGCTCTTAAAACGTCATATAAAAGTGGTCCCGACAATATACCGTCATGTATATTAAAATATTGCTGTGATGAATTAGTAACTCCAATCACTTTGCTTTTTTCGTCTTCACTAAAATCTTGCTATTTTCCAGTTGCCTGGAAGTCGTCTTTTATTATTCCGTTGCATAAGTCTGGTAACAGGTCTTTAATCGAAAACTATCGTGGAATTGCAATTAAGCGCTTTGCCGAAGCTTTTCGAGGCAATCATTATTTCACAATTATCACATAGTGTTAAATCTATATTGTCTCCACTCCAACATGGATTTGTTTCAGGAAAACCTACGGTTACAAACCTACTTGAATTTACTTCCAAAACCATTGAGAATTTTGGAAAAGGTTTACAGACTGATGTTATATACACAGATTTTAGTAAAGCTTTTGATGTTGTTAATCATAAGCTCTTAGTCTTAAAGCTATCTCTTGCTGGATTTCCCACAACACTTGTAAGATGGATTGAATCTTATTTATGCAATAGAACACAACGTGTTCTTTTTAAACTTGTAAAATCTCATGAGTTTCCTGTTACTTCTGGTGTACCTCAAGGAAGCCACCTCGGGCCTCTTCTTTTTTTACTGTTTATAAATGATTTGCCATCTGTCATAAAGCATTCGAGTATTTTAATGTACGCAGATGACGTGAAACTATTTCTTCCTTTCAAAATTGCTAATGATGCCGTTCTCTTACAAGCTGACATAGACCATCTTTATAGCTGGTGCAACGTGAATCGTATGAATCTTAACATGAAGAAATGCAAGCATATGACTTTCACTCGAAAATCTCCTGTCACATGTATTTATAAAATTTGTGACCATACATTAGAGTCCTTAGATGTCTTTCATGATCTTGGAGAAACTATGGATACTAAACTTCGCTTTCATATTCATATTAATAAAATTATAAATCGAGCAAATAGTGCTTTAGGTCTTATTAAACGATGGGCAAAAGAGTTTAATGATCCCTATATAACAAAAACCTTATTCACCTCTCTAGTGCGACCTATTTTAGAGTATGCTTTAATTGTTTGGTGCCCTCGATATAGTTGTTACATTGACGACATAGAATTAATTCAGAAAAAGTTCCTTTTGTTCTGCTTAAGCCATCTTTACTGCAATTTCAACTATAACCTACCACCTTATGAATATCGTCTGCAACTTTTAAATCTTCCTACTTTAAATAATCGGAGAATTATGCTAAATGCTACTTGGATTTTCAAACTTTTGCATGGATACGTAGACAGTCAATACTTACTGAGCAAAATTTACTTTAATATTCCTCTCCGACCTAGAAGATCTTTTTAGTTACTTTACATGAACTTTTGTAGAACTAATTACTTGCAAAACGAACCACTCAGAAGCGCTTGTGGGGACTTTAATTTTGTTTCAGATGCAATTTCTTTAAATGAATCCGTTTACTCAATTAAATTTTATATTTTAGATTATCTACAGTACCGCCATTAATCTGGATCATGCTTTCCATGGATACTGAATATTTCCTGTGATGTTGTGCACAACTTATACAATCTAGCTGTGTAGTTAAATATGATTATCCAGAGCGAGATCACGTCCATCTCGCCTGGCATATGCCGGTTTGACGTCGTACGACTAGCTTTGCATGTGTGAGCTGTGCTCTAATCCATATTTATATAGATATACACGCTATAGATATATTTTGATTATTCAGAGCAAGACCTCGTCTGTCTTGCCTAGCACATGTATGAGCTCGACCTCGTCCGTCTAGCCTGGCATATGGGAGCACCGCTCTAATCAATTCTTCTATTTACTACTAAGAAGCTACCCGGATTGCATCTGTATATACCTGAAATCCTGACAATTTTACATTTTTATAAAATTTAATTGTACAAAAATTAATTGTATCATATTTATTTTGTCGAATATTAATTGCTATAAAGCCATATGTGCTTAGCATTAAAATAAATAATAATCGTGTCGAGCAAGCATATAGGTCGGTAGGCTGAGGGATCCTCCAGAGAGCCGCTACCTTTTGGTATTAGCACAAGCTTTTGCGTCTTCCATTGTGCGGGGAATATGCCCTCTGTGAGACAAGCGTTATACAGCTGTACGAAGGCTTGTGTTTGGGCTGCGATGGCCATTTTTAGCTCGCGGTTCGGGATTTTATCTGGCCCTGGGGCCTTCTCGCTATGAACAGCATTGGAGATTTTCATTACCTCTTCTGCGGTAACCATGGAAATGACTTGCACGTCGCCATGATTAATGACGGGCTGCATCGGTGGTTGCTGAGGGAAGAGCACACTTACAATGCGGCTAAGTATGTGAGGGCACGTGGGTGGTGGTCGTCCGAATGACTTCATCTTTTTCATTACCAGTCTATAGGCGGTACCCCATGGGGTTACGTCCGCTTCGTCGCATAACTGCAAGAAGCACTCGCGCTTCCTCGAACGAATCTTGTGTTTGAGCAGCTTCCTGCGCTCTCTATAGACCTCGCGCAGTTCTTCAAACCTGTCGGTCCCTCTGGCGCGGTAGTAACTTCTTCTGGCTTGGTGGCATTGGCTGCGTGCTTCGGCGATTTCGGCGGTCCACCAGTACACAGGCTCGTAGTGGTGCTTACTTGGTCTTCGCAACATCATCGCTGCGTCGCAAGATCTTTTCAGCTGCTCTGTTGCTTGCCTATCCATATTCTGTGCTGAGCCAGTGAGGTGTATGCCAGCCATCATTGCTGTGAGGATACCTTCATCAAGCGTTTCGACCTTGTATGATGGCTCGCTATGGGGGCCTCTGCTCCGCCGGTTTGCCTTTCCAACGTTTACACGATTGCTTGGTGATCGCTATGCGTGTAGACGTCGCTTACTTGCCACTGTACTTGCGTGCTCAGGTCACAACTGGCAAATGTCAGGTCAATTACTGAGCTGCCATTCGCGTTGGAGAATGTACACTGCGTTCCCGTGTTTAAAAGCACAACCTCTAACGAAGCAAAAGCCTCCAGAATAATGAGCCCTCTTTGGTTCGTTCTCTGGCTTCCCCAGTCTACGGCCCACGCGTTGAAGTCACCAGCAATAACAACTGGACTGATTCCTCTAACATCGTCAACTATTGTGTCGACAGTAACAGCAAACTCTTCTATGGATAGACTTGGTGCAAGGTAGCAGCTTACAATATGTGTGCCCATAACTTCTACACGAACAAAACCGTTTGCACGTGTATGCTGCCTCATTAGGAAAGGATGTCTTCCGAAGGACCTTATGGCGGCTCTTCCAGAAATGTCTGATGCCCAGACTCCTGGTGCTTTCGCGTTGTAAGGCTCACTCAAGATAGCTACATCAGTGCTTAGATCTCGAACGGTTTGCGCTAAAAGATCTTGGGCTGCGCGACAGTTGCTGAGATTCAACTGTAAGAACCTCATCATTTCCTAGGTTTGCTAGCTCCTGAAAAGGACGAACATTTCAAGCTTCCGGCACGGTGATTTGTTTCCGAGCATTTCCTTTCTAAGCACAAGAAACAGCTTGCTTCTGCAGAACATTTGTTTGCTTTGTGGCCCTCTTTGCCGCATTTCATACAGCACTTACTTCGGTCTGTGCTGTTGCAAGTTTTCGCCGTGTGACCAAAGTCGAGACACTTAAAGCATCTGGTTGGCGTAACTTTTTCGCGGACTCTGCAAATGACCCAGCCAACTCTGAGCTTGCCAGTCTCTATCAGCTTCCTCGCCTGCAATGCTGGAAGGCTTATGACCGGCTTTACGGAGTGATTTCACTCTTGTCACCTTTAAGTCGCCGAGCTGCTGTTGGACTGCGCTGCAGACATCTTCCGGTGTTGTAACCTCGTCAAGATCCTTGATCTCGACCTGTGTTTCTTCCATGATAGTCCTCGTTTCGGCTTGGCCATTGAAAACCATATCAAATTCTTTCTTCAGCTCCTGGGTTGACTGGGTGGTTGCGCGCTTAAGCTGGATAAGTACTTCACCTTTTTCAGTGCGCCTTACTCTCGAAACGTTTTCGCCGAACTTTTCAAGCGATTTTTCCTGTTTCATCCGCATGATGATATCGCTATATGAAAGCTCACCTGCTTTTGCTACGACGATTGCATCAGGTCTAGCCAGCTTCTGAGGCGGTTTTTTGCGTTTTTTGGGCTTTCTAGAGACCTTTGTCTAACGCTCAACCATTCGCTTTGCCGGAGTTTTTGGCAGAGGAGACGAATTAGCCACTTCGCTATAGGATGGCTTTAGAGCAGTCTCTTGGACAGCCTCTTGCTACAGTCGAGTCTTTTTTGGCGGAGGTTTCCGCGAGTCACTGCTGCGTTCGCTTGCTCTTTTTGGAGTAGTCTTGGAGTCATGCGCAAAAATTGGGTCCGTCTGAGAGTCCTTATGGACTTGTGAAGCACTCGCGTTGACCTTTTTCTTGTTCGCGTTATCGGCGAACAGCTCAATTGAGAGGTCTTCACAGGCCAGATTTGCCAGTCTTATAAGCTTCTGGATCTCATTGTGGACGTTCGATTTGGTTTTGACGAACTCTGCCAGACCTTGTATCAGTGTCTTCACTTTGATCAGCTTTTTGATGACAGGGTCATCTACACTGACGCTTGCTGCTGCTTCAGGGGTTGTCTTGATGACAGACTCTCTATGCTGCAGCTTTGATCCTTCGGGTGTGCCTTTAGTTGGCGATCGCTGAACCTTTGAACTCATTTTAAATGGGTTCTCGGTTGTAGTGTTACTGCTCGTAGCTTTGACTTTTGCAGCGGCCGAGTGCGCCACCGCTGCAGCAGTTTTTGGGGCAGAAATGTTGTTTGAGGCCTCCAGAATCCTTGCCTCGACCGTGGGATTGCCCACGGGTGGATTTCCACTACTGTGGTTTCCACCTGGAGTAGTTGCGTTATTAGACGACATTCCTGGTAAATGGTTTATTTTCGGGGTGACATTCCCTTATCCGTTTATACCTACAGACAGGTGTGAATACTGCCGACCGCTACGGTACAGACGCAGACCAGTGAGCCGCCCACTATGGGTCAAACGCTTCTGGGTTTTTTTTTTTTGGGTTTTGCCCCTCTCATCCGCCACCATGCTGCCGGTTGGTAGCACAGCGCCCAGGTGCCACCACGGGGAGGCACTTGCCATCAGACAAGCGTGCTAGCACACAAATATTTATGTGGTAGCATGAGAGTAGACTTGGAGTTTAACTGTGAATATCGAGCTGGCTCCGCCAGGTTGAAGCAAACAGACTCTTTCACCTCACAGTGTCCACCCCCTTGACACCCAAGTATAAGTATAAGTATAAGTATAAGTATAAGTATAAGTATAAGTATAAGTATAAGTATAAGTATAAGTATAAGTATAAGTATAAGTATAAGTATAAGTATAAGTATAAGTATAAGTATAAGTATAAGTATAAGTATAAGTATAAGTATAAGTATAAGTATAAGTATAAGTATAAGTATAAGTATAAGTATAAGTATAAGTATAAGTATAAGTATAAGTATAAGTATAAGTATAAGTATAAGTATAAGTATAAGTATAAGTATAAGTATAAGTATAAGTATAAGTATAAGTATAAGTATAAGTATAAGTATAAGTATAAGTATAAGTATAAGTATAAGTATAAGTATAAGTATAAGTATAAGTATAAGTATAAGTATAAGTATAAGTATAAGTATAAGTATAAGTATAAGTATAAGTATAAGTTTTTTTTTTTTATTTTATTCGCGAAGGGGGAACCTTCAAAAGGCGCCACCGTGCAGGTGGGAGTGTGCGATTCTTACGCACTAAACCTAACCTCCGCATTGAATCGTCGTCCCTGTATAAGCCCCGTGGGACCGCCGCAAAGCATGACTTCACGGAGCATGGGAACAGCACTAAGCTGGAAACTGATGGACTTGTGTCCGTATTCTAAAAGATTTGGTCATGGGCTTGTATATAAACTCTACCTTATCTATTTCGCAAACGCTCAACTCTTCGGAGTTCGTCGATAATCAGTCGTGCTAGGGTGCTAACCACTGACCAGTTAGCTTCATTTCTCAGCATAAGGGTAACCAAGTTTTGATCAGTTACCGTTTCGCCGAGACTGACCGAAGCCACAAGTCTGGCATTTTGGAACTTGGGGCACTCGAAGAGGACATGGGCCGCGTCTTCTGGTATACTTCCCTGGCAATGGGTACAATAGGGATCTGCTACGTGCTTGTATTTGTGCAGATATGCCCTGAAGCAACCGTGCCCGCTTAAAATCTGCGTAATGTAGAAGTTCATGGAGCCGTGAGTTCTACCAAACCAAGCGGTAATGTTAGGGATGAGCTGATGAGTCCATCGACCCTGAACTGAGCTATCCCAGCGATCTTGCCACTTTAGCAGGCTTCTCTCCCGTGCGAGTCTTTTGCAAACTGTTGGGTTTTCGCTATTGGCTTCGAACAGCGTTTCCTCTACTAGAAGGTCGATAGGTATCGAGCTTGCAAGGACTAATGCTGCATCCTCGGAAACTGTTCTGAAGGCACAGCACACCCTGAGTGCGCCAAGTCTATGCACTGATTCAACACCACGTCGGTATGACTTCGTTTTCATTGCTGTGGCCCACACCGTTGACCCATACATCACGATGGATCGTACTACATTAAGGAGTAGTATCCTGCGCTCCTGTTTGGGGCCTCTCGTATTCGGCATCATTCTCGATAAAGACATGCATGCGTTGGATGCTTTTTTATGGGCATACTGGAGATGCTGCTTAAATGTTAATCGGGAGTCAATCATCACGCCAAGGTATTTAATGCATTCCTTTGATTGCACCAGCGTCCCATTAACATTGATGCTTGCAACTTCCATCTTTTTGCGGCTGCTTATGAGCACCGCTTCGGTTTTATGTTCGGCTAGACAAAGACCTACTGACATAAGCCAGTTATATATAATGCCGATCGCCACACTACTGAGTGCCTCAACTTCTTCAAGATGTTTTGCAGTGGCCACAACCGCTAGGTCGTCCGCAAAGCCGACAATCTTAACGCCTGTGGGAACTGCGAGTCTAAGGACGTCGTCATACATAACGTTCCACAGCAGGGGCCCTAGGACTGACCCCTGTGGGACACCACCGGAGACGTTATATACCATTATCCCCTCGTCTGTTGCATAGCGTAGTATTCTACCATCGAAGTAGTTCGATAATATCTTAGAGAGGTAGCGTGGAATTTCAAATTTTGCGAGCGCTTTCATTATCGTATCCCAGTTTGCGGAATTAAAGGCATTTCGCACATCCAGCGTTGCCACCAGGCAATACTGCTTTGCCCCCTTCTTCCAGCTAGTGCCTTCGATAGCTTTACTTGCTATGCTTGTAACCAGTTTTATGGCATCGGACGTAGAGTGACTCTTTCGGAAACCAAACTGTTGGCTCGAGAGTCCTCCTCTGGATTGTATTGCTTCTTCGAGGCGGTTGTACAGCAATTTCTCGAAGATCTTGCCTATCGTGTCGAGCAAGCATATAGGTCGGTAGGCTGAGGGATCCTCCAGAGAGCCGCTACCTTTTGGTATTAGCACAAGCTTTTGCGGCTTCCATTGTGCGGGGAATATGCCCTCTGTGAGACAAGCGTTATACAGCTGTACGAAGGCTTGTGTTTGGGCTGCAATGGCCATTTTTAGCGCGCGGTTCGGGATTTTATCTGGCCCTGGGGCCTTCTCGCTATGAACAGCATTGGAGATTTTCATTACCTCTTCTGCGGTTACCATGGAAATGGCTTGCACGTCGCCATGATTACTGACGGGCTGCATCGGTGGTTGCTGAGGGAAGAGCACACTTACAATGCGGCTAAGTATGCGAGGGCACGTGGGTGGTGGTCGTCCGAATGACTTCATCTTTTTCATTACCAGTCTATAGGCGGTACCCCATGGGGTTACGTCCGCTTCGTCGCATAACTGCAAGAAGCACTCGCGCTTCCTCGAACGAATCTTGTGTTTGAGCAGCTTCCTGCGCTCTCTATAGACCTCGCGCAGTTTTTCGAACCTGTCGGTCCCTCTGGCGCGGTAGTAACTTCTTCTGGCTTGGTGGCATTGGCTGCGTGCTTCGGCGATTTCGGCGGTCCACCAGTACACATCTCGTGGTGGTGCTTTCTTGGCCTTCGCAACATCATCGCTGCGTCGCAAGATCTTTTCAGCTGCTCTGTTGCTTGCCTATCCATATTCTGTGCTGAGCCAGTGAGGTGTATGTCAGCCATCATTGCTGTGAGGATACCTTCATCAAGCGTTTCGACCTTGTATGATGGCTCGCTATGGGGGCCTCTGCTCCGCCGGTTTGCCTTTCCAACGTGTACACGATTGCTTGGTTATCGCTATGCGTGTAGACGTCGCTTACTTGCCACTGTACTTGCGTGCTCAGGTCACAACTGGCAAATGTCAGGTCAATTACTGAGCTGCCATTCGCGTTGGAGAATGTACACTGCGTTACCGTGTTTAAAAGCACAACCTCTAACGAAGCAAAAGCCTCCAAAATAATGAGCCCTCTTTGATTCGTTCTCTGTCTTCCCCAGTCTACGGCCCACGCGTTGAAGTCACCAGCAATAACAACTGGACTGATTCCTCTAACATCGTCAACTATTGCGTCGACAGTAACAGCAAACTCTTCTATGGATAGACTTGGTGCAAGGTAGCAGCTTACAATATGTGTGCCCATAACTTCTACACGAACAAAACCGTTTGCACGTGTATGCTGCCTCATTAGGGAAGGATGTCTTCCGCAGGACCATATGGCGGCTCTTCCAGAAATGTCTGATGCCCAGACTCCTGGTGCTTTCGCGTTATAAGGCTCACTCAAGATAGCTACATCAGTGCTTAGATCTCGAACGGTTTGCGCTAAGAGATCTTGCGCTGCGCGACAGTTGCTGAGATTCAACTGTAAGAACCTCATAATTTCCTAGGTTTGCTAGCTCCTGAAAAGGACGAACATTTCCAGCTTCCGGCACGGTTTTTTGTTTTCGAGCATTTCCTTTCTAAGCACAAGAAACAGCTTGCTTCTGCAGAACACTCTTTTGCTTTGTGGCCCTCTTTGCCGCATTTCATACAGCACTTACTTCGGTCTGTGCTGTTGCAAGTTTTCGCCGTGTGACCAAAGTCGAGACACTTAAAGCATCTGGTTGGCGTAACTTTTTCGCGGACTCTGCAAATGACCCAGCCAACTCTGAGCTTGCCAGTCTCTATCAGCTTCCTCGCCTGCAGTGCTGGAAGGCTTATGACCGCTGTTTGCGTGCCTGCATAGGCTTTACGGAGTGATTTCACTCTTGCCACCTTTAAGTCGCCGAGCTGCTTTTGGACTGCGCTGCAGACATCTTCCGGTGTTGTAACCTCGTCAAGATCCTTGATCTCGACCTGTGTTTCTTCCGTGAGAGTCCTCGTTTCGGCTTGGCCATTGAAAACCATATCAAATTCTTTCTTCAGCTCCTGGGTTGACTGGGTGGTTGCGCGCTTAAGCTGGATAAGTACTTCACCTTTTTCAGTGCGCCTTACTCTCGAAACGTTTTCGCCGAACTTTTCAAGCGATTTTTCCTGTTTCATCCGCATGATGATATCTCTATATGAAAGCTCACCTGCTTTTGCTACGACGATTGCATCAGGTCTAGCCAGCTTCTGAGGCGGTTTTTTGCGTTTTTTGGGCTTTCTAGAGACCTTTGTCCAAGGCTCAACCATTCGCTTTGCCGGAGTTTTTGGCAGAGGAGACGAATTAGCCACTTCGCTATAGGATGGCTTTAGAGCAGTCTCTTGGCCAGCAAGCTGCTGCAGTCGAGTCTTTTTTGGCGGAGGTTTCCGCGAGTCACTGCTGCGTTCGCTTGCTCCTTTTGGAGTAGCCTTGGAGCCATGCGCAAAAATTGTGTCCGTCTGAGAGTCCTTATGGACTTGTGAAGCACTCGCGTTGACCTTTTTCTTGTTCGCGTTATCGGCGAACAGCTCAATTGAGAGGTCTTCACAGGCCAAATTTGCCAGTCTTATAAGCTTCTGGATCTCATTGTGGACGTTCGATTTGGTTTTGACGAACTCTGCCAGACCTTGTATCAGTGTCTTCACTTTGATCAGCTTTTTGATGACAGGGTCATCTACACTGACGCTTGCTGCTGCTTCAGGGGTTGTCTTGATGACAGACTCTCTATGCTGCAGCTTTGATCCTTCGGGTGTGCCTTTAGTTGGCGATCGCTGAACCTTTGAACTCATTTTAAATGGGTTCTCGGTTGTAGTGTTGCTGCTCGTAGCTTTGACTGGTGCAGCGGCCGAGTGCGCCACCGCTGCAGCAGTTTTTGGGGCAGAAATGTTGTTTCAGGCCTCCAGAATCCTTGCCTCGACCGTGGGATTGCCCACGGGTGGATTTCCACTACTGTGGTTTCCACCTGGAGTAGTTGCGTTATTAGACGAAGTATAAGTATAAGTATAAGTATAAGTATAAGTATAAGTATAAGTATAAGTATAAGTATAAGTATAAGTATAAGTATAAGTATAAGTATAAGTATAAGTATAAGTATAAGTATAAGTATAAGTATAAGTATAAGTATAAGTATAAGTATAAGTATAAGTATAAGTATAAGTATAAGTATAAGTATAAGTATAAGTATAAGTATAAGTATAAGTATAAGTATAAGTATAAGTATAAGTATAAGTATAAGTATAAGTATAAGTATAAGTATAAGTATAAGTATAAGTATAAGTATAAGTATAAGTATAAGTATAAGTATAAGTATAAGTATAAGTATAAGTATAAGTATAAGTATAAGTATAAGTATAAGTATAAGTATAAGTATAAGTATAAGTATAAGTATAAGTATAAGTATAAGTATAAGTATAAGTATAAGTATAAGTATAAGTATAAGTATAAGTATAAGTATAAGTATAAGTATAAGTATAAGTATAAGTATAAGTATAAGTATAAGTATAAGTATAAGTATAAGTATAAGTATAAGTATAAGTATAAGTATAAGTATAAGTATAAGTATAAGTATAAGTATAAGTATAAGTATAAGTATAAGTATAAGTATAAGTATAAGTATAAGTATAAGTATAAGTATAAGTATAAGTATAAGTATAAGTATAAGTATAAGTATAAGTATAAGTATAAGTATAAGTATAAGTATAAGTATAAGTATAAGTATAAGTATAAGTATAAGTATAAGTATAAGTATAAGTATAAGTATAAGTATAAGTATAAGTAGAAGTAGAAGTAGAAGTAGAAGTAGAAGTAGAAGTAGAAGTAGAAGTAGAAGTAGAAGTAGAAGTAGAAGTAGAAGTAGAAGTAGAAGTAGAAGTAGAAGTAGAAGTAGAAGTAGAAGTAGAAGTAGAAGTAGAAGTAGAAGTAGAAGTAGAAGTATAAGTATAAGTAGAAGTAGAAGTAGAAGTAGAAGTAGAAGTAGAAGTAGAAGTAGAAGTAGAAGTAGAAGTAGAAGTAGAAGTAGAAGTAGAAGTAGAAGTAGAAGTAGAAGTAGAAGTAGAAGTAGAAGTAGAAGTAGAAGTAGAAGTAGAAGTAGAAGTAGAAGTAGAAGTAGAAGTAGAAGTAGAAGTAGAAGTAGAAGTAGAAGTAGAAGTAGAAGTAGAAGTAGAAGTAGAAGTAGAAGTAGAAGTAGAAGTAGAAGTAGAAGTAGAAGTAGAAGTAGAAGTAGAAGTAGAAGTAGAAGTAGAAGTAGAAGTAGAAGTAGAAGTAGAAGTAGAAGTAGAAGTAGAAGTAGAAGTAGAAGTAGAAGTAGAAGTAGAAGTAGAAGTAGAAGTAGAAGTAGAAGTAGAAGTAGAAGTAGAAGTAGAAGTAGAAGTAGAAGTAGAAGTAGAAGTAGAAGTAGAAGTAGAAGTAGAAGTAGAAGTAGAAGTAGAAGTAGAAGTAGAAGTAGAAGTAGAAGTAGAAGTAGAAGTAGAAGTAGAAGTAGAAGTAGAAGTAGAAGTAGAAGTAGAAGTAGAAGTAGAAGTAGAAGTAGAAGTAGAAGTAGAAGTAGAAGTAGAAGTAGAAGTAGAAGTAGAAGTAGAAGTAGAAGTAGAAGTAGAAGTAGAAGTAGAAGTAGAAGTAGAAGTAGAAGTAGAAGTAGAAGTAGAAGTAGAAGTAGAAGTAGAAGTAGAAGTAGAAGTAGAAGTAGAAGTAGAAGTAGAAGTAGAAGTAGAAGTAGAAGTAGAAGTATAAGTATAAGTATAAGTATAAGTATAAGTATAAGTATAAGTATAAGTATAAGTATAAGTATAAGTATAAGTATAAGTATAAGTATAAGTATAAGTATAAGTATAAGTATAAGTATAAGTATAAGTATAAGTATAAGTATAAGTATAAGTATAAGTATAAGTATAAGTATAAGTATAAGTATAAGTATAAGTATAAGTATAAGTATAAGTATAAGTATAAGTATAAGTATAAGTATAAGTATAAGTATAAGTATAAGTATAAGTATAAGTATAAGTATAAGTATAAGTATAAGTATAAGTATAAGTATAAGTATAAGTATAAGTATAAGTATAAGTATAAGTATAAGTATAAGTATAAGTATAAGTATAAGTATAAGTATAAGTATAAGTATAAGTATAAGTATAAGTATAAGTATAAGTATAAGTATAAGTATAAGTATAAGTATAAGTATAAGTATAAGTATAAGTATAAGTATAAGTATAAGTATAAGTATAAGTATAAGTATAAGTATAAGTATAAGTATAAGTATAAGTATAAGTATAAGTATAAGTATAAGTATAAGTATAAGTATAAGTATAAGTATAAGTATAAGTATAAGTATAAGTATAAGTATAAGTATAAGTATAAGTATAAGTATAAGTATAAGTATAAGTATAAGTATAAGTATAAGTATAAGTATAAGTATAAGTATAAGTATAAGTATAAGTATAAGTATAAGTATAAGTATAAGTATAAGTATAAGTATAAGTATAAGTATAAGTATAAGTATAAGTATAAGTATAAGTATAAGTATAAGTATAAGTATAAGTATAAGTATAAGTATAAGTATAAGTATAAGTATAAGTATAAGTATAAGTATAAGTATAAGTATAAGTATAAGTATAAGTATAAGTATAAGTATAAGTATAAGTATAAGTATAAGTATAAGTATAAGTATAAGTATAAGTATAAGTATAAGTATAAGTATAAGTATAAGTATAAGTATAAGTATAAGTATAAGTATAAGTATAAGTATAAGTATAAGTATAAGTATAAGTATAAGTATAAGTATAAGTATAAGTATAAGTATAAGTATAAGTATAAGTATAAGTATAAGTATAAGTATAAGTATAAGTATAAGTATAAGTATAAGTATAAGTATAAGTATAAGTACAAGTATAAGTCATGAACCACAAAAATTAATGGATCTACGGGCCTATGGAAACTGCTCAAATGAGCGCTGTATGCGGAACCAATGCATTTCAAATAAAAATAGAGGGATCTGGAATATTATCACTAGACCCAGAGTGCATAATAAAACATTCTACAACAATAACCCTGGAACAACTTACAGCACTACAAAATGTCTTGAAGTCAGGAAAGATTTCAGAGCTTCCAGAACTGTCGATGTCTACCAACATTCATCATCACGCAATCAGCTATACAGCCCTTATTATATCAATTATAAAAGCCAGCTGTATTAGTTGGCAGTAAAAACTGGTGGGTTTAAAAAAGAACAACCCATCATCGAAAATCCAATACCAAGGCCAAGACGCCACCTGCTCGAATCTGCATAGTTGAATACCAGCATTCAACACGAGGGAGAATGTACAATAACCTTACAGCAACAACATAGGCAAACCAAATTGTCCAGCCACAACACAGGGCAATGTACGCTTGCTGCTCTATATTTTACTTATGGTACAACAACAACATAGGCAAAACGAATTGCAGCTACAGCACAGGGCAACGTACGCTTGCTGACCTACTTTTTATTATTACTAAGTTTGTTGTTTCTTTTAATATTGTGAAACCTTTGCACTTTTTATGTTTTTAATTGTTTACATTATCAATGCTTAATAAGCAATATTTATCATGAATTTAGGTTTTGTCATTAATTGAAATTAATGTTAATTAGTCAATATTTAATTTGTTTAATTAATCAATATGGTTTATATTTAAGCAGGTACAAGAAAATAATAAAGTTAGTTATTAATTTTACACTCATCATTATTTTATTTAACTCTCTACGTTAAATAACAGAGCAATTAGTATTAGTATAAGTATTAGTATTAGTATTAGTATTAGTATTAGTATTAGTATTAGTATTAGTATTAGTATTAGTATTAGTATTAGTATTAGTATTAGTATTAGTATTAGTATTGGTATTAGTATTAGTATTAGTATTAGTATTAGTATTAGTATTAGTATTAGTATTAGTATCAGTATTAGTATTAGTATTAGTATTAGTATTAGTATTAGTATTAGTATTAGTATTAGTATTAGTATTAGTATTAGTATTAGTATTAGTATAAGTATTAGTATTCGTATTAGTATTCGTATTCGTATTCGTATTCGTATTCGTATTCGTATTCGTATTCGTATTAGTATTAGCATTAGTATTAGTATTAGTGTTAGTATTAGTATTAGTATTAGTATTAGTATTAGTATTAGTATTAGTATTAGTATTAGTATTAGTATTAGTATTAGTATTAGTATTAGTATTAGTACTAGTATAAGTATTAGTATTAGTATTAGTATTAGTATTAGTATTAGTATTAGTATTAGTATTAGTATTAGTATTAGTATTAGTATTAGTATTAGTATTAGTATTAGTATTAGTATTAGTATTAGTATTAGTATTAGTATTAGTACTAGTATTAGTATTAGTATTATTAACTAATAATTATTTGTTTATTAGTTTTTAGTACAGTTAATAAGATTTTATTAACTCTTCACGGAGCACTTTGTAAGAAACTCTTGTATCTTTCGGAAACACAAACAATGTTTAAATTTTCAACTATTTTTACTTAAATAATGGAACTTAACGCAAAATAAAGAAATTGGCGTTTATCTTTTACTTTTTTCCTATAAAATAAGCATTCTCTCTGTCACTGTTTCATCTGAATATGCCTAAAAGTATGCAATGCAATTTCAACAATTTTTTCATAATTGCTTGAAATGCTTCATTTTTTGTGGGTTGAAAAGGAAAATTAATATAATTCAGTAGTATGAAAAAGTTGGGAATAACTTTTTTCATAAATAAAAGTAGACACCAATAAACCTGCTGCGAAAAAAAAGTGCGCTAATAAGGAGATACTCCGCGCAAGTTGTATTATTTTTACTTTTAAGCAAACCAATCATATGTGGATATTTTAAAACCATTCATATTGTTTTCAATGTTTTTCTGGGGCACTAATAACAAATATACATTTATTTTAATTAAAAAAAAAATCTAATGAAAAAAGGTTTAAATATAAGATTTACACTGGATTCAATTCAATACTAAATTTGTACAGTTTCAAAATGCTAAAATTGAGTGACTTTTTGTGTTAAAACAAAAGAGTACATTTAAATCTATGAACGGATTAAGAAATTAACATTTTTGAAGTTGAAAAGCAGACTTTTTCCGAAAATAACCCATAGTGCGTTGTGTTGAGAGAGTTTCAATAAGCAATTTCATGTTGCTTTCCACTCTTTTCTTTTAATGCTCAGCTAGCACATCACAACAAAAAAATGTTGTTGTTTTTGTGTATTTGAATACGTGCGCATTTGCATCGTAGCCGTTGCTCATAGCTTGATTTGAATTGAGCTTTTATTATAACTGGTAATAATATAAAAACTTGGTTTTTTTTTTTGTTATATTTCATTAAAATCAGTTAATAATTCGTTGAGATATTGAATTTTTTTTTGTTGAAACAGCACAAAATCGTTGTTTTTCATGCTGTTTTGCCTGAACCGAGTTTTTCGCAAGTAATAACATGCAAAACATATTATTTGTTATTTTGGTATTTGTAACAATACGTATTGTTTTGGTGGTTTTGTATTGAAGTAAAAATATTTCAAATTGAATAACGAAAACAAAAACTAAGAGGCCATTTCCGCCCTTGAAAGGATTTTTACCGAGCTTCTTATGAACAATTATGTTGTATGTGAAATGTTTGAGCACAAATGACCGAGAACTGGACCTACATGTTTTATGCCGACTCCGAACGGCTTATGTTCTCAAGAAGCTTTTCATGGCAGTTTTTACTCTCTGAGGTTTGCCATTGTCTGCAGAGAGGTGACGGCCGGACAGAAAAATTAATTCAAGTGAAAAAACTTTCTGTGTCAGGTGGGATTCGAACCAGGGTTCCCTGGCGTATGGGCCACACACTCTATCCACTGCGCCACGGCCACTTCAAATTGAATAACTCGACAAATTTTCAACCGATTTCAATTGAATGAAACTTGCTGGACTTAGAATTAGCTTGATTTTTTTATAGCTACGACATAACGGGAAATTTAATACAAAATATGTCCATAAATTTATCTCAAAAGGAAAAAATATAAAAAATTTGAGGAAATTTGTTTCTGGTAAAACACCGGGAATGTCAAGATATGTTACAACCATTGATGCGATGTTTTCACGATTCGTAAATCATTTAAATTCCAGTGTTTCACGATTCGTAAATCAGTGTCAGTGTTTATTACAATACTATTACTGAAATTCATCAATTTACCTCATAACGAATTTATGTAATACTATCAAATACCCGGCGAGCTTCGCTACTCTCAGCGCTTATCCCCTAAAAGTGGGCGTAGCTTGTTTTTATTTAAAAAAAAAAAAAATGAAAAACTGATTTTTAGCGATTTTATATGAGAAATCGTATGAACGAAAGGGGATCTTCTATTTTTCCAATAATTCGAGAACCGCTCATCCGATATTGTACCAATAAGTTTTAAAGCCCGTGCCATGACTAACCAAACACACCCTAAGCAACACCATTGGAACGGTTCAGAAGTGATGGAGTAACATACGGACACCATTCGATTTTTATGTATATATAGATACGGAAGTAACATATTTTAAAATTCAAAAAGTATACAATCCTTTCAGTAATATAAGATATGCCTTTATTCACCCCTTTTGCCTTTTATGTACATCGATATAGATGTAATAAATCGATAAAAAACCATCGATCTACTTCTCTAGATCGATCTACTTCTCTACTTCTCTAGCTCCAGTCTCATTAAAGGGTATTAAATAAATTTAAGCGGCCAAAATTAAATTTTATGAAATGCCGATTTAAAAAAAAAACTAGTTTTTCTTTATTAAATAGTGTAAGAATAACTGACAGTAGTTATTTTTCACTTTACGTTTTAAAATTTGTACAGCTTTTTTAAGTTGGTCATTTTGAGTTAAACTTTTGTTTAAGTTGCTATCTGTTTAGAGAAGTGCATACTGAAAATTAATATTATTTTCCAATTTTTTTTTAAAGACAGTTTTTGTAGATTTTACTGAAGCGGATATGCAAAAATATATTGATATAAGTTTGGATAACATTGTATTTATATAAAATAAGTAATTGTATTTTTAAAAATGCGTAGTTTTTGTGGATTTTTATAAAAACATTTTTGGACATCCGAAAGGTTTTGTTATATGCGGCTGTCCGCAGGTGTACTTTTTTCTTCATGTACTTAAGAATCGAGGTGTTTACATTTACAAGAAAGAACTTGTTTTCCGACTCTTTCCGATTAGTGGTTTTTTGGTGGTTTTTATTTTATTTTATTTATTATATGACTTTATAATTACTTTTTAATTGTTTGTTTTTTTGTTTGTTTTTTGTTATTTTTGTTTTGCCATTGCTTATGATTTTCTTGTCTAATGCACGCACCCAACATTAGACAATAGAAGTTTTTTTTCCTGCTGTTCAGCGGCGGATGATCCTGGCCGGATTATCCATAAGGCAGTATAGGCAACTGCCTAGGAGCCCCGTATCGGCTAGGGGCCTAGATCATCGAGAATTTGAATTAGTTTGGAAATTTGTATCCTCAATGACAATATTATTTCCTTGGTTTTTTAATATATTTTTATATATTAAATTTATTTTTTCTATTATCAACTTCAAATGCAAAATGCCAGTCTTACGATAATATGTAAGGCGCATAATAAGAAAATAATCACCTCGCACATTTCGTTTCATGTACAGCGCATTCATTGAATTTAGTTGGAGTACTTGGTGCGAAGAGCTTCGTTGGAGCAATCCCATTCTACGGATTTGAACAGGCACTATACAACTCATCTCTGGGCAAATAATGAGCAACTCATCTCAAACATCTTGAAAAAGCAGATACATGCAAGCAATCGTAGTCATAGTTCTGAAAACTGTGTCCGACACAAGGTGGTGTGCAAGAGGCTTGTCAAAAGAATACAATCGTTTCCAGAAAGCTTTGCAGTCTATTGCTAACTATGAGACTCAGACATTGCAAACGATCCACGAGGTCAGCTGTCTATTTAAGGACTTGAGAAAAAAAACATGCAGTAATGGCAATATTCTGGACTGCCGTACTAGATCGAATCGAAGGTGCTAGTATATCTTTACACAAAACTAAAAGCTACAAAACTAAAAACTATAAGACTTAAAAAGTTATTGAATTTCGAATCTTTTAAAATCGCTCTTATATTTTTGCTTCACATCGACAATTGCTTGACAATTACGAGATGAAACAAATGAGAAAACTGATACCCAACATAGTGATCCAAATCAGCGTGTCTGAAGAAAACGTTGTGCTAAGAGGAAAAGAGAAGTCAAAAGTTTCAACTTATTTCGACTAGAAGCATATTGGCGACTAGAAGCTTATTGGGAAATTTTAATTCTCTGTTTGGATTTCTAACAGATTTCTTGACAAAGTCCAATGATGAAATTAAAGAGGCTTGTACAAAGTTTAGTAAACATTATTCCAAGGGCATTGAGCCTGAGCTTATAGACGAAATGGTGCAGTTCAAGTACTTCATGTCACAAGTAGTGTATATGGGGATAGATAAAATTGTACTTGCCGAGGAATTGTTTGAATTGATATTTGATAATATGGCAAAATTAACTTTTCCGAATGTAAAGATAGCTTTGCAAATATATAAAATATGATGATATCAAACATCACGGGTGAGCCTAATTTTCCGAAATTAACACTAATGAAAAACTGACTTCGTTCATCAATGTCTCAGAACCATTTAAATTCATTCATAATATAGGAAAAAACAATAAATTTTCAAAATGTTTTAAATGATTTTGTATCTAAAAAAGTTAGAATAATTAATTTTTAAACTTATTGTACTTTACAAAACTATTTTCGTTTACTAGAACACCAACCACCCCAAAATTGTATTGTACTTAATTGTATTGTACTTTCATTTCGTTTTATTTTTTAAGGTACCTTTAAGATACCTTCGTAATGTAGTAAAAAAGAAATAGTGAATTATGAATTTTATTGTATTGTGGTCGAAAAAATGTATTTTAGGAAGACAGAAAAAGTCAAAAGGGCCCAGAGCATGGCATTGCCTAGGGGCCTCGACATGTTTAATTCGGCCCTGGGTGGATCTAGCGAAATACTGCTCGCAGAACTAACAATTTTTTTTCAAAATTGTAAAACACTAAAATAACAATAAAAATTGAAACTTTGGGGGAGGGAGGGGGAGCTTAGAATTAAATTTTTCTAAAACTATTTTAAGGTTGTAACGTGGCGTTACAATTTTCCTCTTCCCATTGGAGAAAATTTATATATTGGAATTAAAAAAAAAAAAAAAAAAAAAAAAAAAAAAGAAAAATAAATATACATTGCCTCCGTCCGGATTTGAACCTGGGCATTTTGCGGAAAAAATAAATATAATAAAAAAAAAAAAGAAATAATAATCATTATACACATAATATATTGTGCGTCGTCCGGATTCGAACCTGGGCATTTTGCGTACACGTCGGGCGCACTAGCTGGTAGGCCACGGCCACCACAGCGTAGAAGAGTAATAACTTGTATAACTCATCTTAAAGTAAAAGTAAAACAAACTCTGCCTACGCTAATAGAGATATAATAGAATTGAGCACAGGCAAAATTCACACATTTTCTCCAATGGTTGTTAATATATATAGGTATTAATATTTGTTATCAATGGTTGTTAATGATAAGATATATAGGTATTAATATTATTTATCAATGAATGTTAATAATAAATTGTATAGTTATAAGTATTATAAATTTATTAAAGTACCCTGTAGTATACCTGCAGTTGCACATACAGACCGACACACAAACCTGTGTACCAGCTAGACCGACACACAAACCTGTGTACCAGATAGGCCGACACACAAACCTATGCATCAGCTAGACCGACACACAAACCTGTGTACCAGATAGGCCGACACACAAACCTATGCATCAGATAGACCGACACACAAACCTGTGTATTAAATAGGGCGACACACAAACATGTGTACCAGATAGGCCGACACACAAACCTTTGCATCAGATAGACCGACACACAAACCTGTGTATTAAATAGGGCGACACACAAACATGTGTATAAGATAGGCAGACACACAAACAACTATGTTAGAGTCGCTAGGCAATTAGGTACCAACAGGCAAAAATCATTATTTATGATCGTATGATTCACAAAAGGTTTTATCACCCCGATGAATAAATGACTGCCTGTTGGTCACTTGCATCAGCCTTCCGCCTAGGTAAGTGCTCACCATGTGTGCATTGCACGTGGTATGAGGTGCGGACCAGTTCCTGGTCAATGAGCCTCAACCACAGCACACATCACAGCATCAAAATAATTTTGGCTGCATTGACAATTAGTCAGTGCAAATGCATATTGACTGCAGGTGCGGATCAGATTCTGATCATTGTGCCGCAGTCTTTTATCTAGCTAGCTGCAGGTGCGGATCAGATTCTGATCATTGTGCCGCAGTCTTTTATCTAGGGATTTTCTGGCTGGCTGCAGGTGCGGATCAGATTCTGATCATTGGACCGCAGTCTTTTATTTAGGGATTGTCTGGCTGACTGCAGGTGCGGATCAGATTCTGATCATTGGGCCGCAGTATTGTGCATATATTTTAGCTAGCTGGCTGTGGCATTGATCAAATTCAGATCGTTGGGCCACTATAGGGTATTAGGCTATGTCTGGCTGGCTGCTGGTGCGGATCAGACTCTGATCATTGAGCCGCAGCATTATGCTCGTCTTCTATATGACTGCAGGTGCGGATCAGATTCTGATCGTTGAGCCACAGTCTTTTAGTTAGGTTAAAACTATCTGGCTGCAGGTGCGGATCAGATTCTGATCATTGAGCCGCAGTCTTTTACTTAGGTTTTGTCTGACGGACTGCAGGTGCGGATCAGATCCTGATCATTGGGCCGCAGTATTTATTACCACCGTTTTATTATTGATTTTATATATACTAATGAGCCTTCCGCCTAGGTATTAGGAACACCAGTAGATGAATACCTGAAACCGATTACCCGAAACCGATTACCTGAAACCGACTACCTGATACTGGAATTAGTAATACCTGAGAGTGAAGAAAACCCGAAAATATTCGATATCCGACCAACACCTGCTGACACTCTTAACCCTTTTGCGGAAACCCGTACACAACTGCTACTGACTGCCCGACTACCTTGCGCTGCAGAAGTATTATAATAAGCGATTGATATTGTCAATAAAAACTAAGATTTAAATTATAAACTGCGTCTTCTTATTTAACCAAAGGTTTGTGGATCCTTTGGTAGATCCTGGAGTGGCTGAGCTTACCTCAGCCTTTGATAAAACCACTGTTATTTTTTTTTTTTAAATTTTTTTTTTTTTATTTCTTCTTCTCTCTTTCTTTTTTTTTTTTATGTAAGCAAGGGGGGACTGTAACGTGGCGTTACAATTTTCCTCTTCCCGTTGGAGAAAATTTATATATTGGAATAAAAAAAAAAAAGAAAAATAAATATACATTGCCTCCGTCCGGATTTGAACCTGGGCATTTTGCGGAAAAAATAAATATAATAAAAAAAAAAGAAATAATAATCATTATACACATAATATATTGTGCGTCGTCCGGATTCGAACCTGGGCATTTTGCGTACACGTCGGGCGCACTAGCTGGTAGGCCACGGCCACCACAGCGTAGAAGAGTAATAACTTGTATAACTCATCTTAAAGTAAAAGTAAAACAAACTCTGCCTACGCTAATAGAGATATAATAGAATTGAGCACAGGCAAAATTCACACATTTTCTCCAATGGTTGTTAATATATATAGGTATTAATATTTTTTATCAATGGTTGTTAATGATAAGATATATAGGTATTAATATTATTTATCAATGAATGTTAATAATAAATTGTATAGTTATAAGTATTATAAATTTATTAAAGTACCCTGTAGTATACCTGCAGTTGCACATACAGACCGACACACAAACCTGTGTACCAGCTAGACCGACACACAAACCTGTGTACCAGATAGGCCGACACACAAACCTATGCATCAGATAGACCGACACACAAACCTGTGTATTAAATAGGGCGACACACAAACATGTGTACCAGATAGGCAGACACACAAACAACTATGTTAGAGTCGCTAGGCAATTAGGTACCAACAGGCAAAAATCATTATTTATGATCGTATGATTCACAAAAGGTTTTATCACCCCGATGAATAAATGACTGCCTGTTGGTCACTTGCATCAGCCTTCCGCCTAGGTAAGTGCTCACCATGTGTGCATTGCACGTGGTATGAGGTGCGGACCAGTTCCTGGTCAATAAGCCTCAACCACAGCACACATCACAGCATCAAAATAATTTTGGCTGCATTGACAATTACTCAGTGCAAATGCATATTGACTGCAGGTGCGGATCAGATTCTGATCATTGTGCCGCAGTCTTTTATCTAGCTAGCTGCAGGTGCGGATCAGATTCTGATCATTGTGCCGCAGTCTTTTATCTAGGGATTTTCTGGCTGGCTGCAGGTGCGGATCAGATTCTGATCATTGGACCGCAGTATTTTATTTAGGGATTGTCTGGCTGACTGCAGGTGCGGATCAGATTCTGATCATTGGGCCGCAGTATTGTGCACATATTTTAGCTAGCTGGCTGTGGCATTGATCAAATTCAGATCGTTGGGCCACTATAGGGTATTAGGCTATGTCTGGCTGGCTGCTGGTGCGGATCAGACTCTGATCATTGAGCCGCAGCATTATGCTCGTCTTCTATATGACTGCAGGTGCGGATCAGATTCTGATCGTTGAGCCACAGTCTTTTAGTTAGGTTAAAACTATCTGGCTGCAGGTGCGGATCAAATTCTGATCATTGAGCCGCAGTCTTTTACTTAGGTTTTGTCTGACGGACTGCAGGTGCGGATCAGATCCTGATCATTGGGCCGCAGTATTTATTACCACCGTTTTATTATTGATTTTATATATACTAATGAGCCTTCCGCCTAGGTATTAGGAACACCAGTAGATGAATACCTGAAACCGATTACCTGAAACCGATTACCTGAAACCGACTACCTGATACTGGAATTAGTAATACCTGAGAGTGAAGAAAACCCGAAAATATTCGATATCCGACCAACACCTGCTGACACTCTTAACCCTTTTGCGGAAACCCGAACACAACTGCTACTGACTGCCCGACTACCTTGCGCTGCAGAAGTATTATAATAAGCGATTGATATTGTCAATAAAAACTAAGATTTAAATTATAAACTGCGTCTTCTTATTTAACCAAAGGTTTGTGGATCCTTTGGTAGATCCTGGAGTGGCTGAGCTTACCTCAGCCTTTGATAAAACCACTGTTATAAATGGCGCCCGAGCAGGGACCTGACTTCAACAGCGATTGTGGAAAAAATACAACTACAACCACCATCGACGACGAAGCAGGCCAGACGCATAACAGCATGCAGCAGCAGTCAGACATAGCAGCAGAATCTGCTTCACAGCAGCAGAAGAAAGAAGGTAATTATTTAAGCACCGATTCTATTGGCTGGGTGTGCCTGTTAAAAAAGGATAGACTCATCAGCGAGTGTCAGAAGGTTGGATTGGAAACAGACGGGTGCATCATACAACAGCTGCGGCGACAACTCGGAGATTTTATTAAAAGTAAGCGTAGCCGCAAGTCAACAGAGAAATTGTTAAAAGAGCTGGAAGAAGAAGTAACTCGAGAGGAAAACACCACCATCGTCACCAATAAGGGATTAATGTTTGACGTCCCCCGCTCTTTTCACCCACGTACCTCAGCACATCGTTGGACCGACTCAGAAGCAATCATCATGATACAGCAGTGGGAGCTGTACTTTGATGGAGGCGATAACTTGGTAGATCTTCTTGAGCGCATTGAAGAGCTAGCAGAGTGCCACCACCTTACTCCAAAGATGATTTTGCCATTGCTTCCAGCAATCTTGCGTGGCAAAGCATTACAGTGGTACAGGGTAAAGAATGAAACAATCTCATCGTGGGAAAGTTTTAAAAATGAAATCAAACGTTTCTTTATGCCAAAAAGGTACCTGGCACAGCTCGAGGAAGACATCTATCATAGAAAACAATGGCAGCAAGAGAAGGCCCGAGACTATATACTGGCTATCCAGACTCTCATCCGTCAACATCCCCAGCTAAAACTTCTCGATCACACAGACCGTATATTTGATGGGCTGCGAGTAGAGTACAAGTTATATGTACGGCGAAGTGACTTTGTCTCGCTTGACGAGCTAATGGAAATGACTGATGAATTCGAGCTCCTAAAAAGGGAGGAAGCTAAGTCAAACCGCCAACCAAACCATTACATTGGCGAAGATATGCCATATGAGAGGAAAACTCATTGCTGGCGATGTAAACTATACGGTCACCAACGCCAACAGTGTAGAGGCCGGCGAAAGCTATTCTGTTCACGGTGTGGGAAAAATGGTGTGTTTTCTAAAAACTGTGAATGTGGAATTTCCAATTCCACTGCCTCAGCAGCAGAGGCCACAAATCGATACTACGTAGAAGTTAACATTTCTGGATTAAAAACACTAGCCCTTATAGACTCGGGCGCTACCCTAACATACCTTAACGGAGCGGTACAGGCACATCTAATAGCACGGGGAATAAAACCGCGTCAACATAGGCGAAGTGTACAATTAGCTGACAAAACCAGCATCACCTGCAATGAAGTTTTTCCAATCGAAATTGAACTAAATGGTCAGAAAACCCGTATACTCGCCTCTTATTTACCCACTCTGGCTGAATCAATAATACTTGGAATGGACTTCTTAAATCACCGTAAAATAAGCATTTCATTGGATGGGATCAGTCTGGCAGCACCAGCAAATACCAGAGCGGCGACGTTATACCACCTTCACGCCCTAACCAGCAGAGAGTTCCTTACGACTGAGCAAAATTCTGAGTTAGAAAGCATGCTCGAAGAAAATTTATCTGCCTTTAGCAAAATACAGGGGCACTGCAACATCGGCACTCACAACATTCGCCTCAAACACCAAGTACCAATTAAGCAACGATACTATCCCCGAAATCCCGCGATGCAATCTGTCATAAATCAAGAAATAGATGAACTCCTCGCCTCCGACCGAATCGAACCATCCTGTAGCCCATATAGCTCACCTATTGTGCTCGTACGTAAGAAACAAGGCACCTGGAGAATGTGTATCGACTACCGCCAGCTGAACGCTGCCACACAGCCAGATGCATATCCTCTTCCCCAGATAAATCCCATTTTGGATCAACTCAGGGACGCCACCTACATTTCGTCCATAGATCTCAAAAATGGGTACTGGCAGATACCGCTCGAGGAAGAAGCCAAGCCATGCACCGCCTTTACCGTTCCAGGCAGGGGCTTGTTCCAATGGAAAGTGATGCCATTTGGTCTTCACTCGGCACCAGCAACTTTTCAACGCATTCTAGACCGAGTCATCGGGCCAGAATTACAACCAAAAGCGTTCGCATACCTAGATGACATTATTGTCCTAGGGAAAACGTTCGAGGACCACCTGCAAAACCTATCAGCCGTGTTCAAGCGATTATTACAAGCCAATCTTCAAATCAACTTTGAGAAAAGCGAATTCGTCCGAACAAGCGTAAAATACCTCGGACATGTGGTTAGTGCGCAAGGCATTCACACCGACCCCAGCAAAGTAGAAGCAATGAAAGAAATCGCCGTTCCTACCAACATTCGTGAACTAAGACGGGTGTTAGGTGTAGCCTCGTGGTACCGTAGATTTGTGCCGGACTTTTCAACATTGGTAGCCCCGCTAAATAACCTACTAAAGAAGAGTGTTAAATGGCACGGGTAAGGAACAACAGGAAGCATTTGAAGGGATTAAAGAAAAACTCACAGAGGCACCGGTTCTGTGTTGTCCAGATTTCCAGCGACCTTTTATTCTCCAAACTGATGCTAGTCGAGAGGGACTGGGAGCGGTACTATTCCAAAGACACTCAGACCAAGAACGGGTAATTGCTTATGCAAGTCGTACCCTCACCGAATTAGAACGAAAATATTCCGCTACCGAACAAGAATGTCTGGCAATACTCTGGTCCATCAGAAAAATGAGACCCTACTTGGAGGGATATAAATTCACTGTAATAACCGACCACCATTCGCTAAAGTGGCTGCATTCCCTGCAAAATCCATCCGGCCGCATAGCCAGGTGGGCCCTGGAACTGCAACAGTATGACTTCGATATAGAATATCGTAAAGGAAGTTTGAACGTTGTTGCTGACGCACTATCACGCAGCCCACTAAAGAACCCAGGACCATTGTTTACCCTAACCGACACAAAACCGGATTGGTACACCCGACAAAAAGGGAAAACAGAAGAACAACCTAACCAGTTCCCCGACTACCAAATCGTCGACAATCGAATGTTCAGGCACATACCCCGAAAGTCTAGAATGACAATAACCCCACAATGGAAGCTATGCGTCCCTGTCGCTCAACAGGATGAAATTCTACGTGAAATTCATGACGACGCCACCGCCGGTCATTTGGGCGTTTTCAAAACTATAAAAAGGGCCCAAGAAAATTATTACTGGCCCGGCATGCACCGTGACATCGCCCATTACGTCCGCAGCTGTGAAAGCTGCGCTAGGTACAAAGTCGAACAACAAAAACCTGCTGGGTGCATGGCTACCATGATATGCTCTCGACCATGGGAGCTCGTGTGCGCTGACTTTATCGGACCTCTCCCTCGATCCACTCACGGCAACAGCGGTCTGCTCGTATTAGTAGACAAATTTAGTAAATGGGTAGAATTGATTCCGGTACGACAAGCTACCGCTAATAGCGTCATCAAGGCACTCAAGGAGCGAGTCATTTTCCGGTTTGGCTGCCCAAAAGTGTTCTTATCTGACAACGGAACGCAATTCACCAGTTACGTCGTCAAAAATTTCCTCTCCGCCCACGGTATCGAGCACCGGGTAACAGCGCCATATTCGCCTCAAGAGAACCCAACCGAGAGAACAAATCGAGTCGTAAAAACAATGATCGCCCAAAGAGCCGAACAAGACCATCGCCACTGGGATGCTCAACTGGCAGAAATCGCATTTGCAATCAACACGGCATCGCACGAATCTACTAAATACTCAGCAGCAGAAATCAACTTCGGCAGAACCCTCAACGTACCGAATAAACAGCGCGATCAAGGGAATACCCCCAAAGAGCAACACTCAGATCAACCAGATATGGAAGTATTATGGAAAGAAGTTCGCCAAAACCTAGGCAGAGCATCCGAGAAACAAAAGAAATACTACAATTTAAGACGAAGACCATGGAGGCCAGCTATCGGATCACTGGTATTAAAACGTGATCACCCACTCTCCTCCGCAATCGATCATTTCGCGCAAAAACTGGCACCAAAGTTCTCTGGGCCCTATATGATAACAAAATGGATATCACCCAACATAGCAGAATTAAAGGACACCAGAGCAACCAACACGAGACAGCCCAATCTCCGCGCGCACGTACAACACCTCAAGGAATTCATCCCAAGGTTACCACCGTTGGACAAAACCAATTAACGGGGGAAGTCAAGACCTTATTTTATTTCCTTTCTGTTTCTTTTCGCACTTCCTTGTCACTTCTTCATTCATTTCATTCATTCTTACACAAGTAACCACTTATACGCTCATCGCTTATTTACAGCTTAGCTTGTTAATTTATACAACCACATACACTTTTCAGCTTCTTTTAATTAACTACTCATTCATCCCATTTACAGTTTTTTTTTATAAGCAATCATTTTCTGATTTTAATTTCGTTTTTTTTCTCTTTTCTTTCTTCTCTTTTTCTTCTCCTCTCTTAAAAAAAAAAAAAAAAAAAAAAAAAAAACAACAAATCCTATCCAGCAAGCATGGAAAGAAAACGCACCAATCCAGTTCCGCCAGGCAGAATTGCAGACACATTGAGGAAGACATCCATGCCCAAGAGACCAAAACCATGGGAACCCCCTTCGAGGCAACAAGGCAACCACAACAACCGCGGGCTCGGGTCATAAAAATAATTGAGGCATCAGCGGGCGGCCGAAGGCAAGCCCTACAAAATCCCAGGGACGAGGAGGCCATCCGAAAGGCACTACGGCAGATGGTAGCCGAAAATGTGACCAAGAGCAACATACTCTATGCTGCGAAAGAGCCATCAGTCACAGCGTCAGTCAGCCTTCCTCAGAAGGTCACCTTCGCAGCAAGTACCCTAGTGCCACGAGGGCGATTCGGGCCAACAATAAAGGCACCCAGACAACAACCAACCGTCCAACCAACATGCTCAGTCGCACAGGCATCCAAAAAAAGCCCTCTCCGGAAGATCACTTTCGCCACCAAGTACGAGGTCAGCAACAGCGTAACCCCATACCCCGCACCAAAACAGCCGCCAGCCACTCAACCGGCACCCTTACCGAGCGGTTCTACCACCGCTGCTACAGCCGCTACGTCTTTCGACATGTTCGAAGGCATTTATAACAGTGGTTTTATCAAAGGCTGAGGTAAGCTCAGCCACTCCAGGATCTACCAAAGGATCCACAAACCTTTGGTTAAATAAGAAGACGCAGTTTATAATTTAAATCTTAGTTTTTATTGACAATATCAATCGCTTATTATAATACTTCTGCAGCGCAAGGTAGTCGGGCAGTCAGTAGCAGTTGTGTTCGGGTTTCCGCAAAAGGGTTAAGAGTGTCAGCAGGTGTTGGTCGGATATCGAATATTTTCGGGTTTTCTTCACTCTCAGGTATTACTAATTCCAGTATCAGGTAGTCGGTTTCAGGTAATCGGTTTCGGGTAATCGGTTTCAGGTATTCATCTACTGGTGTTCCTAATACCTAGGCGGAAGGCTCATTAGTATATATAAAATCAATAATAAAACGGTGGTAATAAATACTGCGGCCCAATGATCAGGATCTGATCCGCACCTGCAGTCCGTCAGACAAAACCTAAGTTAAAGACTGCGGCTCAATGATCAGAATCTGATCCGCACCTGCAGCCAGATAGTTTTAACCTAACTAAAAGACTGTGGCTCAACGATCAGAATCTGATCCGCACCTGCAGTCATATAGAAGACGAGCATAATGCTGCGGCTCAATGATCAGAGTCTGATCCGCACCAGCAGCCAGCCAGACATAGCCTAATACCCTATAGTGGCCCAACGATCTGAATTTGATCAATGCCACAGCCAGCTAGCTAAAATATGTGCACAATACTGCGGCCCAATGATCAGAATCTGATCCGCACCTGCAGTTAGCCAGACAATCCCTAAATAAAAGACTGCGGTCCAATGATCAGAATCTGATCCGCACCTGCAGCCAGCCAGAAAATCCCTAGATAAAAGACTGCGGCACAATGATCAGAATCTGATCCGCACCTGCAGCTAGCTAGATAAAAGACTGCGGCACAATGATCAGAATCTGATCCGCACCTGCAGTCAATATGCATTTGCACTGACTAATTGTCAATGCAGCCAAAATTATTTTGATGCTGTGATGTGTGCTGTGGTTGAGGCTCATTGACCAGGAACTGGTCCGCACCTCATACCACGTGCAATGCACACATGGTGAGCACTTACCTAGGCGGAAGGCTGATGCAAGTGACCAACAGGCAGTCATTTATTCATCGGGGTGATAAAACCTTTTGTGAATCATACGATCATAAATAATGATTTTTGCCTGTTGGTACCTAATTGCCTAGCGACTCTAACATAGTTGTTTGTGTGTCTGCCTATCTGGTACACATGTTTGTGTGTTGCCCTATTTAATACACAGGTTTGTGTGTCGGTCTATCTGATGCATAGGTTTGTGTGTCGGCCTATCTGGTACACAGGTTTGTGTGTCGGTCTAGCTGGTACACAAGTTTGTGTGTCGGTCTGTATGTGCGACTGCAGGTATACTACAGGGTACTTTAATAAATTTATAATACTTATAACTATACAATTTATTATTAACATTCATTGATAAATAATATTAATACCTATATATCTTATCATTAACAACCATTGATAAAAAATATTAATACCTATATATATTAACAACCATTGGAGAAAATGTGTGAATTTTGCCTGTGCTCAATTCTATTATATCTCTATTAGCGTAGGCAGAGTTTGTTTTACTTTTACTTTAAGATGAGTTATACAAGTTATTACTCTTCTACGCTGTGGTGGCCGTGGCCTACCAGCTAGTGCGCTCGACGTGTACGCAAAATGCCCAGGTTCGAATCCGGACGACGCACAATATATTATGTGTATAATGATTATTATTTCTTTTTTTTTTTTATTATATTTATTTTTTCCGCAAAATGCCCAGGTTCAAATCCGGACGGAGGCAATGTATATTTATTTTTCTTTTTTTTTTTTTTTTTTTTTTTTTTAATTCCAATATATAAATTTTCTCCAATGGGAAGAGGAAAATTGTAACGCCACGTTACGGTCCCCCCTTGCTTACATAAAAAAAAAAAAAAGAGAGAGAGAAGAAGAAATAAAAAAAAAATGTTTTTTTTTTTTTTTTTTTTTTTTTTTATTGCGTGATTTATGGTCAAAGGACCCTCACTACCACATTGCTGTGGTATATTCACCAGACCACAGGAATGGTTCGGCTCCGTCGCAATATTATATATGTATATTTTTTTTTTTTTTGGTATTTTTTTTTTTTTTTTTTTGTATATTTTTTTTTTGGTATTATTTTAGAAAATCATTTCATATTATAGTATACTATAAAAATAAAATATGAAAAGGGGAAAAAAAAGTACTTCATATTAAAAAAAACGACGTGATAATAAAAATATTAATAATAACAAAAAAAAAATGCTAGTCCAAGTCGACGATTCTTCTCTGCTGCTCGCACCTCAGCAGAGCCTGGTCCCCACGTAAGATTTTTACGTGCACCACGGGCCTCCCCTTCCGATGAATTTGGAACTTTGTTCGGGGGGCCCGTCCCTTCTTGATTAGGATGCCTTCGAACATGTCGAAAGACGTAGCGGCTGTAGCAGCGGTGGTAGAACCGCTCGGTAAGGGTGCCGGTTGAGTGGCTGGCGGCTGTTTTGCTGGACGCTGTGACTGATGGCTCTTTCGCAGCATAGAGTATGTTGCTCTTGGTCACATTTTCGGCTACCATCTGCCGTAGTGCCTTTCGGATGGCCTCCTCGTCCCTGGGATTTTGTAGGGCTTGCCTTCGGCCGCCCGCTGATGCCTCAATTATTTTTATTACCCGAGCCCGCGGTTGTTGTGGTTGCCTTGTTGCCTCGAAGGGGGGTTCCCATGGTTTTGGTCTCTTGGGCATGGATGTCTTCCTCAATGTGTCGGCAATTCTGCCTGGCGGAACTGGATTGGTGCGTTTTCTTTCCATGCTTGCTGGATAGGATTTGTTGTTTTTTTTTTTTTTTTTTAAGAGAGGAGAAGAAAAAGAGAAGAAAGAAAAGAGAAAAAAAAACGAAATTAAAATCAGAAAATGATTGCTTATAAAAAAAACTGTAAATGGGATGAATGAGTAGTTAATTAAAAGAAGCTGAAAAGTGTATGTGGTTGTATAAATTAACAAGCTAAGCTGTAAATAAGCGATGAGCGTATAAGTGGTTACTTGTGTAAGAATGAATGAAATGAATGAATTATAAAAAAAAAAAAAAAAAAAAAAAAATAAAAAAAAAAAAAAAAAATTTTTTTTTCTTCTTCTCTCTCTCTTTTTTTTTTTTTTTTTTTTTTTTTTTATGTAAGCAAGGGGGGACTGTAACGTGGCGTTACAATTTTCCTCTTCCCGTTGGAGAAAATTTATATATTGGAATTAAAAAAAAAAAAAAAAAAAATTTTTTTTTCTTCTTCTCTCTCTCTTTTTTTTTTTTTTTTTTTTTTTTTTTATGTAAGCAAGGGGGGACTGTAACGTGGCGTTACAATTTTCCTCTTCCCGTTGGAGAAAATTTATATATTGGAATTAAAAAAAAAAAAAAAAAAAAAAAGAAAAGAAAGAAAAATAAATATACATTGCCTCCGTCCGGATTTGAACCTGGGCATTTTGCGGAAAAAATAAATATAATAAAAAAAAAAAAAAAGAAATAATAATCATTATACACATAATATATTGTGCGTCGTCCGGATTCGAACCTGGGCATTTTGCGTACACGTCGGGCGCACTAGCTGGTAGGCCACGGCCACCACAGCGTAGAAGAGTAATAACTTGTATAACTCATCTTAAAGTAAAAGTAAAACAAACTCTGCCTACGCTAATAGAGATATAATAGAATTGAGCACAGGCAAAATTCACACATTTTCTCCAATGGTTGTTAATATATATAGGTATTAATATTTTTTATCAATGGTTGTTAATGATAAGATATATAGGTATTAATATTATTTATCAATGAATGTTAATAATAAATTGTATAGTTATAAGTATTATAAATTTATTAAAGTACCCTGTAGTATACCTGCAGTTGCACATACAGACCGACACACAAACCTGTGTACCAGCTAGACCGACACACAAACCTGTGTACCAGATAGGCCGACACACAAACCTATGCATCAGATAGACCGACACACAAACCTGTGTATTAAATAGGGCGACACACAAACATGTGTACCAGATAGGCAGACACACAAACAACTATGTTAGAGTCGCTAGGCAATTAGGTACCAACAGGCAAAAATCATTATTTATGATCGTATGATTCACAAAAGGTTTTATCACCCCGATGAATAAATGACTGCCTGTTGGTCACTTGCATCAGCCTTCCGCCTAGGTAAGTGCTCACCATGTGTGCATTGCACGTGGTATGAGGTGCGGACCAGTTCCTGGTCAATGAGCCTCAACCACAGCACACATCACAGCATCAAAATAATTTTGGCTGCATTGACAATTAGTCAGTGCAAATGCATATTGACTGCAGGTGCGGATCAGATTCTGATCATTGTGCCGCAGTCTTTTATCTAGCTAGCTGCAGGTGCGGATCAGATTCTGATCATTGTGCCGCAGTCTTTTATCTAGGGATTTTCTGGCTGGCTGCAGGTGCGGATCAGATTCTGATCATTGGACCGCAGTCTTTTATTTAGGGATTGTCTGGCTGACTGCAGGTGCGGATCAGATTCTGATCATTGGGCCGCAGTATAGTGCACATATTTTAGCTAGCTGGCTGTGGCATTGATCAAATTCAGATCGTTGGGCCACTATAGGGTATTAGGCTATGTCTGGCTGGCTGCTGGTGCGGATCAGACTCTGATAATTGAGCCGCAGCATTATGCTCGTCTTCTATATGACTGCAGGTGCGGATCAGATTCTGATCGTTGAGCCACAGTCTTTTAGTTAGGTTAAAACTATCTGGCTGCAGGTGCGGATCAAATTCTGATCATTGAGCCGCAGTCTTTTACTTAGGTTTTGTCTGACGGACTGCAGGTGCGGATCAGATCCTGATCATTGGGCCGCAGTATTTATTACCACCGTTTTATTATTGATTTTATATATACTAATGAGCCTTCCGCATAGGTATTACGAACACCAGTAGATGAATACCTGAAACCGATTACCCGAAACCGATTACCTGAAACCGACTACCTGATACTGGAATTAGTAATACCTGAGAGTGAACTTAGGTTTTGTCTGACGGACTGCAGGTGCGGATCAGATCCTGATCATTGGGCCGCAGTATTTATTACCACCGTTTTATTATTGATTTTATATATACTAATGAGCCTTCCGCCTAGGTATTACGAACACCAGTAGATGAATACCTGAAACCGATTACCCGAAACCGATTACCTGAAACCGACTACCTGATACTGGAATTAGTAATACCTGAGAGTGAAGAAAACCCGAAAATATTCGATATCCGACCAGCACCAGCTGACACTCTTAACCCTTTTGCGGAAACCCGAACACAACTGCTACTGACTGCCCGACTACCTTGCGCTGCAGAAGTATTATAATAAGCGATTGATATTGTCAATAAAAACTAAGATTTAAATTATAAACTGCGTCTTCTTATTTAACCAAAGGTTTGTGGATCCTTTGGTAGATCCTGGAGTGGCTGAGCTTACCTCAGCCTTTGATAAAACCACTGTTATTTTTTTTTTTAAATTTTTTTTTTTTATTTCTTCTCTCTCTTTTTTTTTTTATGTAAGCAAGGGGGGACTGTAACGTGGCGTTACAATTTTCCTCTTCCCATTGGAGAAAATTTATATATTGGAATTAAAAAAAAAAAAAAAAAAAAAAAAAAAAAAGAAAAATAAATATACATTGCCTCCGTCCGGATTTGAACCTGGGCATTTTGCGGAAAAAATAAATATAATAAAAAAAAAAGAAATAATAATCATTATACACATAATATATTGTGCGTCGTCCGGATTCGAACCTGGGCATTTTGCGTACACGTCGGGCGCACTAGCTGGTAGGCCACGGCCACCACAGCGTAGAAGAGTAATAACTTGTATAACTCATCTTAAAGTAAAAGTAAAACAAACTCTGCCTACGCTAATAGAGATATAATAGAATTGAGCACAGGCAAAATTCACACATTTTCTCCAATGGTTGTTAATATATATAGGTATTAATATTTTTTATCAATGGTTGTTAATGATAAGATATATAGGTATTAATATTATTTATCAATGAATGTTAATAATAAATTGTATAGTTATAAGTATTATAAATTTATTAAAGTACCCTGTAGTATACCTGCAGTCGCACATACAGACCGACACACAAACTTGTGTACCAGCTAGACCGACACACAAACCTGTGTACCAGATAGGCCGACACACAAACCTATGCATCAGATAGACCGACACACAAACCTGTGTATTAAATAGGGCAACACACAAACATGTGTACCAGATAGGCAGACACACAAACAACTATGTTAGAGTCGCTAGGCAATTAGGTACCAACAGGCAAAAATCATTATTTATGATCGTATGATTCACAAAAGGTTTTATCACCCCGATGAATAAATGACTGCCTGTTGGTCACTTGCATCAGCCTTCCGCCTAGGTAAGTGCTCACCATGTGTGCATTGCACGTGGTATGAGGTGCGGACCAGTTCCTGGTCAATGAGCCTCAACCACAGCACACATCACAGCATCAAAATAATTTTGGCTGCATTGACAATTAGTCAGTGCAAATGCATATTGACTGCAGGTGCGGATCAGATTCTGATCATTGTGCCGCAGTCTTTTATCTAGCTAGCTGCAGGTGCGGATCAGATTCTGATCATTGTGCCGCAGTCTTTTATCTAGGGATTTTCTGGCTGGCTGCAGGTGCGGATCAGATTCTGATCTTTGGACCGCAGTCTTTTATTTAGGGATTGTCTGGCTGACTGCAGGTGCGGATCAGATTCTGATCATTGGGCCGCAGTATAGTGCACATATTTTAGCTAGCTGGCTGTGGCATTGATCAAATTCAGATCGTTGGGCCACTATAGGGTATTAGGCTATGTCTGGCTGGCTGCTGGTGCGGATCAGACTCTGATCATTGAGCCGCAGCATTATGCTCGTCTTCTATATGACTGCAGGTGCGGATCAGATTCTGATCGTTGAGCCACAGTCTTTTAGTTAGGTTAAAACTATCTGGCTGCAGGTGCGGATCAAATTCTGATCATTGAGCCGCAGTCTTTTACTTAGGTTTTGTCTGACGGACTGCAGGTGCGGATCAGATCCTGATCATTGGGCCGCAGTATTTATTACCACCGTTTTATTATTGATTTTATATATACTAATGAGCCTTCCGCCTAGGTATTACGAACACCAGTAGATGAATACCTGAAACCGATTACCCGAAACCGATTACCTGAAACCGACTACCTGATACTGGAATTAGTAATACCTGAGAGTGAACTTAGGTTTTGTCTGACGGACTGCAGGTGCGGATCAGATCCTGATCATTGGGCCGCAGTATTTATTACCACCGTTTTATTATTGATTTTATATATACTAATGAGCCTTCCGCCTAGGTATTACGAACACCAGTAGATGAATACCTGAAACCGATTACCCGAAACCGATTACCTGAAACCGACTACTTGATACTGGAATTAGTAATACCTGAGAGTGAAGAAAACCCGAAAATATTCGATATCCGACCAGCACCAGCTGACACTCTTAACCCTTTTGCGGAAACCCGAACACAACTGCTACTGACTGCCCGACTACCTTGCGCTGCAGAAGTATTATAATAAGCGATTGATATTGTCAATAAAAACTAAGATTTAAATTATAAACTGCGTCTTCTTATTTAACCAAAGGTTTGTGGATCCTTTGGTAGATCCTGGAGTGGCTGAGCTTACCTCAGCCTTTGATAAAACCACTGTTATTTTTTTTTTTAAATATTTTTTTTTTATTTCTTCTCTCTCTCTTTTTTTTTTTTTATGTAAGCAAGGGGGGACTGTAACGTGGCGTTACAATTTTCCTCTTCCCATTGGAGAAAATTTATATATTGGAATTAAAAAAAAAAAAAAAAAAAAAAAAAAGAAAAATAAATATACATTGCCTCCGTCCGGATTTGAACCTGGGCATTTTGCGGAAAAAATAAATATAATAAAAAAAAAAGAAATAATAATCATTATACACATAATATATTGTGCGTCGTCCGGATTCGAACCTGGGCATTTTGCGTACACGTCGGGCGCACTAGCTGGTAGGCCACGGCCACCACAGCGTAGAAGAGTAATAACTTGTATAACTCATCTTAAAGTAAAAGTAAAACAAACTCTGCCTACGCTAATAGAGATATAATAGAATTGAGCACAGGCAAAATTCACACATTTTCTCCAATGGTTGTTAATATATATAGGTATTAATATTTTTTATCAATGGTTGTTAATGATAAGATATATAGGTATTAATATTATTTATCAATGAATGTTAATAATAAATTGTATAGTTATAAGTATTATAAATTTATTAAAGTACCCTGTAGTATACCTGCAGTCGCACATACAGACCGACACACAAACCTGTGTACCAGCTAGACCGACACACAAACCTGTGTACCAGATAGGCAGACACACAAACCTATGCATCAGATAGACCGACACACAAACCTGTGTATTAAATAGGGCGACACACAAACATGTGTACCAGATAGGCAGACACACAAACAACTATGTTAGAGTCGCTAGGCAATTAGGTACCAACAGGCAAAAATCATTATTTATGATCGTATGATTCACAAAAGGTTTTATCACCCCGATGAATAAATGACTGCCTGTTGGTCACTTGCATCAGCCTTCCGCCTAGGTAAGTGCTCACCATGTGTGCATTGCACGTGGTATGAGGTGCGGACCAGTTCCTGGTCAATGAGCCTCAACCACAGCACACATCACAGCATCAAAATAATTTTGGCTGCATTGACAATTAGTCAGTGCAAATGCATATTGACTGCAGGTGCGGATCAGATTCTGATCATTGTGCCGCAGTCTTTTATCTAGCTAGCTGCAGGTGCGGATCAGATTCTGATCATTGTGCCGCAGTCTTTTATCTAGGGATTTTCTGGCTGGCTGCAGGTGCGGATCAGATTCTGATCATTGGACCGCAGTCTTTTATTTAGGGATTGTCTGGCTGACTGCAGGTGCGGATCAGATTCTGATCATTGGGCCGCAGTATTGTGCACATATTTTAGCTAGCTGGCTGTGGCATTGATCAAATTCAGATCGTTGGGCCACTATAGGGTATTAGGCTATGTCTGGCTGGCTGCTGGTGCGGATCAGACTCTGATCATTGAGCCGCAGCATTATGCTCGTCTTCTATATGACTGCAGGTGCGGATCAGATTCTGATCGTTGAGCCACAGTCTTTTAGTTAGGTTAAAACTATCTGGCTGCAGGTGCGGATCAAATTCTGATCATTGAGCCGCAGTCTTTTACTTAGGTTTTGTCTGACGGACTGCAGGTGCGGATCAGATCCTGATCATTGGGCCGCAGTATTTATTACCACCGTTTTATTATTGATTTTATATATACTAATGAGCCTTCCGCCTAGGTATTAGGAACACCAGTAGATGAATACCTGAAACCGATTACCCGAAACCGATTACCTGAAACCGACTACCTGATACTGGAATTAGTAATACCTGAGAGTGAAGAAAACCCGAAAATATTCGATATCCGACCAACACCTGCTGACACTCTTAACCCTTTTGCGGAAACCCGAACACAACTGCTACTGACTGCCCGACTACCTTGCGCTGCAGAAGTATTATAATAAGCGATTGATATTGTCAATAAAAACTAAGATTTAAATTATAAACTGCGTCTTCTTATTTAACCAAAGGTTTGTGGATCCTTTGGTAGATCCTGGAGTGGCTGAGCTTACCTCAGCCTTTGATAAAACCACTGTTATAAGGTGTGAAATTCTGTAATTTCAAAAATTTAAAAAAAATAATATTTTTCAAATAATTTCGGCGATACGTCTTGCTTCAAATAGACAAATTATCGATAAACAAGCTTATCCGAACGTCGAAAAATTTTTTTTTATGATTTTATGATGAATTTAATAGATTCAAAATTTCCGGATTTAACTGCTGAAATAACTAGGCTAAAAGTTAATTTAGAAGTTATATCTAGTGGTAACAAAGTAAATACGGAAAAATATGGTGATTACGCTATGGACACGGCCAAATTATATGTACCATTATACCCATAGTATCCAATGACACCAACAATGCATGAAATATTAATATATGGTGCAATTGTTATTGAGAATGCTTTCAGAAGAAGCACTTGAAGCAAGGAAAAAATAAACTTCAAGAAAAGATTGCAATATTGATGTACTTCATCGTTGGTCTGAACTAAGATCCTCTTTAAACTGGAATGAGGACCATGCCGAGGAAAATCACAAAACCATGTCTTGAGGAAACTTTGGGAATGCTTTTGCCTGCGGAGAGCTCACCCAATAATAATGAATCTGAAAGTGAGTCATCATCTGAAGAAGAAGGACCATTTTCTGATGACTTCAATCTATTTTGATATATCAGACTGTCATTTGGATCTTTTTAATTTTCTTTTTAATTCTGAATTTTTAAACCTTTTGCAGTTTAATTTTTTTTTAATCCTCATTTAAACGCTTTTTCTTATTTATAATAATTATTGTCTTATTACCAAGGATGTGGTCTTGAGAATATCACACAAATCTAGAAAAATTAAAAAAAAACACATATGATTACTATTCAATCAAGGACTTAATTTGTAATATAAAAAGGATAAGGTTATAAAAGACCCGAGACTGATAGAGGCTTAATATAAATAAAACTTAAAATAGGAAACAGACGTAACTATATACTAATTTCCCAAAAAAAAAAAAAAAATCAGTTTTAGATCTACTTGAGAAAAAGTCGAGTGGGTCGTATATGACCCAATGATGGAACAGTGTTAAATATTTTAAAAAAATAGTAAGCTAGTATCTTTAAACACAATTCTTTCAACAAAACATTTTTAATGTCCACCTAAAAAAAGTTCAGGTGAGTCGTACGGGGTAAAGATATCAGAAACAAAAGAATATACATAAGCAGAAATTTTTTACACAATAAAATAATTTCGGCCGCTTAAATCGATCAAATACCCCATACTGCGTCGGAGCTGACACGCACACTTATTTTTTTTAATTACACTGAATCATTGATGCCAGCTCCATAAAGTGAAAGGCTTTCAGTTTAGGTGTCTAGTGCATCTTGTTCTTCATCGAATGCTACCTTTTTTGGCAGCTTCTTCTTCAGCTCGGCTTATACAAATATTGTCTTCTATCCGCGCTCATTCATGAGAATTTGTCCCTGTTTTTATTCCCATCTCTTGTATAAATGACTGCAAAGTAAAACAGCCTGCATTAAAAATACTGGCTGCTACATTTGCTGCGATTTCTACAATATTTGAGGAACCATTCAGAATTTTTGGGTCAATTTTCCAAATGACTCTCATTATTGTTTTGAGTGAAGCCTAGAATACATCGCTTCAGAAGAGCGTCCATAGTCAAGTCCTCATAAAAAGGCTTCATGGCAAGTTGAACATTATCTGAAAGTGCAGGGTAAATATGTTTGAATGACTCCAGATCTTTTTCAATTGCAGCTTTCTGCCATTCAAACCATGAGTCTGCGCCTCTCGAACATTTCGGTTCTGTAAATGACGGTCTGTCGAGCAGTGGTGGTAATAAGTTGCCCAAATCGCATTCCTCATTTTCTCCACAGAGTCACAATTTCGTTGAATGGCCAAACGATAATTTACCTTAGCCAGAAAGGCTTTTGCATAATTTTTCCCATCACTGTTTTCTTTTCTTCAACATTGTTGGTCACTTAATCTCGCAAACGTTTATTTAATCGCTTTGAACGTATGCTACAAATTCCTTTTAGTTGATTAAAAAATCATTACTATAAGGCTTAGAATTTAAGGCGCCGGTATACGTTTTTAAGTCACCGCCACAGATTTGGTTGATACTTCACTCCATTATGTAATATTTAATTGCATATTTCCATAATTTTAATTGCATCAATTTCCATGTTTCCAGTGGGTTTAGTATGAGACTTATACCACTCTTCAAACTGAGCGGAATCGAGTTTTTTTCAGAGTCTTGTAATCATGGCAATAAACGTTGTTTACACAAATATCCTTGACTTTTCCAGTGTAATGGCCGATTAAGGAAGCTACGTCATAAAAGGCAAGGAATCCAAGTTTTTCCCATGTCCCGTCACATGCAACAGCTAACTCTGATGTAACTTCAATATTATTTTTTCACACGTTGCTTACTTCTCTTCTTGTACAGCAGAACAAATAATTTATGCGCAACTTCTGCTACACTCGAGCACATTTTTTTTTTACGTATAAACTAAACGTTGATTTTGATAAAAATGTGTTTGAGAAATTCCGCAATCCCAAGCCTAAGAATCGCATTACAGAACTAGATCGACAATTAATTTCATATACACTAGATTGAATTATATTAGCAGATGGAATAAATTGAGGCTGTTTACATTATCTGTTATCACTCTATCTAGGTCTAAACAATCGAAACTTGGTGTTCTCACGATCTTCTCTGCCAATTTTTTCGGCATAAATGCAAAATACAGCAGAAATTAAAATAAATATTCACTTCACGAAAATATCGAAAATAGAGACAATAAATCGGTAAAACCGTTTGGTTTTTCGTTTAAAAAATTTTTTCTTGAAAGTTACGACTAGGTTAGAGTGTCTCTTAAAAATTTAAGTGTTTTTATGGCTTACCCTCTTAATTTCTTTCTCTGATGTTAAAATTAGTATAAATAAAATTTGGTGTGAAAATTAGATATCAAACAAAAAAAATTGGACGAAAATAGCCGGAGTTGTGATTTTTTTACCTTTCAAAAAAATAACTTCTTGTTCTTGTTGTATTGTTCTTGTTGTATTAAAAAAAAATCCAAAAAATCCAAATTTTAAAAAATTTAAATGAAATCTTGTGAAAATATTTTCTTAAACTATACCTAATATGGATGAAAAAAGTTGTGTAATAATGTTGAATAACTTGGTCGTTATGAATTTTTTCCTAGAAGTGTGTAAATTTCGAGTTTGAATATTTTTACGAAAAAAATCCCAAAAAACCCAAAAATACAAACTTTTTAAAAACAATAGCATGGATGGCTTAAACATTATCTTAAATTTTTTTCTGAAAAAAAAAATATAAAAAAACGAAATTCGGAAAAAAAGTTATACCTAGTTAAAGTTATATTTTTTTAAAAAAACTTAAAGTGCCCTTTTCCAGCATTTCGATCACAAAAAAATTATATAAAATCAAAAAACGTATATTTCGCACACAGAGGAACTTCAAAAAATATTTCTGATTTTCATTCGAAAATGTTTTGAATTTCAGGGTGCCAACATACCGTTTTTTCCATTCCTTTTTTTTTAGGTTAGTATTTTAACGAAAAAGTCCCAAAAGTCGAAAAATGCTCTTATTTTTTAATGAATAAGAACAAAAATTTGTTTTTTTCGAATTGTGAAAAATCACAACTCTTATTTATTTACTTATTTATTTATTTATTTATTTATTTATTTATTTATCTTCAGATTAGTCTATGAAGAAAATTTTTTACAGACTAATTAAATATTAAGTATAAAAAAAAAGTAAAAATATATTCAAAAAATAGTGTTTAAAATAGATCTCATTTGATTCTTAGAAACATTAAAATCAAGATTATAACTAGTATTAATAGAATTAAGCAAATACAAAACACGATTAATAGGAGCATTTACAGCATAGTTTGAATGGTAAATTTAAAAAGGATAATTTCTGAACATTTTTGCTCGAACATTAAAATGAATCATCTCCAAAAGAGCAGGGCAATCAACCCACTATTACTTCATTAATGATGTCATATACAAAGAGCAAAGATAATATGCTTCTTCTACTTTCCAAAGTTTTAATCCCTATTAAGAGGCATTGTGCATTATATGAAGGAGGTCGACCATCAGTATTAAACAAGCGCAAGGAAAACCTTGTGAAAGATTTCTGAAACTTTTCAGTCCGTAATAAGGGTTCAAAATTATAGCAGCATATTCCAATCTAGAACGCACAAGAGAATTAAATGAGACCTTCAAAGTGTACGGATCGGAAAAACATGCACTATTTCGTCTTATAAAAGCTAGCATGGAAAAAGCTTTAGGAATAATGTAATCAAGATGATAAGTAAAAGTAAGGTTACGATAAAAAATGAAACTTAATACCTTAAATTGTTGGACCTAATTCAAAGGGAGGTGTTCGGTCTCCGTATAATTAATATTATTTAATCAAATATTCATTTATTTTAGTAATCTATATCGATACATAATCATGTTAAAACTACTTAAATTTCTCATCTCTAACTTAAACTGTAAATTTCCAATAACATAAGAACATTTTCACTCAAAGATCTTATGTACTTCTATTTGCAATTCAAGGTCAACAAGTTAACTTGTAATTTGTGAGAAGAAATAAAAACAGTTCAAATTCTACAATCGTGCGTTCAACACGATCCCCCACAAACTTTGCATTTTATTCGCAATAGTCAGAAAAACGCTTCTGAACCGACATTTTGGCGCCCAACGTGGGGCACGATTGTGTTAAACGGTTTTTGAATATGAACTAAATTCTTTGTAATTGCGCATTTTAACAGTTCGAAATTGTAACAACAAATTTGCGTGAATTTTTGCTAAAATTAAAATTCTCAAATTCTGTGCGTCAAGAAATTTCTTCGCAGTCGCTTTATTTTCGCTGCTTGCGCATCTTTGCTCCGAATCTGTTGAAATTCATTGCAACATCGTGCGCCGTATTGCACGCGCATCAATATCATATTTTTTTTATTAAATTTTGCTACCAGCACATACATTGCTCTCATTTGGTTTGCAGTTATTTTTCGCGCAGTTAACACTCATCGTCGCTGCCTCTGCTTAGCAACATCATCAGCGTTGGCTTCGTTTGAACCAGCAAACTCTTGAGCGAAATCCTCTCGTTGGCTTCGTTTGAACGAGCACACTCTTGAGCGACATCATCAGCGTTGGCTTCGTTTGAACCAGCAATCTCTTGAGTAACTCTTCGTCGTTGGCTTCGTTTGAACCAGCAAAATCTTGAGCGAAATTCTCGTCGTTGGCTTCGTCTGAACCAATAAAATTGAGTGGCATACATCGTCGCAGCATTCTTTGTGCCCGTCGTCTCAAACATTGTTTGTCATCCACGTACAGACACACAAACGAATTACATACTTTTTGCATTGTGTTTGCAGTTTTGTGTGCTTAAAAATCATCAACATCAAACATCATTTTGCTGCTTAAATTTATTGTGCCTGCTGCGCGCGCTATAATTGGGTGGACATCACATTAGTTTTCACATCGTTCAAATCACTGCAAATTAATTAAAATTTCAGTATGTCGTTAGAAGAACTTAAACAACAGCGGAAAAATGTTATGACTAGCATCACTCGCATTAAAGAAATTCTGGAGGGTGAAGGAAAATCAGTTGCTGCTGCTGAAGTTAAGTGCCGTTCAAAACTTTTTGAAACATACACCAAGGAGATATTTGACCTTCAATCAAAAATTGAAAACTTAGATATTGATGATACGGGCCGCCCTGAAATTGAGGAGCTGTACGTCGCAACAGAATTAATTATTCAGACGCATTTGAATGGCAGCTTACACAACTCGACTGTTGCTGATTCTTCTTATTTAATAACTTCATCGCGGTATAAGTTGCCAAAACTACAATTACCAACATTTAGTGGGCAATACTCAGAATTTAAAAATTTCTTAAGTTCATTCCAGCAAATGATTGATTCTGAAACCAGCTTAACCAACATAGAAAAATTCAACCATTTGATCAACTGTCTACAGGGACAAGCGCTTGAAACAGTGAAGGCATTTCAAGTTACCAGTGAAAATTACCCTAAAGCGCTGGCTAGACTGAAATCAAGGTACGACAACAGAACATTAATATTTTTAGATAACATCACTTCACTTTTTGAGCTTCCATCGGTATCTCAACCAAATTCTAACCAACTCCGTAGTTTAGTTGACAATGCCTCAGCATTATATGATTCACTGCTATCATTAGGGACGGAAAAGGAAATCTCCCAAGCCATGCTTATCTACCTTGTCATAAATAAAGTCGACGCTCAGACGAAGGTAAAATGGAACGAGTCCCTTGACTTTAAAAAGCTGCCAACTTGGCCCACTTGCGCTGAGCTGCTAGAGAGGCACTGCCAACATTTGGGATCACTTCACAGCGTTCCTGATCATAATATTGAGTCCAGCATCAGCGACAAATTGTCAAAAAATAAAAGCAAAAGGCGGGGATACACATTTTCTTGCTCAAAGTCGATTTGCCAATTGTGTTCCAGCAGCGATCACAAAATTATTTACTGCTCCAAGTTTAGAAACATGGAAGTCGACCAACGATTTGAAACTGCAAAGAAACTGAACCTTTGCATTAACTGTCTCGGCAAAGGGCACCAGTCATCAAAGTGTCAATCATCATTTAAATGCAAAACTTGCTCTCGAAACCATCACAGCCTTTTGCACCGAAAGCAACAAGCTACATCGAACGCGGCTCCTGGATTGTCAACAGATGCCACCGAACTTACACCGAATAATGCAGCAGTTCACACACACTTGGAATCTTCACTTGATCACATAATTTTAGCAACCGCAATGATTTTAGTACGAGATGCTGTTGGTGATTACAAATTAGGAAGAGCATTGCTAGACTCATGCTCTCAGGTAAATTTTATTACCGACGAATTTTCACAATCTTTGCGTTTGCCCCGCAGAAAACAAAATATGCAAATTCATGGCATTGGAAACTCATCCACAAATATAAAATACAGCTTATCGACTACAATCAAATCTCGCTATACTGAATTTCAAATTCCACTATCATTTTGCGTCACTTCGCACATTGCTTACCAACCAGAAGCTGAAATTGAAACATCATCATGGAAACTGCCTTCAAATATTGAGCTCGCTGATGAGAACTTCTTCAAATCTCGTCGCATTGACCTACTACTTGGTACGGAGAGCTTCTTCGATATTCTCGCTGTTGGCCAAATTAAACTTGGATCGAATTTACCTACTTTGCAAAAAACGCTGCTGGGCTGGATAGTTTCTGGCCGCTATGAAGAACACTCCACCACACCAACATCAACTTGTTTGCTTTCGATTGAAGAGTCTATCGATAAAAATTTGAAGCGCTTGTGGGAACTCGACGAGGTTCCACCCCCTGTGGAAGTGAGGACTTGCGAGCAAAAAAGTTGTGAGCAGGTGTTCACGAAAACAGTTTCTAGAAATGCAGATGGCAGAGTTGTTGTTCGTTTGCCATTCAAGGATAACCCCAATCGCCTCGGATCATCATATCACACAGCGCTAAAAAGGTTTCTAGCCCAAGAACGCCGATTATCACGATCGCCCGATTTAAAGAATCAGTACGTCGCATTTTTGACTGAGTATGAGAAGCTAGGACATATGACTGTCGTAAAAAATCCTAATTTGAATGCACCTCACTTCTATATCCCTCATCATTGCGTCCAGAGACCATCAAGCACTTCGACAAAGCTACGCGTCGTATTTGACGCATCGTGCAATACAACTTCACAGCAGTCCCTCAACGACTTATTAATGGTAGGACCTACCATTCAATCGGAGTTATTCATGACGCTTCTTCGTTTTCGCCTCTTCAGATACGCCATTACTGCCGACATCATAAAAATGTACCGGCAAGTCCTCATAGCCCCAGAAGATCGCTGCTTTCAATACATTTTGTGGAGAACATCACCAGAAGAACACATACGCACTTATGTACTCAACACAGTTACATATGGCACGGCGGCTGCTCCTTATCTTGCAGTGCGAAGCCTCAACTATGTGGCGGAAGAATATTCGCTGCAGTTTCCTCTAGGGGCAGAAGTTATCAAATCTTCTTTCTACGTCGATGACCTGTTGTGTGGCGCTGACTCTCTTAAAGAACTCTCTCGCATCAAGTATGAGGTAACTGAAGTCTTGAAAAAAGGGTGTTTTGAACTTGACAAATGGCACTCCAACCATACTGAATTTATGGACGACAAAACCATCAAGAACCTCAGCACTGACAATGGTTCTGTAACCAGTGCGCTAGGTATTACATGGGACCAAACGCGGGACACATTTTTATTTTCATTTCAGCCAAAACATGCTGACAATGGTCGCGTTACTAAAAGAACCATACTCTCCATTGCATCCTCTTTGTTTGATCCATTGGGACTCGTTGCTCCGTTGATTATTACTGCAAAAATTATTCTCCAAGAATTGTGGCTGCTAAAATTAGCATGGGACGAATCTGTTCCACAAAACTTGCACTTGGCTTGGCATACCTTTCTACAAAATTTATCAGAACTTCATTCGCTCACAGTTCCAAGATATTGCCTTGCACCTCATTTTAAATCATTGCAGCTTCATGGATTTTGCGACGCTTCCATACGCGCGTATGGTTCATGTATTTACGCTCGTACTGAAAGTGAAGATGGCAACATTTCCGTGCAATTACTGACTGCCAAATCAAGAGTGGCACCCACTAAGAAGCAATCCTTGCCCAAACTGGAGCTATGTGGCGCACTACTCCTTGCTCGACTTTACGCTAAAGTCAAAGGTTTGTTCAATTGTACTAATTCTAACGTTTTCCTTTGGACTGATTCGCAGATTGTCATTCATTGGTTAAAGCAACATTCTGCTACCCTTTCTACATTTGTTGGCAACAGAGTTTCGGAGGTGCAAGACCTCACTGCCGGCGTACAATGGAGGCACGTGCCTACGCATTCAAACCCAGCTGATGTCGTCTCAAGAGGCTGCTCATTAAGGGAACTTCAATCTTCAATATGGTTTGCTGGTCCAACATTCTTAGCGGCTAGCAATAACAAGTGGCCTATTGATAAATGTGACAGTCTTGATATAGAAGAAATTAACAAAGAAAAACGCAAATCTACATTTTTGGTTGCCATTGAAGAAAATCATTTACTCAACGCAATTGAAAAATACAGCTCACACACTTTTTGCTTGCGTGTTGTTGCTTCAATGCTACGCTTTTCTCGGAATATCAAGAAAACTCATATGACTGATTTAGAGGTGACCCCTCTCACATCTGATGAACTTCAAAATGCATTTTGGTGCATTGTTTGGAACCTGCAGCAACAAAATTTCGCTGAAGACATCAGTTTGCTACAAAGTAATAAAACCACACGCGGAGCTCTCAAGAATTTAAATCCGTTTCTTCAGTCTACTGGAGACTACACTCTACTTAAGGTTGGAGGCCGACTTGAACTAGCAGATCTGCCAGAGAGCCGCAAGCACCCTATCCTATTACCAGGTAAATCTTCATTTGTTCTTCGTTACATTAGACACCTGCATTTGCAAAATTATCACGCTGGTGCTAAAGCGCTCATAGCGCTTATTTGTCTGGAGTATTGGGTAGTCAATGCCAGAGAAGTGGCTCGTCGCGTTGTAAGGTCATGCATTCATTGCGTGCGCTATAAGCCGAAGCTACTCCAGCAAACAATGGGCAATTTGCCAGAATCACGCGTGAATCCATCAAGACCATTTTCACGATGCGGTGTCGATTTTTGCGGCCCTATTAACACCTACCTGCGTATTAGGGGCAAGGGCCCCACTAAAACTTACGTTGCAATTTTTATCTGCTTTGCGACGAAAGCAGTTCACATCGAGGCAGTATCCGACTTATCAACAAATGCGTTTATAGCTGCTTTAAAACGTATGATCGCAAGAAGAGGGCTACCAGCTGACATTTACTGTGACAATGCCACAAATTTCATTGGCACAAGAAACCAACTAGCCGACCTTAAGGCTTTTCTATTTAACGCAGATAACCAACACTCAATCGATAAATATTGCGCTGATAATTTCATAAACTTCCATTTCATTCCTCCCAGGGCTCCACATTTCGGGGGCTTGTGGGAGGCTGCGGTGAAGTCCGCAAAGGGACATCTCGTCAGAAGCTTGATGAATACGAGGTTCACGTTCGAAGAACTTACAACAGCTTTAGTGGAAATCGAAGCCATATTAAATTCAAGACCTATATCACCATTGTCATCGGATCCAAGCGATTTTGAAGCGCTGACACCAGCTCATTTTCTCGTGGGCAGCTCTCTCAAAGCACTTCCTGAGCGGAACTTAACCTGTAACAACATCGGCCCGGCTGATAAATGGGCTTGCATCACCACCGTTAAACAACAATTTTGGCAGCGATGGTTGCACGAATATATCATCCGAATGTGAAGGTAGGATCCATGGTCATCCTTCACGAAGACAATGTTGCACCACAACTCTGGCGGCTTGGTCGTGTGGCTCATGAGATTGCAGGAAAGGACTCACGTGTCAGAGTCGTGGATGTCCAGACATCAAAGGGTATTATCCGGCGTCCTATTTCTAAGCTCGCTTTGCTACCTGTTTGAAAAATCTTTTCAACGGGGCCGGGATGTTCGGTCTCCGTATAATTAATATTATTTAATCAAATATTCATTTATTTTAGTAATCTATATCGATACATAATCATGTTAAAACTACTTAAATTTCTCATCTCTAACTTAAACTGTAAATTTCCAATAACATAAGAACATTTTCACTCAAAGATCTTATGTACTTCTATTTGCAATTCAAGGTCAACAAGTTAACTTGTAATTTGTGAGAAGAAATAAAAACAGTTCAAATTCTACAATCGTGCGTTCAACACGATCCCCCACAAACTTTGCATTTTATTCGCAATAGTCAGAAAAACGCTTCTGAACCGACAGGAGGTTAGCGGTATTATAGACGGAGAGACGGACAAAGCCAGATTCGGAGAAAGTAAACACATTTATTAAGATTTAGATATGTTGAGTCTATCGGCTTCACTCTGTAAAAGTTCAGTGTCATTTAAATATACCAATTTTTAGGAAAATCTTAAGATCATCAGCTTACACTGCGCATTTTTCGATTCAAGGATGACAAAAGATTTATTTCTTTTTTGAAATTTAACAAAAAAAATTGTTTTTTCGACAGATAATTGATGAAATCTTATGGAAATGATATTATGAACTTGATGCTCTCTTCTGATATTTTTATAGAATTTGAAACTTTTGAAACTTTTTTCGAACAAAACATTCCACGTTAAAAAAGTAAGGGAATTTTCAAATTTAACATGTTAACAAAAGTAACATTTGTTACTTAGAAGATAAAGAATATATTTAAGTTGGTTTTTTTTGTATTTTTTACTGACTTAATTTCCATTAAATACTATTAAAATAAAAAAAAAAAAAAATATTGAAAAACAAAACTTAGAAAAAACGTGGAACTATGTCTCTAAATATATTAAGCAGTTTTTATTTTACTTAAATTAAGTGGAAAAAAATCTCAATAGTTCAACTTTAATTCAATCGAATAATATCATTTCACAAAACGCTTAAAAACAAATTAAATAATTGAACTTAAAGATGTTTATGAAAGATTTCGTGTTTGTGTTACTCAATAAACGTACTTAAGACTAGTAACATATATTTTTGTTTTCCTTGCGTATTGCCATGTTTCCGTCTGTCCGATTGTGTGTGTGTCCGTCTGTTTATTCGATTATAGCTCTAATATTGAAGCGATCTTAATGAAATTCAAAATAAAAGCTTTTACCAAAAACATAAAGGTCGTGGATGAAAACTACGTCTACCTCTTATACAAAGTGACCATACAAAAACGGTAAAATCACATTAAATTACACTAAAAGGTTTTTTTTGACTCGCAATTTTGAACGTATGATTTTATTTTAGATGTTTACTTGTAAGTAGCAAAAGTTTCAGAAATATCGATTGTAAGCCATTGCACGACTGCTGAAGGTATTATAAGAAATTTCGTGGATCTGAGTTCGAATCCAACTGCAGGCAAACAAAAATATTTTTACCCCAACGCGTACTGCGTAAGGGGTATATTAACATTGTCATTCCGTTTGTAACCCCAAGAAGGAAGCAGGGCAGGTATAGAAAAATATATATATTTGAAAAAGACTTTAAATATACTTCAATATGGACGCGGGGTATTTTAGCTTCGATACCCTGCCGAAGCTCCATCCTTACTATGATAGTTTTCAAATAATTTCTTTTGTTTAAAAAAAAATATTACTCCTATTTTTTTCAATCACATGAATAGTGGTTTTATTCTCAACGATACACATCCTTAGAAACATATTCTACTTTTAGACATTGTTTTCTTGTCAAAATTTATTTGCTAAAACAAAGTATCCATATGTGTTACCCAAAGCACTGAAAACAAGAAAGCTGCAGTTGGTTTTACATTTATTTTCGCAGTTTTATTCAGGGATTTACAATTAATTGGATGCAGTGTTACTTTGTTTAATACACTATATTTGTTTTTAAGCTACCTTTACTTTAATTAACTTAAAAAATGACCAAAATTAGTGGAATTTTTGCTATTGAAAAAAGGTCACTTTGTATGGGAGGTAAGCGTTGCAGTCGCTCTAAAATTCTTTTTTTTTTTTTGTCATGTGTATTTTAACACAAGAACTATTGGTGAAAAATTTCATTATTCTAGCTTTTATAGCTTTTGAATAAAGTCGAAATGCCATCCTAAAATCGAAAAATGTGCACTGTGCAGCGTATAGCAGAAATTTTCAAAACGAAAATTTGATGACATGTCATTAATAAACAAAATAAAAAGTAGAGGCCCCAAGATACTTCCTTGAGGAATACATGAATTTGCTAAATAACAAAACGATTTAGCATTATCAAAAGCAAATAAGCATTGCCTGTTTGATAAATACGATTCTAGCCAGCATAACAAAATAGATTGAAAACCCAATTTTTTAAGCTTTTTGATTAACAAAAATGATAAACTTTATCAAACGCTTTGAAAAAATTTGTATAAATGACATCCCTGAGTAAATGCAGATATGCGGTATTCAGAAAATAAAACAAGATTTGTCATAGTAGAGCACCCAGGTACGAAATCTTACTGGTGAGGAGAGATAATATTCTTAACTGTAAAGAGCAATTTATCTTTAACTATAGACTCGAAGCTTCGAAATAGTTGTTAGCTTAGATATTGGTCTATAGTTAGAAATATTGCATTTCGATCCAGATTTATGAATTGGTGTAATGAAAGATAACTTCCAATTGTCATTGAAAATACCAAAACAGAGAGGACTATTAAAAATACCAAATTGATCATGTAATTTTTTTGGATATAGACTAGATAACCGATTTGGTTTATTTTGACACCAAATATTTCTTTCTGTAAAATAATTATGCGTACGAATTTTTATTGATCTGGGATAATTTTTTGCGGAAATATACCAGATTACCTTTTTCAGTTGTATTGGAGCTGAGCGTGTCATTCAATTCACAAAAGTAGCCGATGAGAACAATTCCGTTATCATAAAACCCATTCTCTCAAAATTTCATGATTCTAAAGCAACTCCTTCTATCTTTGTGCGATCGTTTTATGGGATCGTCACACTGTGCGACCGAAAACGAAAAGCTAACGATACTCCAGAAAATACGTTACGTTATGACGTCCTGAACCTTTGGCTGACACCATAATCCATTGCCGAAGCAGAACTGAATGCAAAAAATGTTATGCTGGTTTGTGCATTCCTTGCTTCCAAAAATACCACACTCTTAAACAAATACTATTTAATATAAATTAAAACACTTATTTCTAATTTATGTTTCTTTGTATTAAAAATATCTATAAACTATTATTTTTTCTACTTAATTTTTGATATTCTGTTGCCCCCTTTGAAAAGTGAAAACTTCAGTTGTGCCCAGTGGTCCCATATGGGATGCTTTTAAAAAAAAACCAAGAATAAAAAATTGAAATTGATTACATATTTATGCTTTCTATAGCTAATTGATCTTAATTTTGTGACGAACTATTTACCTACATAAATAGGCCAACACATAGTCCACACATCGCCGATACATAGGCCGCACATAGCACACGCATAGAACACACATAAGCCACACAGAACAGCGGCAAACTACACTTAAACTGCAAACTCATAGAGCCGCACCGAACATCATCGCTCACATAGTGCCAACCAAGTATTTCTTTATGAAATAGGCCGCACAGTGAGATCAAAGGTTTTCCAGCTCATGGTTCAAGCGGCTGGTCAGACGATACAAGTCAACGCCACAGCTGAAGCTGAAACACCAATAACACAAGCAATACCATTCTGCAAGAAAACACCTAGTCATCGACATGAAAACCAGCTGAGACAATAGCTGAATAAACAACGGAGACCAACTTCACCCACACAGGCGCTACACCTACGCAGGCCAAGTATAAGAGATTGGTATGTTTAAATTCAGCTAACCTGCATATTTAGTTCATATATTAGTCAGAATATATTAACTAAATCGCCACACACTTCAGAGAGTATCAACGACATCGCTCACATATATACTTACCTATTTTGTTCTAAAGTTAAAATGTTTAATTCATGCTAAATTAATTGCTTAGCGTATTTTATATTGAATACGAAAATTTATTTAAAACCTGTTAAATCTATATGAATTGCATTTATTTATATTCTAGAAATAACAAGCCATGAAAGTTTCTTATTATATTTACCATTTTTAATTATTTTAACATGTTTAATACTATACCTTGCATAAATCATTTTCATAATTTCCAATGTTAAAAACATAAAATAATTATGCTAGAAAATCTGCTAAATATAAAATATTTCTTATTAAATCAAATATATGTAAAATATATTAGTCATAGCATACTACTACTACTAAGTACCCACTACTATCGCAAGTTACCATTTCATAGTATGTTGAAGCTAACGCTCGCAACAGTTAGCATATATATTAAGTTATTGAAGTTGAATAAAGGAGAGTCGAGTAGAGACCGTCAAGCGGAACACATCATCTTTCTTTCGTAGCTGCTTCGCCTTAGTAGCTGTTTCACCGCACAAGCTGCCTAGACTCGTAAGGTAATCATTTTCTGCACTGCAACCATTCGTGCTGTGGCCAGCGCCAGAGTACAACGTGCTTTTCCACCTATCTCCCATCCTTTTCCCACTTGAGTAGCCACTGGGGTACAGACTGCCTTTACTAGAGGCGTCTTCTCAGTGTTCTCTCACCACCACTCTTCACGAGAGAATCTCTTACCCTCTCTCTTGAGCAGACGCTGGGGTACAGACTACCATTACTGGAGCCGTCTTCGCAGCGTTCTCGCACTTGCACTCTCTACGAGTGAGTTAGTTTAAATCCCTCTCTTTGAGTAGACCCTGGGCTACAGACTACTATTACTGGAGCCGTATTCTCAGTGTTCTCTCACTTGCGCTCTCTACGAGTGAGATATTCTAAATCCCTCTCTTAGAGTAGACCTGGGGTACAGACTGCCGTTACCGGAGCCTTCTTCTCAGCGTTCTCTCACTCTCGCTCTCAACGAGTACACTCCCTTGTTGACGTGACACAACTAACAGAAGCCACGAGAGCACCCCGCACCGAGAGGCATCAACCACGAAGTCACCGCAGCGATGCAGATATCTTGTACGCAGATATACAAGAAGTGGAGGTACAGTCACCGACGCTAACAAAAAGTCACCCGCCGGGAAAACCATTGCATTGCTATATCAGAGCTGTGACGAACTCTGTGACCTAAAAAGATAGTCATCTCGGAGGGATACGCTTACACATAGAGTCCAAGACTCCAAGCCGACTCATACACAACGATTAAAACTTGGATTGGTCATCCAACCTGGTCAATAGTGGACATACCCATACATCATACCTCGTCGAACCCTCAGCCCAAAACCCTGGCTGAGTCTTGTAAGGGCCCTGGACAGCCGCTGAGCATACCTCAGCGATTTATTCGTAACGAAAAACGGTTCATTACAAGTGGCGCCCGAGCAGGTACTCTGCTCTGCAACAACAGTAGAGTCCCACACCGAGAAACACGCTTAAAAAAAACCCATAGCAATGCACTCGGCATCAGCAACGGAGCCTTACACCGAGTAACACATCACAAGGATAACATTCTGCACATTAACACGCGGAATCACATCATTGGCAAACGTCGAAACCAATGAAGGTTATACAACATAGATCATCATAACACTTTGCCCACTAACACACTAAATCACAAAATCGAAACAAAGCAGATAGACAAAACCACAGAAATAAAAATCAGCGATCATCATTGTTGAGCCCACAATTAAGCACCCTGTGCTGCAAAGTTAAGCTGCCACTCTTAGCGCTCATCGTTTCTCTTATGCATTTTCTTTTGGGCAGCGTTTCTCGCTGCCTTGTTTAAAAATTTGATAGTTTTTAAGAACACAGAATAAAATTGACATCGGTCAACTCAAGTGCGATTATTTATAAACCCGTGTGTTTTTTTGTGAAGAATTTCTCCAATTTAAACGAAGTTGCCCCCTAGTTTAGTTAATTAAAGTTTTAACTTAATTAAGCACCCCCCGTTCGAATTATTTTGCTTTGGAACATGGGTATTTTCGGAAATGCACCAAAATGCGCAAACTGCTTTTGCAGTACAACCACAACGTTCAGATATGTAAATTTGGCAGCACTGCAAACGCCAAACATTCTGAAATGTCATTTTTGTATCAAGCGTCATTCATCATTTGCATCAAAATATTGACGCTGCAATTTTGACGCTAGAAAAATGTGGGAAGAAAGGTAAGTACAAAACATTGTTTATTTGCTTTTTATAGTGAGAATTTTTAAAATAATTAAATTTTAAACAATTCAAATTATATTTTAATGTTTTTTTAGCGAAAACCTATCTACTAATAAGTTGAAGAGTCCTCATAAGGTCAAGGCAGAATAGAGAGGAAGATTTTTCTGCTGGACGGAAGAAAAATAGCGTCTTGTGGAGTAAAGTTGAAGAAGAAATAATGAAAATAAACAGTGAAATAAAAATTTACAGACATTAAGCACAAAGAAAATTCTTAAACATGTTAGTGACATACAAAAGAATAAAAACGCAATAATTTATCTGGCAGGGAAGTAACTTCATGGCTGTATTATAAAGAATTTGATTATGTGTATGGTACCAGGCATTCCATTATTCCTCTGGCACACAATTTGCAATCATCACCAGAACTGCCATCGTTGCCACTAGAATTCAATCAAGAGCATGTTGAGCCACCGTATTCACCTCCGCACTCACCGCCTACTTCAAGTGGTAGAGCGAGACGTCCTCAAAATACTTCCAACATCGGAATATTAAATTTTTTGGAGAAGAAGAAGCGATCAAAGATCAGCAGCGACATGAAGAAGCAATAGCTATGGAAAAGGAGACGCTTGCCATAAAGAAAAGTCGTATCAAAACGATGATTGAACTAAAGGATTTGTTGCAAAAATTTATGGAAAAGTAGATTCATTTCTTCATTTTTTTATTCTTTTTTTGTTTTGTTTTAAGTCATATACATACATGTACCTATTTTAGCATTTATAAAATTAAATATTTTAAGTTACTTGGTTAAAAGCAAAAATGTAAATAATTCATTGATTTTTGAAATAACAAAATTTTAAAATAAAAAGTTTATTGCTGCAATTGTTACTTATGAAGAAAATAGAGTAGTTAAGTAATTTCTACTTTCCACTCCGTTTACTTCATCCGGTTATACGGACTGAATGGAAACATCTTGTAGCATCTTTATTTTATTGTCGGTTTCTATAGTCAATATATTCTGAAAGATTTCCATTATTTGTGATAAAATTATGCAAAATGGCATAGGCCACATTCGTAATGTCTTTTAAATTATAAATATCAATATAATTTAAGATTGTGTGAGATGTCTATTGTCTCTGTATGTAACCATCAGAAATTTAGAAAGAGGGTAAGCAGAGTCCCCCAATATAATAGCACTCGGTGACAGCTGTAGCTGACCACATGTTATTGCTTGAAAGATTGGGCTATTGTTCCATGTATTCGCATCGTGACAGCTTCCTGGATATCCGATAAATACATCCTAAACGAAATTCACTGTCACATATGGCCTAGAAGATATTAATTATAAGTGAGATTTTAAAGCAATGAACTCTAAAAATACCTGCATTCTTATGGAGTGTTTCCCTTTGGGGTCGTAGTAACTGATTGCATCATTACTGGGCTTAGGTATGGTGAATTACGTACCGTCTACGCACTTTGTAACGAAAGGAAATGGATAATCTCTACAATTTTCAGAATCCCTGTTTAATGCTTCCTGTTGTTCAATAGACGGTATTTTTATTTTGTTTTGTAAACAACAAATGGCTTTAATTACTTTCACAAAAGATAATGTGCAGTTCCACATCCAATGTTGAATCGATCCGTAAGCTGTCGGAAAGTGATCCTGCTATTACGAAGCTTCCATAATATGACATATAGACAATTGTCTGATGAATAGCCACAACGACCAAGCCTTGCAGTTACCTAAAACGGTTGTAAAGCGTTATTAAAGGCCTATAATTAAAACATCTTTTGTTATAAACTACAGCATTTCGTAAATATTTATACCAAAACATACATTAAAAGTGGATCGGTTCATTCGGAAATGAGAATGAAATATATCATCGGGATATGATGTCATTGTTCTTAAAAAGGATTTGTTCTTAGGAATTTTTCTTTTTATTGGCAAATTTTTAAAAATAAAGCGTTTTCTCCTTTAATTTGCAAGTGTTTTTTTTTTCCTTAACTTCAATAAAACATTATCATTGCTTTTCTTTCATATGTCAACTCAATAATATATTGTGTTTTCCAATTACGGCTTTTGAAAAATAATCTGAGATTTAAATATGACTTTTATCGGAGTCGATTCCTCTGCTCAAAAAATTTTAATAAAAATATTTAGTAATTGTTATTGGAATTGAATGATTTTGTCAGTCATGATATCAATTTTTTTTATGCGGAAATGGAACAGTTCAATTTCTAAAGATTTCACAATATTTTCTTTTGAATATAATTTCAATTGTCGAAATCGTTTTCGAGAGCAGTAATATTTTAGCTTTTAATGATAACGCGAACTAGGGTTACACGGGTCCAAATACTTGTACACAAGCTGGGGATCAATGAAAGCGTAAGATAGCAAAAAAGGAACCAATTCTAAATACTAAAATTTTTTTGTTCTTCCGTTTATGTAAAATATCCCGTAAAAGTTGTTAATCAAGCTTCAACAGGTGGACTTTTTAAAAAAAAGTTGTATACCCCTATTATGTATAACAACTCAACTAAGTTGAATAGATTCAGCTCAATTTTTTTCGTATGCCGAATTACATACATTTCAGCCGAACCACGTAGTTTGCCTTAATCTTTTAAGAATTTCCAAACTACATGGTTCAACTGAAATGAATGTAATTCGTTATACGAAAAAAAATTGTGTTGAATCTAGTCAACTTAGTTGAGTTGTAATACATAATAGGGGACTTAATTTTTCATAGCTAATTTTAATTTTCATAAACTGCAAAAAATCTTACCTTTTTTTATATTTCAAACTTATATTGTTGTATTAGTAAAATTTTGTCACAGACAATCTTACTTTTTGTGCAAATTTTCGGAATTATATTTTTTAAAAGGCAATTACAAATTCTCAATTTGGAATATTATTCAAAAAACCATAGGCAAAATTCGAAAACTTAGTACTAAAAATTATTTTGATAAAAAACTTCAATAAACTCTTGTCATCTCTCTAATGGAAATTTAAAAACGGGCATATTCACGAGTAGTCTTAAGAGAAAACGGATTTGTTAAGAAAAAATTCCATATCCTTGCGTTTAGTACGATACTGGCATCTACCTATATATTTTTTTATCAAACCCCCTCTAAGGTAAATGCTGGCTACGGACCTAGAATGCAGATCACCATTTCAAATCCGGTCGGATTTGAACTCCGGATTTTACGCTATTCCGACTCGGAACTTAGAACAGGGCAATAACTAAAAATCTCACAAGCGGTAACACCTAAGGCCACCAAATTGTGGATATATGATATTTGGGTTAATTTCTACGCAGAGAAAACAAAACTAGCTACACGGAGCAGGTATATTAGAGCGTATCATCAAAACTAACCTCTTTTTGACACCGACTCAATCGCTAGACATTCAAAAGACATTTTCAAAAAAAAATTTTTTTTTTTTTTTAAGTGGTCCCTATGGTGCTATTTTGATTTTTTCGTTATATCTTTGGTGTTTTTCATCCGATCCGGAAAAAATTTATGTGTGTGCTTGTTGATGTAATGCAAATAAATTTGCATTTTTTTTTCCTCAAATGTTTTTTTTTTAGACTTATTGCACAATCTATCTCAGTTCCTACTATGTCATCATGTTCCAAAAATACCAAAAAACGAAAGCTTACAAAAAATCATTATAACCATGGGAACAAATGAAATCGAAAAAATGCATTTTAGAAGCACTTCCGACCGATTATATGCAAATAATAACACTTTAATATCATAAAAAATTGTTTTTTAATCTTCCAAATCTTTTCGAGATTCAAGGTAGCTGTAGCGCTCGCAACTATCAAGCTTCGCGAAAATGTGCCCCAAACGATTTTCGTCAGTGACTGCTGTAGCTGACTGGTGCACAATTTGAACGAAACGCTCCGTGTTTTGCGAGTGGCAAAGATAATCTGTTGAAAATATAACATGAAATATACGATTTAGATTTTAAAGTTAAATACGCATAGATTAATTTATTATACAAGTATGAAAGTGTATTGCAGTGCGTACCTGGAATTTTAATCAATTGATCAGAATATTGCATATCAGACAGTTGGTCTTGGGTGTGAAATTGAAGGCATGGTGGCTCAGTGATCTCAAATTGTGTCCAATCAATCATTTCGGTGTAAATGTTGCTGCTGTAGTTGATGTAGGGTTGGTGCTTGGGCCCACGAAATTGCCGAATTCGACCTGGTGCGTTTAAACGTGCTTGCAAAATTTTGCTGTATCCATCTGCACGCACCGTTGCATCCGGATCAGTTATCATAGAAAGTAATATACGTATATTTTCATGGTGAAAATAATAGGCATTGCTTTCGATGGTTGGTTTGACGGCTAACTGAACGTAGTTCGGCAAATCACGTATCCATGAAATGTACTTAAAGAAATTGCGGCTGCCATGAATGGCAAGTGGCTGGCTTTTGACTAAAAACCAGAATGGCGCATACACTCTGACCACGAACATAGCAAGATCTCTTAATTTCTGCGCTTGCGTTACGTACCAGCGCAAGATGCGACATGCTGTTGTAAGCCATCGCGCTGTACTGGTAGCACCGGGCTGTTCGCTGGCCGATGGAGCACTTACATCGCGAAATACGGAAAAGGGTATCCCAATCGTTCGCATGGAACATCCGAGGGTTCTTTGTTTGAAAAGACGATTTCATAAGGAAGTCTGTAATCATTTTACGATTATATGTTCTGGACACTATTGGAATTTTTGCGTAACGCCACTGTTAAATAGTTCTTAATTTGCAAAATATTACTGACAATAACTATTATTAAACTTTAATAAAATCAAAAACGCTGCCTCCACGTTCGGTTTCAACTCGTACTTTTATTCAACTAACAAACTAAACTAATTTTGACACTTCAATGTGTGTGAGCATATTTGAAAGATAGAGAGAGAATGTGAAACAATATAATGACATTTAATTAGAAAGAAATAATAAAATGAACTGATAAAAGGTGGAGCACAATTAGGGTGTTACTTGTAGGGCTTGTAAATCCTTAACATTTCCGCCCACCTCGTCCAGGTCCAGGTCCTGCGGCGAAAGTTGTGTTGGTTGGTCATGCCGCCCACCGCATTGGTCCATAGCTTTATCATCTTTAGGCAGTACAACCAATTTCGATATTGCACGTTTGATAACTGCAGATTGAGTACGAATCGTGGCAACTCTCACCAAGTCATCGTCGCCAGCATGAACTTCGAGAACGCGGCCCAGCAACCATTGAGAAGGTGGTGCGCGTTCGTCTCGTATAAGCACCAGGTCATCGCGTTTAAGATTGGTTTTAGTTTCAGGCCATTTTCGACGCACTTGCAACTCATGGAGATATTCAAAACTCCAGCGCTTCCAAAAATCTTGCTGCATTTGTTGAAGCTGCTTCCACCTGGTGAGTCGACCCCTATTGATATCAAGCAAGTTGGTCTCAGGTGGCATCGTCAGTGGACCGCCCACCAAAAAGTGACCGGGGGTCAAAGCGGTGCAGTCGGTCGGATCGTCAGAGAGTGCAGACAGAGGCCTTGAGTTAAGCACTGCTTCTACCGGCTTTAATACGGTGAAGAACTCTTCGAAGGTTAATAATGCATCACCAATGGTTCTCTTTAAATGATGTTTCATGCTTTTAACACCCGCTTCCCAAATGCCTCCGAAATTGGGTGATCCGGGTGGAATAAAGTGCCATGAGACACCATGGCATGAGGCAAGTTGTGCGGCGGCATCGAGTTGATTTTTACATTCTTTAAAGTTTTCTTTGAGTATAGCGTTTGCACCAACAAAAGTGGTTGCGCAGTCGCTGTAAATATCTTTACTGTATCCACGTGCCGCGAAAAAACGGCGTAGCGCGGCTAGAAAGCATTCGGTCGTCATATCGCTTACAAGCTCCAGATGTACGGCGCGAGTAATGAAACACACAAACAGAGCAACATACCCTTTGAAGCTTTTATGTCCTCTGCCCTTCGTTGTGCGTATCTTGTAGGGCCCGGCATAATCTAGGCCACAATGTTGAAAAGGTTTTCCTGGGTTGCAGCGATGAACAGGAAGGGGCCCCAATATTTGATTTGCAGCTGTAGACTTTTGACGGATGCATTTTACGCAGTGATCAATATAAGATTTGATGACATATCGCGCATCAATCAACCAATAGTGTCTTCGAACATAATTGAGAGTTGCTTGTGTAGCGCCATGCATCGTATTCTCATGAGCGTTGGCGATGATCAAAGTAGAAAGTGGACTAATTTTTGACAAAATTATCGGAAAGCGTTCCGAAGTTGGTATGATTGCATTTTTTAAACGCCCGTTCATGCGCACCAAACCGTCCTCATCGATCATGGGATTAAGCTTTAGCAAACGACTTTTTCTGCTGATAGGCTTGCTCTGAAGTATACAAGAAATTTCATTAGAAAAATTTTGGTTTTGAACATACCTTATCCAAAATTGTAAGGCAGCGTTGCGTTCGGCGGCAGTGCACCATTGCGTTGTCTCGTGAGGTCGCCTGAGTCTCGCAGCAATGAACCGTCTACACCAACTGGTGACCGCCAGAAGTTTGTTTAGAGTCGAATACTTGTGTAGGAGGGTTGTCGCAAGCTTGTTTTCCAGGCTTTGACGACATGAAACTGTATGTAGAGCGGCTATGCTTTCGTTGTCTGGCCCATTGTCTAGTGGAGGCAGTTGCGATGGCCATAGAATTTCATTATTGTGCAGCCATGGTGGACCTGACCACCATATGTCAAGATCGGCTAGTGCTGACGGAAATACTCCACGTGATGCAACGTCGGCTGGGTTCGTTTTTGTAGGCACATATCGCTAAGAGTCAACTGAAGTCAGCTCCTGAATTTTAGTCACCCTATTGGCAATGTACTGCTTATGTTGACCAGGATTTGAGCGAATCAAACAGAGCACTGTTCTTGCATCCGACCAGCAAAAAATTTGGATTGATGGCAATTGTAGGCTTGCAGTGCCTTGGTAGCAACCTTTGCTGCAAGCAATGCGCCGTTAAGCTCCAAGCATGGCACAGATATTTTTTTTAACGGTGCTACTTTAGTTTTTGCCATAAGTTCGGATACTTTGATAGGCTCGTGGGGTGTTTCTACACGCAAATATGCAACTGCGGCATATGCAGCGCTAGAGGCATCAGCAAATACATGTAGCTGATAGCTTGTAGCGGAGGGCGAGGACGATACCCATCTAGGCACCTTGATATTTTCGATTAGAGGCAGCTCATCGCGAAATTTTATCCAATTTTGTTGCTGTGGTGCTGGCATGGGATCGTCCCATTTACAACCACAAAGCCAAAGCTGTTGCGCCATAATTTTTCCAGTAATTGTAACTGGTGCAAGTAGACAAGTAGGATCATATATTCGGCAAACATCGGAAAGCTGTTGGTGCTTTGTTATTTCACCAGCAAGTGGCGGAATGTTAATTTTGTAGCCAATAGTATCAGTGTCGCGATACCAATAGATGCCAAGAGCTCTTGCTTCCTTGTCGAAATTAAGATCACAGCATATATAAATTTCATCTTCGTTGACATTAAGACGGTGCAAAAATTGCGACGAGTTCGAATTCCACTTTCGAAGTAGAAAGCCACCCGATTTAAGTAGGTTTTGAAGTTGACCTTGAAGCTCAAAAGCAGCTTCCTCCGTATCTGCTCCTTGGAGGCAGTCATCCATGTAGAAACATTCTTGAAGTATACGTGATGCTTCTGGATATGTTGTTTCTTCCTCTTTGGCAAGAGCGTGTAGAACTTTTATAGTTAAATATGGCGAGCAATTTAAACCATATGTAACAGTTAGAAGGCGGTAAATATCTGCGACGCCATCTGTGTTATGCCAGAATATGCGCTGCATGTCAGCGTCGGCAGAGTCAACCAAAATTTGACGATAACACTTTTCTATATCAGCCATAAAACCAATGCGATGCGTTCGCCATCTCATTAAAAGTGACGTTAGATCGTTCTGCAATTTAGGACCCACGTAAAGGAAGTCGTTGAGCGAAACGCCAGATTTTGTTTTTCTTGCCGCATTGAAGACAACTCGCAGTTTTGTGGTGGAGCTAAACTCTTTATATACTCCATGGTGAGGAATGTAACATACCTGTGTTGGCTCGACTTTCTGCACGACGTGTTCCATATATCCTAGAAGCTGATATTCTGCCATAAAATTATCGTATAAAGCTTGCGTTTTGGGATCCTTTAAGAGACGATTTTGTTGATACGTAAAAAGTTTTAAAGCATCTGATTTTGTAGCAGATAGCTCGGATAAGTCGCTTGTCTTCTTAAATGGATAGCGAACTACAAAGCGGCCATCCTTGTTGCGGCGAGTAGTTTGTTGGAAATATTCTTCGCAATATAATTCGTCTAATATCATCGTAGAGTTACGCGAAATGTCTTCGCCTTCGATGAATTTCCACATATTCTGAACTAAATCAGCTAGTTCTGTATACGTAGAAGCGCAAAAGGTTGTCGCCAACTGTAAAGTTGCTGGTTTTGGCAAACATCCATAAATGACCCATCCCAGATGGGTATTTTGTGCAATAGGGCCACTCTCCGACAAATGTTTGATGTCGTTGCATATAAGAGATCCATATAGGTCAGCACCCAAAATGAGATCTATGGACCCAGGCTTGTAAAATGTTGGATCAGCCAAATCTAAATCCATAAATTCACCAAATACCTTGGGGTCTATTCGATTGCTAGGCATCAGGTGCCCTAATCTTGGCAATATTAGCGCTGCGCAGTTGAAAATCATGCCTGGTCTTCTGAGAGAGCTCACAGAAAGTTGAACTAGGCCCGTAGATGTTCCAACAGCTGATCCGCCAACACCAGTTACCGAAACTGCGCGTAGTTGAAGAAAATGTCCCGTAGCAGAACGTACCCCTATATGTGCTGTAGCGAGCATTACAGGTGCAAGTGGCAATAGTGACTCACCTGCTGTTATTAAAGTTTCAAAATTGGGAGTGTACGAGTTGTTTGTGGCAACGCTGCTAGTCAGCACGCTTACCGCTTCATGAATAAAAGTATGATGCTTTTCTTTGCATTTTAGGCATACAAATTTTGACGGGCATTCAGTTTGCGTATGATTGCATTTGAAGCAGTTTTTGCACAACTTTGCTTTTATTATAAATTGAAGTTTATCAGCTGGTGTGAATTTACGGAAGTCACTGCAATACATTAAAATATGTTTCCCAGCACATTTTGGACATGTTTTTAGGTTAGACTGGTGACTGCGAATAGATTGCGTCGACGTCGCTGCCTTCGTATGTATGTCCTTCGGCCGTGCTTTTGGTGGATCTGTAGCCTCTAGTCCTTGTATCCGATTTTCCAAAAACTTCACAAGTTGATTGTAAGTTGGAATTTCGTTCGGCGAATTTAGTGACATTTCCCAGTCTTTCAGCGTTACCGAATCTAACTTTTCTGTTGTTAAAAATACGAGCCAGTCGTCCCACTCGGACGTCGGTCGCTCCAATTGTGAGAGTGCGCGAACAGCTTCAGTAGTCCCGTCAACAATTTTCCGCAACAACGCAGCAGATTCAGTGGACATTTTTGGCATGTTCCAAATATCGCGCAAGTATGATTTTATAAGACGACGCTTGTTGTCGTAGCGTTGTTGAAGAATGTCCCAAGCTGTATTAAAATTGTTTTCTACTACTGATAGATTGCGTAAGAGCACTTCTGCTTCACCTTGCAAGCTGCATTTTAGGTAATACAGTCGTTCCACATTTGAAAGAGACGTATCGTTTTTCACGCATGTAGTGAACATATCTTTGAAATTTAACCATTGCTGAAAAGTACCATTAAACTTAGGCACTTCAATTTTCGGCAAAATGGATTTTGTCACGTGTGATTGACAGTGTAAAGTTTGGTTAGGTGTTGAATGTCTCAGAGCCTCAGTGTCTGTCGCCGAAAAATCGTCAATCATGTCGTTGAGCTCCCCTAGAGCCTCGCAATAAGCCATTTCAGTTGACGCAAGACGATCACCATCGCGGAACGTTTGCAGCTCTTCTTTTTCGTCATCACCTTCAGCCATGATCAGAATCTCATCGTGGGCTGCAGTATAGCGCGACCAATAATCCTCCAACAATTTTCTGCGCGCGCCCAAGTAGCCTTTTGTTTGCTTTTGTTTGGCTGTTTTTCGCGTGTTTGCAGAAAAATTCTGAATTAATTTGTACATTGCTTCTTCTCTTGCTATAGATATTATTGCTTTTCAAGATATTTCAATTTTTTAATCTTAAGCAAATTTAGCACTGTTCACTCTAACCACACTTTTACACAACGCAAATATTTTATTTGCTCGTCAATTTTACACTGTATTTTGCAGATATTTAAAATTAATTTTAGCGAGGGAAAAGGTTCCCCGCAAGGGATGCCAAATGTTAAATAGTTCTTAATTTGCAAAATATTACTGACAATAACTATTATTAAACTTTAATAAAATCAAAAACGCTGCCTCCACGTTCGGTTTCAACTCGTACTTTTATTCAACTAACAAACTAAACTAATTTTGACACTTCAATGTGTGTGAGCATATTTGAAAGATAGAGAGAGAATGTGAAACAATATAATGACATTTAATTAGAAAGAAATAATAAAATGAACTGATAAAAGGTGGAGCACAATTAGGGTGTTACTTGTAGGGCTTGTAAATCCTTAACATTTCCGCCCACCTCGTCCAGGTCCAGGTCCTGCGGCGAAAGTTGTGTTGGTTGGTCATGCCGCCCACCGCATTGGTCCATAGCTTTATCATCTTTAGGCAGTACAACCAATTTCGATATTGCACGTTTGATAACTGCAGATTGAGTACGAATCGTGGCAACTCTCACCAAGTCATCGTCGCCAGCATGAACTTCGAGAACGCGGCCCAGCAACCATTGAGAAGGTGGTGCGCGTTCGTCTCGTATAAGCACCAGGTCATCGCGTTTAAGATTGGTTTTAGTTTCAGGCCATTTTCGACGCACTTGCAACTCATGGAGATATTCAAAACTCCAGCGCTTCCAAAAATCTTGCTGCATTTGTTGAAGCTGCTTCCACCTGGTGAGTCGACCCCTATTGATATCAAGCAAGTTGGTCTCAGGTGGCATCGTCAGTGGACCGCCCACCAAAAAGTGACCGGGGGTCAAAGCGGTGCAGTCGGTCGGATCGTCAGAGAGTGCAGACAGAGGCCTTGAGTTAAGCACTGCTTCTACCGGCTTTAATACGGTGAAGAACTCTTCGAAGGTTAATAATGCATCACCAATGGTTCTCTTTAAATGATGTTTCATGCTTTTAACACCCGCTTCCCAAATGCCTCCGAAATTGGGTGATCCGGGTGGAATAAAGTGCCATGAGACACCATGGCATGAGGCAAGTTGTGCGGCGGCATCGAGTTGATTTTTACATTCTTTAAAGTTTTCTTTGAGTATAGCGTTTGCACCAACAAAAGTGGTTGCGCAGTCGCTGTAAATATCTTTACTGTATCCACGTGCCGCGAAAAAACGGCGTAGCGCGGCTAGAAAGCATTCGGTCGTCATATCGCTTACAAGCTCCAGATGTACGGCGCGAGTAATGAAACACACAAACAGAGCAACATACCCTTTGAAGCTTTTATGTCCTCTGCCCTTCGTTGTGCGTATCTTGTAGGGCCCGGCATAATCTAGGCCACAATGTTGAAAAGGTTTTCCTGGGTTGCAGCGATGAACAGGAAGGGGCCCCAATATTTGATTTGCAGCTGTAGACTTTTGACGGATGCATTTTACGCAGTGATCAATATAAGATTTGATGACATATCGCGCATCAATCAACCAATAGTGTCTTCGAACATAATTGAGAGTTGCTTGTGTAGCGCCATGCATCGTATTCTCATGAGCGTTGGCGATGATCAAAGTAGAAAGTGGACTAATTTTTGACAAAATTATCGGAAAGCGTTCCGAAGTTGGTATGATTGCATTTTTTAAACGCCCGTTCATGCGCACCAAACCGTCCTCATCGATCATGGGATTAAGCTTTAGCAAACGACTTTTTCTGCTGATAGGCTTGCTCTGAAGTATACAAGAAATTTCATTAGAAAAATTTTGGTTTTGAACATACCTTATCCAAAATTGTAAGGCAGCGTTGCGTTCGGCGGCAGTGCACCATTGCGTTGTCTCGTGAGGTCGCCTGAGTCTCGCAGCAATGAACCGTCTACACCAACTGGTGACCGCCAGAAGTTTGTTTAGAGTCGAATACTTGTGTAGGAGGGTTGTCGCAAGCTTGTTTTCCAGGCTTTGACGACATGAAACTGTATGTAGAGCGGCTATGCTTTCGTTGTCTGGCCCATTGTCTAGTGGAGGCAGTTGCGATGGCCATAGAATTTCATTATTGTGCAGCCATGGTGGACCTGACCACCATATGTCAAGATCGGCTAGTGCTGACGGAAATACTCCACGTGATGCAACGTCGGCTGGGTTCGTTTTTGTAGGCACATATCGCTAAGAGTCAACTGAAGTCAGCTCCTGAATTTTAGTCACCCTATTGGCAATGTACTGCTTATGTTGACCAGGATTTGAGCGAATCAAACAGAGCACTGTTCTTGCATCCGACCAGCAAAAAATTTGGATTGATGGCAATTGTAGGCTTGCAGTGCCTTGGTAGCAACCTTTGCTGCAAGCAATGCGCCGTTAAGCTCCAAGCATGGCACAGATATTTTTTTTAACGGTGCTACTTTAGTTTTTGCCATAAGTTCGGATACTTTGATAGGCTCGTGGGGTGTTTCTACACGCAAATATGCAACTGCGGCATATGCAGCGCTAGAGGCATCAGCAAATACATGTAGCTGATAGCTTGTAGCGGAGGGCGAGGACGATACCCATCTAGGCACCTTGATATTTTCGATTAGAGGCAGCTCATCGCGAAATTTTATCCAATTTTGTTGCTGTGGTGCTGGCATGGGATCGTCCCATTTACAACCACAAAGCCAAAGCTGTTGCGCCATAATTTTTCCAGTAATTGTAACTGGTGCAAGTAGACAAGTAGGATCATATATTCGGCAAACATCGGAAAGCTGTTGGTGCTTTGTTATTTCACCAGCAAGTGGCGGAATGTTAATTTTGTAGCCAATAGTATCAGTGTCGCGATACCAATAGATGCCAAGAGCTCTTGCTTCCTTGTCGAAATTAAGATCACAGCATATATAAATTTCATCTTCGTTGACATTAAGACGGTGCAAAAATTGCGACGAGTTCGAATTCCACTTTCGAAGTAGAAAGCCACCCGATTTAAGTAGGTTTTGAAGTTGACCTTGAAGCTCAAAAGCAGCTTCCTCCGTATCTGCTCCTTGGAGGCAGTCATCCATGTAGAAACATTCTTGAAGTATACGTGATGCTTCTGGATATGTTGTTTCTTCCTCTTTGGCAAGAGCGTGTAGAACTTTTATAGTTAAATATGGCGAGCAATTTAAACCATATGTAACAGTTAGAAGGCGGTAAATATCTGCGACGCCATCTGTGTTATGCCAGAATATGCGCTGCATGTCAGCGTCGGCAGAGTCAACCAAAATTTGACGATAACACTTTTCTATATCAGCCATAAAACCAATGCGATGCGTTCGCCATCTCATTAAAAGTGACGTTAGATCGTTCTGCAATTTAGGACCCACGTAAAGGAAGTCGTTGAGCGAAACGCCAGATTTTGTTTTTCTTGCCGCATTGAAGACAACTCGCAGTTTTGTGGTGGAGCTAAACTCTTTATATACTCCATGGTGAGGAATGTAACATACCTGTGTTGGCTCGACTTTCTGCACGACGTGTTCCATATATCCTAGAAGCTGATATTCTGCCATAAAATTATCGTATAAAGCTTGCGTTTTGGGATCCTTTAAGAGACGATTTTGTTGATACGTAAAAAGTTTTAAAGCATCTGATTTTGTAGCAGATAGCTCGGATAAGTCGCTTGTCTTCTTAAATGGATAGCGAACTACAAAGCGGCCATCCTTGTTGCGGCGAGTAGTTTGTTGGAAATATTCTTCGCAATATAATTCGTCTAATATCATCGTAGAGTTACGCGAAATGTCTTCGCCTTCGATGAATTTCCACATATTCTGAACTAAATCAGCTAGTTCTGTATACGTAGAAGCGCAAAAGGTTGTCGCCAACTGTAAAGTTGCTGGTTTTGGCAAACATCCATAAATGACCCATCCCAGATGGGTATTTTGTGCAATAGGGCCACTCTCCGACAAATGTTTGATGTCGTTGCATATAAGAGATCCATATAGGTCAGCACCCAAAATGAGATCTATGGACCCAGGCTTGTAAAATGTTGGATCAGCCAAATCTAAATCCATAAATTCACCAAATACCTTGGGGTCTATTCGATTGCTAGGCATCAGGTGCCCTAATCTTGGCAATATTAGCGCTGCGCAGTTGAAAATCATGCCTGGTCTTCTGAGAGAGCTCACAGAAAGTTGAACTAGGCCCGTAGATGTTCCAACAGCTGATCCGCCAACACCAGTTACCGAAACTGCGCGTAGTTGAAGAAAATGTCCCGTAGCAGAACGTACCCCTATATGTGCTGTAGCGAGCATTACAGGTGCAAGTGGCAATAGTGACTCACCTGCTGTTATTAAAGTTTCAAAATTGGGAGTGTACGAGTTGTTTGTGGCAACGCTGCTAGTCAGCACGCTTACCGCTTCATGAATAAAAGTATGATGCTTTTCTTTGCATTTTAGGCATACAAATTTTGACGGGCATTCAGTTTGCGTATGATTGCATTTGAAGCAGTTTTTGCACAACTTTGCTTTTATTATAAATTGAAGTTTATCAGCTGGTGTGAATTTACGGAAGTCACTGCAATACATTAAAATATGTTTCCCAGCACATTTTGGACATGTTTTTAGGTTAGACTGGTGACTGCGAATAGATTGCGTCGACGTCGCTGCCTTCGTATGTATGTCCTTCGGCCGTGCTTTTGGTGGATCTGTAGCCTCTAGTCCTTGTATCCGATTTTCCAAAAACTTCACAAGTTGATTGTAAGTTGGAATTTCGTTCGGCGAATTTAGTGACATTTCCCAGTCTTTCAGCGTTACCGAATCTAACTTTTCTGTTGTTAAAAATACGAGCCAGTCGTCCCACTCGGACGTCGGTCGCTCCAATTGTGAGAGTGCGCGAACAGCTTCAGTAGTCCCGTCAACAATTTTCCGCAACAACGCAGCAGATTCAGTGGACATTTTTGGCATGTTCCAAATATCGCGCAAGTATGATTTTATAAGACGACGCTTGTTGTCGTAGCGTTGTTGAAGAATGTCCCAAGCTGTATTAAAATTGTTTTCTACTACTGATAGATTGCGTAAGAGCACTTCTGCTTCACCTTGCAAGCTGCATTTTAGGTAATACAGTCGTTCCACATTTGAAAGAGACGTATCGTTTTTCACGCATGTAGTGAACATATCTTTGAAGTTTAACCATTGCTGAAAAGTACCATTAAACTTAGGCACTTCAATTTTCGGCAAAATGGATTTTGTCACGTGTGATTGACAGTGTAAAGTTTGGTTAGGTGTTGAATGTCTCAGAGCCTCAGTGTCTGTCGCCGAAAAATCGTCAATCATGTCGTTGAGCTCCCCTAGAGCCTCGCAATAAGCCATTTCAGTTGACGCAAGACGATCACCATCGCGGAACGTTTGCAGCTCTTCTTTTTCGTCATCACCTTCAGCCATGATCAGAATCTCATCGTGGGCTGCAGTATAGCGCGACCAATAATCCTCCAACAATTTTCTGCGCGCGCCCAAGTAGCCTTTTGTTTGCTTTTGTTTGGCTGTTTTTCGCGTGTTTGCAGAAAAATTCTGAATTAATTTGTACATTGCTTCTTCTCTTGCTATAGATATTATTGCTTTTCAAGATATTTCAATTTTTTAATCTTAAGCAAATTTAGCACTGTTCACTCTAACCACACTTTTACACAACGCAAATATTTTATTTGCTCGTCAATTTTACACTGTATTTTGCAGATATTTAAAATTAATTTTAGCGAGGGAAAAGGTTCCCCGCAAGGGATGCCAAATGTTAAATAGTTCTTAATTTGCAAAATATTACTGACAATAACTATTATTAAACTTTAATAAAATCAAAAACGCTGCCTCCACGTTCGGTTTCAACTCGTACTTTTATTCAACTAACAAACTAAACTAATTTTGACACTTCAATGTGTGTGAGCATATTTGAAAGATAGAGAGAGAATGTGAAACAATATAATGACATTTAATTAGAAAGAAATAATAAAATGAACTGATAAAAGGTGGAGCACAATTAGGGTGTTACTTGTAGGGCTTGTAAATCCTTAACAGCCACAATTTGGACACTTCTTCGAACACTTTTTCGGTGAATGCACTGCGTTTGATTTTTGAATCTTGCTGTAAAAAAACGCGTATTCCACAACATTTCTTTTTGTTGGCAACTTTGTTTTGTCAAGGTCGTGCATTTGGAAATTCATTTTGCTAAAACGTGATTTTTTTTTGTTCACAATGTACGCGAATGAAAATTTGATATAAATTATTATTATAAGAAATAATAATATTGACAGTTTGAGCAAAGGCTAAAAAGATCTTTGAACTGGGAATTTCGAACAAAATAAAAAAAAAACGTGCCAAAAGAAGTCTTTGAACAGCGGCGATTTGTGCTTTTGCACACTAAGTACACGCAGAGAAATAAAACGTTATGCCTTTTACAGCATAAGAATTAAGTTTGCAGCGTTTGACAAAGTGTTTTGGAAACTTAAAATTGTTTGCGGTAAATTTTATTTGTTCTTGGTAAAGCTAAATTTAATTGCATTACACGAACATAAGCTTTTTCGTGCTCGATAAATGAGTTTTTTCGTTTGCTTATAATGAAATTAATTTTGTATATCTCTCAAAATAACGAGTGTCCGCTCAAAAATACGAATGCTCGATCAAAATGCCGACAACGATGTCTTCCACAAATCCTATTATTTGAAATAATACTTAAGGAACAAAATTCGTATAGCCTGTTTGGCTCAGAGGTAAAGCATCTGCTTGGCAGCCATAAGCTCCCGTGTTCGAACCCCGCTCTGGCCACGGTATGTTTTTAAAAATTTCTTTTTTTTTCATTAAACGTTTTCGTTACATATTTCATTGCATATTTCTATTTATAGGTTGCCCGTAAGTACATGCCGCAAACAAAGTTCAGTTGACTAATTTTTCGTTTCATTTAGTGATATTAAAGTGTTATTCTTTGCATATAATTGGTCGGAAGTGCTTCTAAAATGCATTTTTTCGATTTCACTTGTTCCCATGGTTATAATGATTTTTTGTGAGCTTTCGTTTTTTGGTATTTTTGTAACATGATGACATAGTAGGAACTGAGATAGATTGTGCAATTAGTCGAAAAAAAAATCATTTGAGGGGAAAAAAATGCAAATATATTTGCATTACATCAACAAGCACACACATAAATTTTTTTCCGGATCGGATGAAAAACAGCAAAGATATAACGAAAAAATCAAAATAGCACCATAGGGACCACTTAAAAAAAAAAAAAAAAATTTTTTTGAATATGTCTCTTAAATGTCTAGCGATTGAATCGGTGTCAAAATAGGTTTATTTTTCTTCCATACAAGGTGATACGGTCTAATGTATATATCTAATCTTACACGACACGTGTAGGAAAAGTATTTTTTTTTTACCAAATTTCTACATGCGACATTTTGAAATATGAAAACTAAACGTATTGGTAGAAAACCCACGCAATCGTATTAGAACTCAGAACTCGCATGAAATGTTTTAGGTTTTTAGGTTTTCTGCACGAAATTTTAGAAAATCATAAGCTATATGCCCTTTGAGAAAAATTGCATGAAATGTGCAACCTTTAGCTGGTGCTCAATTTTCAAAAAAACTTAATTCAATTTTTGGCGATGAAGCTCCATCAAGGACCAGTGTTTATCGATGGTATGGTAAATTCAATCGTGGTCGTAGTTCACTCCAAGACGAATTTCGTGAAGGTCGTCCGAAATCAGCTGTTGTTCCGAAAACCATTGATGCTGTGCGCGAACTGATATTGCAAGATCGTCATGTTACCTATCGTGAGATCGAGGCAACCTTAGGCATAAGTGGGACCAGCATACATTCAATATTGCATAAACATTTGACTGTCAAAAAAATTTGTTCGCGTTGGATCCCACACAATTTGTCAATCGCTCAAAAAAAGGCTCGTGTCGATTGGTCGAAGGAAATGCTCAAAAAATACGATCGCGGTGCTTCGAAACACGTCTATGACATCGTGACAGGTGATGAATCGTGGATTTACGCGTATTAGCCCGAAAGTAAACAGCAGTCGACTGTATGGGTGTTTCAAGATGAGCCAAATCCAACAAAAGTTGTTCGCGCACGAAGCACTTCCAAGCAAATGGTCGCCTGTTTTTCGGAAAATATGGACATGTCGCAACCGTACCACTAGAACAACGCAGAACAGTCAACTCTGAGTGGTACACAACCATTTGTTTGCCAGTTGTCTTCCAAGAAATCAGGAAAACCAACCGCCGAAGACGGATCACTCTTCACCACGACAATGTGAGCTCTCACACATCGGCTCAAACAACTGCATTTTTGAGCACCCAAAACATCGATTTGATGGGTCATCCGCCGTATAGTCCTGACTTGGCACCGAATGACTTCTTTTTTTTCCCAACCGTGAAGAATAAACTGCGTGGACAACGATTTTCGACGCCCGAAGAAGCGGTTGCGGCATTCAGAATGCATGTTTTGGAGATACCTCAATCAGAGTGGCAAAAGTGCTTCGACAATTGGTTCAAACGCATGCAAAAGTGTATAGATTTTAATGGAGAATATTTTGAAAAACAATAAAGTGATTTTCGATGATTAATATTTGTTTTTGTTCTCTAATCCCGAAATATAAAAGGCACCCCGTATATGTATTTATAAAAAGAAATTGAATGCGGTCACCACAGCTTAAATACTAAAGTCGCTGAGTTTCTAGCCTCAGAACATTAGCGCAATTTTATAGCCTCACGACAGACATTTTCGTCAATTTTCGTAGCAGTTGTCAAAGAGTTTTTATATCTTTTTATCTATGATGTTAGTAAAACGATTAACACTGACCAAAGTGTTACGGTGAAATATTTTCAAAATTTTTTAATGAAGACTTTTTAATGAAGTGCGATAAATGGGATAGCTTTTTTCATATGTTGTTTGGTAACATAGTCGCAATTTGCAGTTATTGAAATGCCAAACAGAATTATAAGGATCCAGAATGTAAGAGTGAGACTTTCTACAAAATGATGACATCATTACATTTGAAAGAACTAAACAAACGAATGCGTTTCAGTCATTCACTGGGGACACAGAGTGCAGTTTTTAGTTTATTGCAACGATGTCAATGGAATATTTGCAAAATTTTGTCTGGAGTATGAAATATAATAAATATATATTTGATAATAACCAAATAATGGCAATGAATGGAAACTTTTTATTGATGGTTCCACCAAAAGTAAAAAAGAGATTTCTTTTAATGTACTCATATACTTGAATATATCATAAAATGTTTTTTTAGGCTTAAAAGTAGTTTTGCATAATAAAAAATATACCCAAGTATTCCAATAGCTTATGCAGCTGATTCTTTTGTTGCAGTTTATGAACATTTTTAGAAATTGTGAAGAAATTGCTAATCGCATTTTCGGATATGGGATGCAATATGTCGACGAAAGTACATTACTTAGCACAAAGCTAAGCACAATACTTAGATATATTCAGTGACAAGCATGGTGAAAGATTCTACCGGGAAATTTCAAATATGAAAACAAGTATCGTAGAAAAAAGCAAAATTCCCATGTTACTGGAATATTGTTAGATTCTTCAACGAGAAGCCAGCGATTATTGATATAAGTACTAAACTACTATAAGTATAACTACTAAATTAATATTATAATATATTGTAAAACAATATTCATAACATATAACAAAAAATAAAAACAATATAATCAATATTAACTCTTATATTTCTAAATCGATATTTTTAAATAAAAAAAATTTTAAAATTTGTTAAATCGTGCTTTCATCAATAACTTTATTGTAAGTTAACCGATTTAGTTTTTTCTAATGAGTTCAAAAACTAAAACCTTTGTGTCCGAATAGTGGAGGAGTGGTGTCGAGAACAAGGCCTCACCGTGAACGCAGGAAAATCAGACAATATTCTCTTTACTAGAAAGAGGGTAGGCCTGAGGAGAGAACCACTCAGAGTTTTTGCAGCTGAAATCAACACGAAAGTTAAATATCTAGGGGTAACTCTAGATAGTAAACTGAACTGGAACGAACATGTAGGAGACAGGATTCAAAAGGCCAAGAGAGTTCTTTTTCAATGTAGACGCGTTTGTGGTTTAAAATGGGGGCTAAACCCAGAGGCTATGAAATGGATCTACACTATGATGGTTAGACCTGTCATCACGTATGCTTCGGTGATCTGGTGGACAAAAATCAGTCAGAAAACCATTAAGAAGCGACTAGACAGAGTCCAACGGCTGGCGTGTGTTGGAATAACAGGGGCAATACGCACCACTCCAACAAGCGCAATGGAGGTTTTGTTAGGTATGCTGCCGTTGGATTTAGAAATAAAGAAAACGGCAGCGCTAACAGTCCTCAGGATTTTGCGAAATGCTACGTGGCATGGAGCAACAGCCCTCCATGGTCATATGCGCATCCTGGACATGGCACAACGAAATGTCAGGGAGACGTGTATGCCTATGGACGGAAGGCAGAGAGTGAGAATAACAGAAAAATGTTATAAAACTCTAATAACAGATGGATCCGTTTGAGAAGAAACCGCTGGTAGCGACATCAGTATATTCACAGACGGCTCTCTGATGAATGGCAGAGCCGGGTCAGGCGTCTACTCAGAAGAGTTGAACCTATCCTGTGCACTGAGGCTGGGGAGGTTCGTGTCTGTATACCAGGCGGAAATGCTTGGTGTAGTGCATGCGCTGGACCATTTGGTAGATGACCGGGTAAATGGCAAGAAAATTGTCATTGCCCTTGACAATCAGTCGGTGATTAGGTGCATGCAACGGACAGATATTACTTCTAGGTTGGCCATGGAATGTCTTACCAAACTCAATAGGTGCGCTCAGACAAATGAGCTCACACTTATGTGGGTGCGAGGACATTCTGGCATAGAGCAGAATGAAAAGGCTGATTCTTTAGCAAGAGAAGGATCAGCAGAAGAATTCTGTGGACCAGAACCACGTATCGCCATAGGCGACAACATGGTGGCAGGCCTTATTAAGCAATGGACGGACTCGGAACACCGTACAAGGTGGGAAGAAGCTGGTAATTGCAGGCAATCAAAGGCGGCCGTGAAATGGTCAAGTAGTGAGGCAGCAAAAGTCACCCGATACAATCGGCAGACTCTAAGCTGGCTTACTGCACTGGTCACAGGACACGGTCCCTACATGTACCATCTCAGGAAGATGACTCTGACCGAGGACGATGCGTGTAGGTTATGCCTAGAGGAGTCGGAAACAGCAGCACACATTCTGTGCCAGTTTCCGGCGGTGGCAAGCATAAGATTGACTATTCTGGGACGTCCATTTATTGACGAAGCCGAGATTGGTCAACTGACCTACAAGGACATGCTTGAGGTGACAAAGGGTGCTTATATAAGGAGCATGCTCATTTATGAGTGTGCCGAGCAGTAGCATCCTTCGTCAAATAGGGGACGAAAAGGGACCCACTGTGGTCTGATTCGGCCAATCCCCGACTTATTATATATATAAAACCTTTGTGTTCTGAAGAAAAAAGTAAACAAAATTATTTCAGTAGATTTTTTGTTTTCTTACCGTTAGAAAATGAAAAAATAAAAATATACGTTGAATATCTTAGCGTTTTTTATTTTGAAATGGATTGACATATTTTTATTTTTTAAATTAGAGTACAAAACTGCAAGTCTTAGCTTTGTTATAATATAAAGGTTTTTAAAATCAGTTAAGCCGAAGCAAAGATATGATAAGCAAAATTAGGTAAAGTACAAATATTTTAAGTGACTCATTTATGAGATCCTTGACGAAAAATTCGAAGTACTACAAAATATCTGTAAATGCAGAAAGTCATCATATAACCACTTAATGAAATTTCTTTGTTGGAGGTCTTGTACAGTTTTCGTGTAGAACAGTGTTATTAATGATAATGGTACGGGATAATAAATGTTTGTTGATTTTTTATGTTTATTGATTAATGATAATGGTACTGAATAATAAATGTTTATTGATTTTTTAAATATTTTTGGACCGGTACAGATCTGCAACGTAAATGTAGAAAAGCTAAATGTACATGTAGAAACCCTAATTTTATATTCACATGTCTACTCTCATGTCTAAATCTGCTCTTTCTAAATGTACGAGCAGAAAATCTAAACGATGAAGAAATCCTAATCAACATCCGCATATAAAAACTTATATGCTGCGTCTAAGCCTTCACTTTCTTAACGTACGTGCAGAGAAGTTGCTCAAACGTGATGGGTGCAAAATCCTGGTCAAAACGTGAGAAAAGATGCATTAACGAGTTGCTTTTCTTGATTTTGTATTTTTTGAGTAGGTTTATGAAAAACATGTTGCCACACCCTCTTATATATCAGACAGTTTTGGTCCTATAAGACAAAAATTTGGTAATTTAATTCATATGGTTACTGTCGGTAACTTTACAAAAAATGTGCGTGGCTCACTATACTTACTTCCATTATTCGAGGATAAGCGCAGAGCGAAACGAAGCGCGCCGGGTATAAGCTAGGTTATTATATATACACAGCTTACTTTTTTACCACTTTTTTATTTCTAAAATATTTGTATAAATTAACTTTTTTAATTCAAGGAAAAGCTGACAACGGGGGACTTATTGAAAAATGCAAACCTATATTTAAAGTGGACATAAAAACTACTCAACTTGGGTAAGTTATTTTAGAAAATCAGCTCAATAGTAATTAAGTTAGAAATACTCAGTTCACCAAAACGGAACGTTTTTTGTGAGTAAGAAACTGACAACTGTTGTAACAGTTGCTTTAATTCATTAATGAATTAATAAGCAGTTGTTTACGTTATTCAGAACTTTTGATCACGAATCTGCCAAGAAAATTTCACCACCATGTTAAGATTTTGAGAAAATTGGGAATCAAGGTAAAAAATGTCTCCATAGAGAAATTAATTACAAAAAAACCAAACAGTAAAAAAAATCAATGATCACGGATCCAAAGGAATAAGTAAAGAACAAAGAAAGAAAAAACAAATCAGTGAACTATGAATGTAATTAAAAAAAGGAAAAGAACACAAAAGTTCTTAACGAAATATTCAAGATCATGGGAATAAAAAGAATAATTGAAAGAACATTGATTCAAGAAACATACAATAAAAGTGAACTACGAAATTAAGTAAAGAAAGGAAAAAAATTGAAGAAGGGAGTAAAAAATAGCGAATTATTCGAGTAAAAAATGACAAATAAAAAAAGAAAACAAATTTGCACAGCTTTATCATGGTGAAAACAATGTGGATCAATCAGTTCTCATAAGGGGTGCTACATAACCAAGGTAAAATTAAAGGTATCAGATATAGTGGATGAATTGAGGAAACGGTTCACTTGATAAATCAGTAACAAAGTCATAACGCCTCAGCAAGGGAAGCGATGTCGTTTAATTGAGTTGGAACATGGGCGTGATACTTCACTGAGTACGCAAAGGTAGATCAAACTTTTAGAAGTTTAAATCTCGCAATTAAGAAATACTTCATACATAATTGTAATTACCAAGTAAAAAATGGTCTATTTGATACGACCAGGGCTGCATTAAGCAAGAGGAAAGGGTGGGCAACTGCCTCCGGGTGGCATAATTTTAAGAGCTGCAACAATTAATTAATTAGCAAAAACAAATAAATAAAAACAAAGTTTATAAAACAGAATTAATGTATTTATTATTCCTACTAACATTTTAAAAATAAGTTAAATTGAACATTTCTGGGTAACCACTTAGTTTTGTAGTAAGCCTTTTATAAATATAAGATTGTGTTGCAATTCTTATCTTCTTTACTATCAAAAAATATCTTCTTTACTAACAAGAAAATATTCTTGGATAATCGCAGTACTGTATTTAGGCCTAGACCAGTGAAACTTGAACCTTAGGCGCACAGTAGCGACATCTGGCATTTCTCGTTGCAAAAATCATAATTTCTCATTCATTTTTCTATGGACAGAAAAATAATCCAGCTATTATTGCACAAAATGTTATTTGAATTGACCATAGGGATATACCATATACCAATACCATAGCAATTGATGGTCAAAGTTAGACTTTCTAATAGATGTACAAATTATGAATATGAAGTTATACATATGAGTGTTTTTTTTTAGATCAAAAATTATTAAAAACATGAATTATGATTAATTTATAGTTGCTGAAAAATCCATAGTAAATCAAAATTTTTTAAGTTCAAAATTTTTTCCTTCACTGAAAAAAAATTTTTTCCCAAAACTTTAAAAACACCGGAAATGCAAATTGTTTGATCTTAACGAACTGAGGTATTTCAATATTTTTTTTTGTATAGACTATAAAATAAAACAGCTCTAACATTTCAAATGTTCATTTAAATAGTCGTACAGGACGCTTAGAAATTAATTTGTGAAGGTAGGCTTTCTAAAGAGCAAAAATCTATAAAAGCGAAATATTCAGTATAACTTTATTTATTGAAAAAAAAAGTTTCGAAAAAAAAAAATTTATTATAACATGCAGTTTTATATGCGAACCTATAATTTAAAAGCATAACCTAAATTTTTTGGAAACATTCATCAATATTTTCATAATTATCTAATAAATCAAACATTCCCGGGGGATATCTTTTTCAACTCTTTTTGAGTTCAGACATGCCTTAAGGCGGTCTTCTCATTCAAAACCCGTTCTTTGGACCCTTTTTAAAAAAATTCTTATTTGAAAACGCAAAGAATAATTGAAAACTTTTTTTATTTATTGTATTACAAAAGGTTCAAAGTAAATAAAAAAATTTTTTTTGCCTCGATACGTGGGCTGTTCAAAAAGTAATGAGACTTCAAAGTTGGTGGTGAAAAAAAAGGTGTCGTCACGGCGGCCACGATTCCGGGTCTCCGGAGCGTCTGAAATAACAAAAAAAACCGGGGTTATAATCAGTATAGATGTAATTCTCGGGTGAACCTCAAGCTTAATTTTTTGATTTTTTTTGACAAAATGGCGGCCATTCAAAAAAAAAATTTCAATTTGTTGTTTTTTTTTTTGTAGTTTAGTGTAAAAAAAAATAGTAAAAAATTTTTTAAAATTATGGTCGAGGTTCACCCGAGAATGGTGACAATTCTGCGTCGATTCCACTTTGTTTCATGAAAATCGGTTCAGTTGAACTGGAGATATCATGGCCGCCAGTTCGAAAAACGTGGGTTCGAGATAAACGCGTTTAAAGTTTGAAGTAATTTTTTTTGGAAAAAAAAAAAAAAAAATCAAAAATGTTTAAATGCAGTTTTAAAGAGCTGACAATTTTTACTAACAAATATTAGTCGGCGATGCTAGCTCCATACAGGCCACCTTCCTCTTTTTCGTAGAAACTGCTTTCTGCTGCCCTCTCTGCTCTGCGAGCCGTTCTGCCAGCTTTTGATGATGCCGCAGCTCGAGTCACTGATCGGTTCAACCTGTCTTCATTGCGAGATAGTGCGTATTCGTATGCGTTTTTGCCAATCGCAATACCCATCAAACCCATAATTTTAAGTATGGGTAAAAAACCGTCGTTGAAGAGGCACGTTGCAATGAAATTGGCCACTTCGATGGTGCGTGCGCCTGAGTTGATGTGTTTGGGCGAAAGTGACCAAAGAACAGAATTGTAGGACTCATTGGAATTCTGAGTTTCAGATCCAAGGCATCTTTCAAGCAAATTATCTGCCGACAGCGCTTCGTAAGCTGGTTTTATTACCTCCATCACCTTCTTGTCGAGAAGTGCATACGTGTGGTGAAAGCTATCTAACGTACTTTCAGCAGCTGCTTTCTGCCATGCGCACCAGCTTGACGCACCGGTGGGGCAATTTTGGTGTTGCGGTTTATCATCGGTGGAGCACTTATGGTAAAAAGTGGCCCAAATTTCCTTTTTCATATCCTCCACGGAGTCAGGATGACGGCGGATCGCAAGGCCATAATATGTGGTCAACTCGGATATTAATTTGTCGGTGAGCTTGCCCGCACCTTTGCCTCCAATGCCCTTATTTTCTTTTTTTATTTTTCGAAGTCGCGTGCCCATTCGCTTCTGCACATGCCCAATGCATTCTTTCTTTTCCACTATAGGGTCACCGTCATAGGGGTCGACATCTAATACACCTTTGAAGGTCTGCGAATCACCATCGCCGATATACTTTACATATTTTATGCCGTGTGTTTCAAACGACCTGGAGAACATCTCTATTACAGCGTCCACCTCCATTTTCCCAGAGCTTCCTTCATGGTTTATGGTGCATTCTTCGTCATGAGTATCAAGCCAAATTTGGTAAGCCTCTGGCTCTTCTTCCTTCTTGGCTTCCCAATATTTGCAGCTGTTACACATACGAGCTTTTACGACAGTGTCAACAATTTTTTTGGTATGCTTGGCAATCAAAGTTGTGACACCATAAAGGGAAGCAAAGCCACGCTTCTTCCAAGTCCCATCCCCCGACACAGTAAATAAAGTGGGATCGCACTCTGGATTCGCTTCGATCATAGCCTCATTTTCTTCTCCAATAGCTTTTGAAATGACATGTTCGTACATGGCTTTTCCAGCAACGTACAAATTTTGTAGGATAGTATAGTACAGATTGTTGGACAAACTTTGTCCGAGGTCCATGAGGCCACAAAACATGGTTATACCTTTTGGCCCAATCCCTAAAAGCCGCATGGCAACAACCAAGCGTCGATTAATTTCATATGATTTTCCGATCATAGGTGACGAAGGAATATATGTTGTGCGTCGGCAGGCGCAGTTCAAAGCGATTTTAAATCCAACTCCATTTGGTGAGGCTTCTGAGAACTCAATTTTTTGCTTGCATGAGGCACAAATTACCAACGCTGACAACGTGGTAAACACAGAACAGAACTCGAGAATGCAATACTTCAAATTGTTTTTGATTGATACTTCGTCGTCTTTGTTATTCTTGAATTTCTTGGCCGATGTACTGGTATATTCAGAATCCTCTGGTCTAAGATGCTGATTTCCACTAAACCCGCGTTTTTAGCACGATTCTGACGCTCACTTGGTCGTTTTTTTTTTTTTATTACTTTTCCGATCCATTTTACAAAAATCACAATAAATTTATGAAAAATTTACTTTTCCGTTCACTGAAGCGCACACGTCTGTTGCTCAACTCGATACAAACTGAACTAAATGATGCTTTCAGTTGAACACCTGGACTCAAAAAATGCTTCAACCCCTAAAATAAGCAGAAATGTGTATTCGTATGTTTGTATGAATATGTGTGCAAACACTTTTTTACCTAACAATAAACATTTTCAACGGAATTCGGTGGTTACTTAATGCAGCTTCGTTCGAAAATGAGTCGAAAAAAAATAGCTCATTTTGACGAAGACCTTGCTTCACAAAAAAGGCTGTATCTGCTAAAGTATTTCGAATTTCTAAAAATCCTTTTAGGGGCATATTCACAACTACCCAAGCTAAAAATAAATTTCGAAAAAAAAGGTTGCTCAATGAGAAGACCCCCTTAATGATGAAATCTTCGGATCTGCCCAGCAAAAATTGCATAGAAATTTGTAATGCTTTCCCACAACATTCAGTTTTATAACACATTACCTACGTAGACGCGATAAAGATAATTGTTTATCTCTAAAAAAAATATATTCAATTGCCGCCAATGACATGTCTATGTTAAAGTAATGCGTTCCTATTTTTGGATTCTTGTGCTTCTTCTTGGTAACGAATGATGTTCTATGATGTGTTAACCGTGCGTCAGGACCAGATGCAGTGTAGGTTTAAACATTTTTTCAGGAAATTTTTTAAAGGCCGATTGAATATCGGCTGTTTCTTTTGCATATATCCCATACTTTTCTGGGTTTATGTTTTCGTTGCAGTTCAAGACATAGAGGATAACTTCCAACCTTTTGATGATCTCTCCGTCAACACCCGTTATCTCTGCGGTTATCTCATTTCTATCAAACAATGTCCTAGCTGTGTTTTCTTCATTCGTATTTCCAAATCCTTGTAGCGGTTGGTGAACTCTTATTCTAAGTTTGTTGCGGAATTCTTTCTGAATTATTTTTTTCCTCGCAGCTTGTTTGTCCCTATTTGCAGTGTTTTTATCAAAAATGTAATATTCGACTTGGGAACACGTCTAATTAAATGAATCTTTTGAGATTCAAAGGGTTGTTTAGAACCAGGGCATGGTAGAATTATAATGGTATCATGCGAACAAGGCCGCATATTTTTCATAGATTACAATAGTATTGAAAAAAAGGTCACTATCCCCGCCCCCCTGGGGTCAAGCAACTGTTTTAAATTCAGCAGATTTCTTAAAGTAGATATTAGCCAAAATTGAAAAGCGAAATCTTATACTTGGTAGGTAACATTTTTTTGTTTTTTAAGAAAAAGTGCTTTTTGAAAAAAAAAAATAAAAAAAAAAAAGTAAAAATAAATTTCATTATAACATTAATAACAACAATTACAACCACATATATTAAAATATATTTCCGTAGTTTTCTACTATTTTGAATCTAGGTTGTGTATTCTGCATAAAATTATTACCAAATAAATTAAAAATCTTTCTGCGGTAACTTAAAGTCTAAAAACTGGTAGAGTATTTACAGTGGTTTTATTTATTAAAAGGAACACCCTATTCGTCATTGCTATTCCAACATTGCCGCCTAAAGTTTGACATCTACCTTGAACTCGAACTCAGATGCTTCTTTTTTCCGGAAAAGCTTGGTAACTGTCCTTTCTTTCTCAACTCTAGAGCTCTAGTTTAAAGTTTAATCTTTTATTTTTTGAATAATCCCTTCAAATTTTACGCAAAATTTTACATCTGCAAGCTAATTACGGTTTACTAACATAAGCGCAACAGCTCCCTGACAACAGCTTCCAGTTTACGCATGATATGGTTAAACTCGGCATTCGATCGATCGTGAGGATCGATTTCAAAACGTTTTGAACCACAATCCGTTCAAAACTAGTGTTCCTCCTGAAGACTACAAATTTAATAAGAATATTATACTCGCTTTTGAAATTCAGATCGAACATCTTCTATAAACCCTATTCAGTGTAGACAAGAAGTGCGTACAAGAGCAGTGAGGGAAAAGAGAAAAAATCAGACAGAAAATCACCGGAATCAGTTAGCTAAAGTGTGTGATAGTAGACAGACATAACTTAACAATGAAAAAAAACTATAGCAGAAAATATATGTCTTGTTGTGGTTTTTAAATACGGGAAATGTTAGAGGAATATAAATATTAATTTCTTAAAACAAAATCTGATCTAACAAAAAAACAAACAAAAAAAAAATAAAAGCATGTGTTATAGAAAACGTAAAATTTATAAAATGTTTATACAGTTCTAAGCAGAAAAAAAGACTTAAGGAAAGGAGGAAGGAAAAAAAGAACACAGCACTAACACACAAAAAAAAAAAAAGAGAAAAGAAAAATCATTAAGCTCGGCGGGTTCTAATCTCCTCATTTTTTTTTAACCAAACATATCTCAACAGGTTCTGTTAGCAACAGCTGCATTGGAATGGAAGCCTTTCATCGCTCCAGCTAAAATTGTGAGTTTTTAAAAAAAAGTTTATGTTTCATTCATAATATCTTATTTAACTACAATTATTTTTATAAAAAAAGTGGGGATTGCAGAGTAAGCAAAAGTTCCTATAATTTGTTTTAGATTTGCTTTGCTCCGAGTAGCGGATCGTAGTGTTTGTTTCCCCTTCTTTTTTTTCTTTTCTCTCTAATTTTTTTTTTTTTTTGAGAACTCGAGATCCACAGACCGCTAAAATAACTTTATCAATCTTGTGATTTCTTTTTTCATTTTACTATTTTGATCGATCTCTTGTTTGACTAAGAATTTTTTTGTTGATTATCTTTCTTCTTTATTGTTTTGTTGTATGTTGTAAAGATTGGATAACAACAACTTCGGTCAAAAATTGCGTCTCTCAACCTCTGCACCATAAAATTTATGCACCATATTCCTTATAGTTTTTTTCCTCTCTTCCGTTCACAAGCCTTTTATTTTTGTTCCACGATTATGTTTAAAAATCAATAAGAAAAGGGGGAAAAATACTCCAAATTTAAAAAAAAAAAATAATTTACGTTCCAAATATTTTTCTTATTTTCTTTTATTTAATTACATATTTTATTTGAACTCTTATTTACCAGTTGACATTTTTTATCTTTTATATTTTTGAAATTTGAGATATGCTTCAAATATTATGTTGCTCGTATTTTTAGTGTATTTTTATTAAAAAAAAAATAATAATAACAATAAATAAATTTGTTTAAAAATATAAACTTATACTTTTCGCAGATTTCCTTGTGGTAGGGTGAACTAACAGTCATTCTGTTAGGGATCGTTACCAAAACGTCAATAACGATCAAGGAGGGTGGGTAAAGAACAGATATCTCAACACCATCTGGAGATGTCCTGAATGTATTTTGGTTACTACAGACTTTTCACTTCACAGAGTTGGTTATATTTTTTTTTTTTAAGGTAACAATCAATTATCCAGCCCAATAATAAAGTTACCGATTTCAGTTTTCTGAGTTTTTTTTGCAAGTATAGCTTTGTTAGGGTTAACGGACTCTGTAATAAAAATTATAAATTATACACATTCAGCTGAATTATTTAGCAAAGAACTTCCCCACATATACCACTGTTTTGCTAGCTTGAAAGATCGGTCCGAAAGGCTACTTATCTCAGCTGTAAAGGATTTACTAATTGTGAATCATTCATAAAATGTAATAGAAGAGTACATTCTTCTAGTTTAATCAATTAGTTCATTACATTTTTTGGCGCCCAACTGGGGCACACACACGCACACACACACCTACACCTGCACAATCATGTGTACACGATGTGCCTCAAAAGTTCCGGTTGATTAAATTTCATTTATACTTCTTGTATTGTTTTTTCTCTCTGCCTGTTGAGAAGCTGGTTTAAATAAATGCTTCAGTTCTGTTGGAAATTCATTTATGTGACATTTCACCAAATATAATTTAGTTGTCACCTAATAGTCTTTCTGTCCGGTCGACCATGTCCCTGAGATCTCGTTGTGCTTTTTTCTCTAAGTCTATAAGTAAAGATTTTACTCCTAGCTGTACGGTGTGCAAAAATTACTTCCATAAGTCTTGTGTCGATATAGACGACGAAAAAGTGTTTGATTTAATTAAAACAAATCGAAACATTGCATTTAATTGCGGAAATTGTGTTAATTCATACTCAAAACTAATATTAGTCGTATCTGATTTAGTCTCAAAAGTGAAAGAACTAAAAACAAAAATCTCTGATTTAATGTGTAATAACAATTATGCAGTAAATTCGCAAATAAAACCTGCTCACTCCTCTGTGCAAAAACTCTTGCATCAAGTAAACCATTAAAAAAAAATGTTTCCGTTGTTGCAGCTGAAAGTGCTGAACTTGACTATGCTATGCTCTCTTCAAGTAGCTCTATTGTTGATACTGTTGTTGTTGCTGCTGCTGAGACTGCTAACATTGATTGTGGTGTTCCGTGTTCACATGCCAATTCGTCACTCTCATCTGCTGCAAATACTGCTCTCATCTCTGATGCTGTTAACAATGTTCAGCCTCGTTTGCATACTTTTGCAGAAGTTGTGCAAGCTGCGCCGCCTGCTGCTGCTGCCACTTCGTCGTTCACTCCACCGAGCCAACAACCCCGCTCTGATTGGAATGCTGTTCGACGTAACAAGCCTCAAATTAGAAACAAAACTCTTGTTGTTGGTAATAATGTTGCCGTTTATCTTAATGTTGCTCCACGTATGAAGTGGCTACACTTGTAGTCGCTTATGCCTTCGGAAACTGAAGAAAATATTATAGAATATGTTGCTAAACATGCTGGTATCGATAAACGCCACCTTACTTGTACTAAACTGCTCAAAAATAACGTTTGTAATGATTCTACTACAAAAGTTAATTTTAAACTTGGCGTTTCTACAGCTATCTATGACAAAGTGTTAGATGCGTCATTATGGCCTGTTGGAATTAATTTGCGTACTTTTCGTTTTTTTCCCAAACCAGGAAATGCGGAGAGGCAAACGTAAATGCTCCGATTTTCGCTCATAAAAATAAATCTATATCTATTTTTTATCAAAATATGTCTGGAATGAGAACAAAAGCTCATTCTATATTATTTCAAAGCTCACAGACAGATTATGATGTTATTGCGTCGGTTGAAACTTGGCTCAACGCTGATTTTTTTGATTAAGAGTTTTTCGATCCTGCACTCTATACTACATTTCGCAAGGACCGTGATGTTGCCAAAACGGTTGCTCAAGGGGAGGAGGTGTACTAATAGCAGTTGCTGGAAATTGCGGATTCTCTCTTGGATCAGCTTTGTGTGAAAGTCCAGGGTGCATCTGGACTGTTATTTATCTGTACATCTTATATACCACCAAATAGTGGTGAAAATCTCTAAAGAGCACATGTAGATAATATTGTTAATTTATCCTCAAATAATCTTCAATATAGTCACCTCTGTGTTTTAGGTGATTTTAATCTAAATAAATTAGTCTTGTCTTATGCTTACATAGTCCAACATTTTTGAACACATAATTTTAGGACTCAATTCTGACAATTGCACGTGAATTAAAAGCAGGCACAAAATGAAGAACTTGTGTATCATTCGTTTTGTCTTCTTGCCTGTCAAAATATTTTTAATGTCGATTTGAAGTCAGTAACTATCGTATACGGGAATTTTTCACGTGTTAGGCTCTTTTGTTTGACATAACTCGAGAATCACAAGTCCGATTTAGCTGAAACAAATTTAAAAAAATTAAGAATTACAATTCCTCTAATCTGTTCTTATACCGTTTTCTTATGTGTGCAACACTTTCGAAGTTAAAAATGAATGTATGAAGGGAAAAAAGTATTTTTTGCCTAAAAATTAAAATTTTTTTTTTAAAATTCATTTTTTTTCACGTAAATTACTTTCACGTAAAGTCACATAACCTATGAGCAAAATAAGGTGTAGATCATGAAAATCGATGCACGCGTTTCTCATTTATTCACAATTAAGTAAATGTATGAATTTCAAAAATTTGCTCGAGATATGCACAACATTATTTGGAGAAAACATTGACACCCTTTTTATGATTCTGAGTATTAAAAAAAAAGGAATAAACAAAAGGTTATTTGATTTTTATGATTGCGAAGCAATAAACGCTAATGATTCTGAAAATTAAAAAAAAAGGAATAAATAGAAGGTTATTTTTTTAAGATTGCGAAGCAATAAACGCTAATTTAGAAAAATTTACTACTACCTGTATGATTTTTTTACAGAAATTGCACCCACATTTAAGGGTGGTCATTATTTGGAAAGTTTTGCACAATTTGAAACGTACAAGTGGTGAATCAGGTATATAGCCAGTCACCCTTAAAATATGCGCCCATTTATAAGTACCTGCCAGTAAAATATTGAAAAATTCGTAGTATTTATACGTATGTGTGCATTGATTGATTTTTTTTCATTCAGCTGGTGACGACGAACGCGAACAGTAAAAGTGATTTTTCTCCAGTTTTTTAAAAGTGAATAACAACAAAACATAAAATATATATATATGGAAAATAACAAGTGCCCAAAATTGGATAATTTTTGTTTCGTTTGTGGTCATATTGTCCTAAAAAAAAACAAACCCTATCGAAAAAATTTGTTTACTGAGGAATTCAAAAAAGCGTATTGTGATTTTTTTGATGAAGCAGATTTAAGTGGTTCAAATTTTACGCCGAACACTGTGTGCAAAATGTGTTATAATACCCTTGTAAATTGGATACATGGAAGAGGTGCAACGTTGTCTTTTATGAAGCCAGTGATTTGGGTGGAAGACACAACTGGACATGATGAATCCAGGTGCTACGCATGCATAAATTTTCGTCCTGGATTAAACAGACAACAATTGAAAACAAAAGTATACACTGCTGCATTTACTGCCACACTTCCAGTTAACCGCCCTGCTGATATCGATGCACCTAAACCTCCGAGTATGGATACTGTGACCCTGCAAGCCGAAACCGTTTTCACCAATCCGACCAATGTGAAAGTTGCAGATTGGACACCCAATATTGAAAATAATGCACCACAACCGATAACAGAAATCGAAATGGACTACGTTGTGGCCAAGCTGGGACTATCACAACAAAACTCCGAATGGTTGACATCATTTTTGAAGAGCAGAAAACTCACACAGCAAAATGTCAGCGCAACATCATACAGACAACGCCAAGGTGATTTTCAGAAATTCTATTCCGTTGACGAAGCAAATACGTTCACGTACTGCCATGATATCCCAGGTTTAGTGAAAAAATTGGGAATGGATTATATCGCTGGCGACTGTCGTTTATTCATCGATGGTTCAGTTTCCAGTTTGAAGGCTGTGCTGTTACACAAAACAAACAAAAAACCGTCCATTCCATTAGGATTCAGCACAAACAAGGATGAAACGTATAAATCATTGGCCAAAATTTTGAAGAAAATCAAATACGATGAACACAAATGGAAGATTTGCTGTGATCTGAAGGTGGTCAACATACTACAAGGCATTATAGAAAAGGGCGGCTATCCAAAATACTTCTGCTTCCTTTGTGATTGGAATTCACGATACACAGGGAATCAATATCAACGTAAAGATTGGGAAGCAAGATCTCCCGAGCTCAACAAACAATTACAATTACGCAATGAACCTATGATGAAGGACCTGGATGATATTTTGTTGCCACAGCTCCACATAAAATCAGGAATAGCTGGCAAATTCGTAGCAGTGGTAGTCAAGGATATTGTGGACGCCTATGACTGTTTAAAATCCATCTTTCCAAAACTCAGTGACGCTAAAATTAAAAAAGGTAAGTTTCTTTGTCTGTATTTAAATATTGTCATATATAAATTTTTCATTTCGATATATTCGCATTACCAATAATTTTTTGTTTTTTTTTTTTTATTTAAAACAGGTATTCTCAATTGACCAGATATAAGGAAATTAATGAAAAGCGAATCTTTCACAAATGTGCTTTCGAACCATAGTAACCACCTACATGCATGGAACGCACTGAAAGATGTCATCGAAGGCGTTTTAGGAAATAACCGAGTACAGCGAGATGGCATACAGAAACGAGTGGACAAGTTGCTGTATTATTTTGAAAAACTCAATGCATCCATGACATTAAAATTACATTTCCTGTATTTCCACCTTGATACCTTTTTGGCACAATTACCTCAGGTATCAGACGAACAAGGAGAGAGGTTCCACCAGGTGACCATGCCAATGGAAGAGCGATTCAAAGGCAAAAAATTAGATGCGATGCTGGCGGAGGTTTGTTGGTGGAGTTCGAAAATTATGCAGTATGAAGATGAAAGCACCGAAGAAGAAGATGACACTGAAATTGGTGGACCCATGGGAAAAAACGAGCCCTTGAATATTATGGATTCCTCGGATGACGACGCAAACTCGAATATCAACAACCTACGAAGAAAAGAAGATCATCAGAACCACAAGCGTCCACTTCAACGAGAATAGATACTGACAATAATTATAATTATAATTGAAAATGTTCTAAATTTTGTTTTTTTGCATAGATTCCATAAATTCCATATTTTCTGTCAAATCGGAATTTTTATTTTAAGTTTTGTGTACATTCATTCATAACATTATTGGAATTGAAATAAATTTATTCATCGATTTTCTCAAAAAATGTCTCCTTTACTCACAGGTTAGTGACTTTATTTATACATTTACTTAATTGTGATTAAATGAGAAACGCGTGCATCGATTTTCATGATCTATGCCTTAGTTTGCTTATAGGTTATGTGACTTTACGTGAAAGTAATTAGATTTGACACTTTTTTCCATTTTGGATTTTTTATGAATTTAAAAAAAAGGAAATTTTAATTTTTAGGCAAAAAATACTTTTTTCCCTTCATACATTCATTTTTAACTTCGAAAGTGTTGCACACATAGGAAAATGGTATAAGAACAAATTAGAGGAATTGTAATTTTGAATTTTTCTAAATTTGTTTCAGCTAAATCGGACTAGTGGTTCTCGAGTTATGTCAAACAAAAGAGCCTAAAACGTGAAAAATTCCCGTATACGATAGTTACTAACTTCAAATCGATATTAAAATATTTTGACAGGCAAGAAGACAAAACGAATCATGCACATGTTCTTCATTTTGGGCCTACTTCCACGTGCAATTGTCAGAATTGAGTCCTAAAATTATGTGTTGTACTGTGTTATGATTGTAATATTCTTACGCCATCTAATGTTATTAGCCCAATTGAAATTTGCCTTGTTGATAGTTTTCTTAGTATAAACTTATTGCAGATTAATAGTCTGCAGAATAAATTAAATATAATTTTAGACCTAATTTATGTAAGCAACAATATTAATTATAAATTGTATGAAAATCCATTTCCTTTCTCAGCAACTGATTTTCATCATCCACTAAACATTGAGCTAGAATTTTATGAATTTCCATCTCTTAATATCACTAATGCTAACGCAAGCTTCAACTACAATATTTGTGATTTTAATCTTTTGAATGATCTTTTTAAAAATGTTGATTGGAATTCTATGTTTTCTGATTCTGACGGAAATTCTTGCTTTGAAGTTTTTAAATTAACGGTTTATGGCATCTGTTACGCAAAAATTCCTTTAAACTCGCAAAATTCTTATAAGCTTCCATGGTTTACTAAAGGCTTAAAAACTCTTAAAAATCAGCGAAATAAGTTTTTCAAAATATATAAACAAACTAATGATTCTATTGCTTCTGATAGATACCGGCACTATTCGAAGGAGTTTAACTTCCTTAATAAATATATGTTTATAACAAGTACATTTTAGACTTTGAGTATAATATTAATTCCAACCTTAAAGCGTTTTGGAGGTATGTGAAATCCAAAAGAAATTGTTCCAACATCCCATCAGCTGTTCTTTACAATGATACAACAGCTAACTGCACAAATGAAGCTGCTAACCTTTTCGCAAATTTTTTTAAATCAAACTACAAAATAGATGATGACATCGATGATGATAGCTTCCCGCATATTCAATCTTCGATTGATTTTGGATCACTTTTAATATCAAGTGAAAATATTATTAAAGGAATTTCGGAGCTGAAACCATCAATGCAGACTGATATTGATGGAATGTCATCTATATTGTTTAAAAAATGTTTATCGTTAGTGGACCCAATTAAGAAAATTTTTAATAAATCACTTTCGACTGGTGTTTTCAGTTCTGATTGGAAAATTGCTTTAATTACACCAATTTATAATAGTGGTAATAAAAATGATATTTCCAATTACAGACCAATCTCAAAACTTTCTTCAATCTCGAAACTTTTTGAGAGTATTATAAAAAACAAAATTTACTTTGCAGTTATAAGATTCATTTCTCCTTTGTATCAGGACGCTCAACAGTATCTAACCTTGCAGTTTTTACTGAAGAATGCATCTCTGCACTTAATAGCGGTTTCTAGGTAGATACAATTTATACAGATTTTGCTAAGGCTTTTGATAAGGGTTCTCATCGAATCTTGATTGCGAAATTATCAAGATTTGGATTTCACTCAAAATTTTTGAAGTGGATAAAATCATATCTATCTGATAGAATCTGCTATGTTGTTGTTGACAACGAGAGATCTGTTCCTTTTGTAGCCACTTCTGGTGTTCCACAAGGCAGTATTCTTGGCCCTCTGCTTTTCATTTTGTTCATCAATGATATTGGTAGCTGCTTTTCTAATGCAAGTTACATACTATATGCTGATGATCTGGAAATATACTCAGTCATAAAAAATATATCAGATACCCATGATTTACAACTTCAGCTGTCAAATGTATTTGCTTGGTGTTGTAAAAATCACCTGTCGTTAAACATAAAAAAGTGTTTTCACATTACTTTTACTAAAACCCAAAATATCATAAATACCTCATATAATATTGATGGAATTGTCTTGAATTCTGTTGATGAAGTATCGGATTTAGGTGTGATTTTTGATACAAAGTTTTCCTTCTGTTTGATCAGCCAAGACTGTTTGGCTGATCGTAAAATCTTTTGTTATGGATGCGGGTTACCAGATACCTAAAAGCCACAATGTTCGAAATGTTCATTTCAAAGTTTGGAAAACCAGAAGAAGGGTGTATCCAACAACCCCAAGATACTCCCGTAGAAATTGGGGAAAACTCAGATTTAATCAAAAAATTAAATTGCAATGAATTACCGGCTAGCTCGGAATATCAGAAAAATATTGGAATAGACTCAGAAACTAAGATAAATATTTTGAAACGTGATTTTCCTTTAACTGAATTTAAATTTAACTGAAACGAAAAATCGAATTTTTATGGAAACGAATCGAAATAAGCCCAAACGAAATACATTACGAATGCGTGAATATTTTAAAAAATTAAAAAACCAAAAACAATTAATAATTTCTACAGTTTTTAACAATAAAACCGATATGTGATTTTATGCAGAGGTTACATTTTTAGAATATTGTGAATTAGGTTTGTTAGATACCGGAGCAAACAAAAGCTGTTTAGGAGCACAATTAGCGGAGAAAATTTTTTAAAAATATTCCGAATTTTGAAAGATTTCCTCACATGTGCAAACAGCTGATGGAAAGACACATTCAACAGGTTTTTTAAAGGTGAATATAGAATATTAGGGTGAAATAAAAATGATGAAGCTTTTCATAATTTCATCTATTACACAACGAATAATTGTAGTCATTGATTTTTGGATTCTTTTTAAATTAGCACCAGGAGTTATTAGTTCTATTTCACTGGGAAAACCTCAGTCAGAGTCATTATCTACCGATAAGTTATTTCCACTTACAATTTTTCAGCAACAAACCTTAGAAACCGTCAAGGCTATGTTTCCTAATTTCGAAAATCAAGGCTTAGTTCGAACAAGCATTATCAAGCATAACATTGATGTAGGAGATGTGACACCTGTAAAACAGCGCTATTATCCTGTAAGTCCTACAGTTGAGAATCTCATATTCAAAGAAATTGATCGTATGCTTAGTTTAGGCGTAATGGAAAAATCATCGAGTCCTTGGAGTTCCCCCATGAGGTTAGTACTTAAACCAAATAAAGTAAGGTTGTGTCTAGATGCTAGGAAACTTAAAAGTTTTACAAAGAAAGATGCTTATCCTTTGCATAGTATCGAAGGAATTTTGACTAGGTTACCAAAAGCAAACGTTATTAAAAGGTTAGATTTAAAATACAAATACTGGCAAATTGAGTTAACTGATGAGTCAAACCCGCTTACGGCATTGACTGTTCCGGGACGTCCATTATATCAATTTGTTGTAATGCCTTTCGGACTTTGTAACGCTCCGTCTAGATGTGTCGTCTAATGGATGAAAGAATTCCACATGAGCTTAGTAATTCTGTTTTTGGTTATTTAGACAATCTTTTTATCGTTTCAGAAAATTTTGATTCGCATGTGTCCACCTTAATGAAAATTGCTGAGCAATTTAAAAAGGCTAACCTTACACTTAACTTAAGCAAAAGCCAATTTTGCGTAACGGAAGTAAAATATTAGGGCTTCTTATAGGAAATGAAGGGATTTCCACGGACCCAGATAAGATTTCTTCTATTATAAATTGGTCAGTTCCAAAAAATCTAAAACAGGTACGAGGATTTCTCGGCATTTGCGGATGGTACCGCAGATTTATTGTCTCCTTTGCTTATATAACCTTTTCTATAATGGAGGTGCTTTCAACAAAAAAAAAATTTTGCTGGACAAAAGAGGCACAAACAGGTTTTGATAAACTAAAATCTTTGCTTACTTCCGCCCCTATATTAAGAAACCCAGATTTTTCTCAAAAATTGTATTTACATTGTGACGCAAGTGATTTTGGTATTGGAGCAGTGCTCGTACAAAAGCCAGGAAATGATTTGAAACACCCCATAGCATTTATGTCTAAAAAATTGAACACTGCTCAAAGAAATTATTCCGTAACGGAACGTGAATGTTTGGCAGTGTTAGAAGCCATTCAAAAATGCAGGTGCTATCTCGAGTCTCAAGAGTTTGAAGTGATTACCGATCACTCCAGCTTAGTGTGGCTGATGCGGCAGCAAAACCTGTCGGGTAAACTTGCTCGCTGGGTTTTGAAGCTACAAGGCTATATGTAGATTCACAAACTCTCATCGGAAAGGCAAAGATAACTTCCTTACTTACTTAGGTGGCCGTGACAACCCGTGTCCGGATTTCGACCGACCTCATCAGCTATCGCCAGGCGCCTCTGCTTTGCGCGCGCCTTCTCCAATCGGATACACCAAGTGCGGTTAGGGCTTCCTCAACCTGGTCCATCCATCGGAGGCATGGTCTCCCTCGTCGTCGTTGACCAGCGACCCTCGCTTCGAGCACCTTTTTCGCTGGAGCTTCGTCGTCCATACGATGGACATGACCCAGCCAGCGTAGTCGCTGCACAGTTATACGCCGAACTACGTCAATGTCTCCGTAGAGCTCATACAGCTCGTGGTTCATTCGGATGCGATAGTCATCGCCGACTCGAACAGGACCGAAGATTTTGCGAAGAACTTTTCTCTCGAACACCCCCAGAGCGGCTGCGTCAGTTTGCGAAACTACCCATGCCTCAGCGCCATAAAGCAGCACAGGTAGAACGAGCGTCTTGTAGAGTGTTAGTTTTGTCGATCGAGAGAGGGCTCGGGAACTTAGTTGCTTACTGAGCCCGTAGTAGCACCTATTAGCAATTATTGTTCTTCGCTTTATCTCCAGGCTGATTTCGTTGTTAGTATTAATGGCGGTGCCAAGGTATACAAACTCCTTGACTACTTCAAAGTTATAGCTGCCGGATGAAACGTGGGAGTCTAAACGCCGAGCTCCCTTGTTTGTAGACAGCATATACTTTGTTTTACCCTCATTTATCGTCAAACCCACTTTGGCTGATTCCTTTTCGATAGCGGCGAAAGCAGCGGTAACATCTCTCTTGGTTCTGCCAACAATATCAATATCATCAGCGTAAGCAAGGAGCTGGACACCTTTATAGAAAATGGTGCCATTACGATGCACACCGGCCTTTCGTACGATCCCCTCCATGATGATGTTGAAGAGATCGCAAGACAGTGGATCGCCTTGCCTGAAACCTCTTTCGGTATTGAAGGTTTCGGAGAGGTCATTTCCTACCTTGACGGAGCTGCGTGTGTTGCTCAACGTCATTCTGCAAAGTCTAATCAACTTTGCAGGTATACCGAACTCAGACATTGTTGCGTATAGGCAATCCCTTCTCGGGCTATCGAACGCAGCTTTAAAGTCGACAAAGAGATGGTGTGTGTCAATTTGATTTTCGTGGGTTTTCTCCAGGATTTGTCGTAGCGTGAAAATCTGGTCTATGGTTGACTTACCAGGTCGAAAGCCACACTGATAAGGTCCAATCAGTGTTTTTGTAATTGGCTTTAATCTTTCACACAGTACGCTTGAGAGAACCTTATATGCGATGGAAATAAGACTGATACCTCTATAACTTGCGCAGATTGTAGGGTCTCCTTTCTTAAGTATAGGGCACAGTACACTGAGGTTCCAATCGTCGGGCATGCTTTCTGCTAGCCATATTTTGCTGATGAGCTGATGCATGCGCCTTATCAATTCATCGCCGCCGGTTTTAAACAATTCAGCTGACAGGCCGTCAGCACCAGCTGCTTTATTGTTTTTGAGTCGTTGGATAGCAACTCGAACCTCTTCATGGCTAGGTGGTGATACTTCCACTCCGTCATCGTCGATTGGTGGCACTGCACTGTGCTCTCGATGGGCGGCATTGGTGGAATCGTCGCCATTAAGTAAATTGGAGAAGTGCTGTCTCCACAATCTAAGCACACACTGTGTATCCGTATTCAGATCTCCATTTTCGTCTCTACAAGTGGATGCTCCGGGCTTGAAACCTTGGGTTAGACGCTTAACCTGTTGATAGAATTTTCGTGCATCCTTCTTGCCCTGGTATACCTCTAGTTCCTCACGCTCACGCTTTTCCTGCTCTCTTTTCTTGCGTCTGAAAAGGCGCCTCTCTTCCTTCCTCTTTTCGCGGTAGTTTTCTCGCACGGCTCGCGTTGCAGCTGACTGCAGCGTTTTTCTATAAGCGGCGTTTTTTACTGCAGTCGCAATGCGACACTCCTGATCATACCATTGGTTCCGAGGTTGCGGGCGCCGGAAACCAATGACTTCTTCAGCGGCAGCGCGCATGGAGTGGGATATATGCGCCCAAAGTCCGCCGGCGTCGTCGAGTCCAGAGGTTGGTTGGTTGAGCTTAACCGAGAGTTGAGCGGAGTAGGCATCGGCAGTCCGTTGTAATTGCAGCTTAGCGACATCTAGCTTTCGTTGCATTCCTGTGCGTATGTTCTTGGCATTGCATAATCGCATGCGGATCTTGGCTGCAACAAGATAATGGTCGGAGTCAATGTTGACCCCCCGAAATGTACGCACATCTAGAACACTAGAGGCATGCCTTCCGTCGATTACAACATGATCAATTTGGTTTCGCGTTTTTTGATCCGGGGACAGCCAGGTGGCCTTGTGGATGTCGAGGTGCTTAAATCTGGTGCTACTAACTACCATGTTTCGTGCCGCGGCGAAGTCGATCAGTCTTAGACCGTTGTTTGTGGAGGTCTCGTGAAGACTGAACTGACCGACAGTGGGGCCAAAGATGCCTTCCCTTCCGACTTTCGCATTAAAATCGCCGAGGACTATTTTCACGTCATGGACCGGAAGGTGGTCATATACGTCCTCAAGACTAGCGTAGAAAGCGTCCTTGACGGCTTCGTCCTTTTCCTCCGTCGGGGCGTGCGCGCAAATAAGGCTTATGTAGAAAAATTTTGCCTTGATGCGGATCGTGGCCAATCTTTCGTTCACAGGTGTGAACCGGGAAACAAGGTGGCGTAGTTTCCGGCTAACGACGAATCCACATCCGAATTCGCGCTTCTCCGCATGGCAGCTGTAGTAGATATCGCAGTGTGCTTGTTTAGAGCAGCCTTGCCCTTTCCATCGCATTTCCTGGATGGCGGTGATGTCAGATTGTATTGTTTTGAGGGCTTCCGCCAGTTGGATAATGGCACCTTCCCTATAAAGGGTCCGGACATTCCAGGTGCATATCCGTAAATCATTGTCCGTTTTTCGTTTGCGGTGGTCGTCAACGTAATTGGGGTTCTTATCCGAGGCTGGTTTAGTTTTCATTGGGCAGTAGTAATGTGGCGGGACCCAAACCCTGCGCACATTCCATGTTTAAGGTCTATGGATCGACCCGCCGCTCAAATTAGCCGTCAAACTGACGGATGCCAGTTTGCCGTTGCCCAGGGAACACCACTTGGAGGTTTGAGTCGACTTGAGACGATTTCGACATGGATAATGCTGGCCTCGCCAGGTTGAGGCGGTCAGACACGTTGCCATGTGAAGTTTCGCCCCCTGTTCCCCAGGCAAATTTTCGTAGATGGAATTTCTGCCATGGAAATGATTGGTCCTGAAATTGACTTGAATTCACCTTTTTTTATGACCTCACCCGGACAGTTTCCTGATCTCCGCTTAGCTGATACATATTTGTATATTAGAAGAGACCATTACTCTGGTGAAAAACTTCAAAAAGAAAATTCTTGGAAACTATGGGTGCCAAAAGGTTTAAGACAAGACGTGATAAGTAGGGCTCATGATTGTGTAGTTTCTTTCCACGGAGGCATGGTAAAAACCATCGAAATAATACGTAGACATCTGTTTTGGCCTGGATTAGTAACTGACGTTCGTGATTATATTCGAGGATGTGAAATTTGTAAACAGACAAAAGCCCCAATCTTTACATTAAGACCACCAATGGGAGAGCAGTTGGTTTCGGTTAGACCCTTTCAACGTCTTTATGTTGATTTATTAGGTCCCTATCCCCGCAGTAAAAGTGGACACATTGGATTACTAATAGTAGTTGACCATTTCAGCAAATATCACTGGTTATGTCCCTTGAAGAAATTCACTTCCCAACATATTTTTTCTTTCCTAGCTAATGACATTTTTAAATGTTTTTGGGTACCAGAAATTCTCATAAGTGGTAATGGATCACAATTCAAATCCAATGACTTTAACACCTTTTTGACTAGATATGGCGTAAATCATTTATGAACTGCTCTTTATTCACCTCAAAGCAATGCATCTGAATGTGTAAATTGATCATTGATTGCAGCTATAAGAGCATACCTTGAAGATGATCATCGGGAATGGGATAAACAATTATCTATGATTTCATGCGCATTGAGAAATTCAATACATCAATCTACCAACTGTACCCCATTTCAGGCATTGTTTGGGTTTGATATGATCACTCATGCCTCATGCTACAAACTTTTAAGAGAAATATCATTGCTAGACCTGACTTTCCATTAACAAGAAGAGATAATTTAACACTTTTACGCCAGACGATAAAAGAAAACATTCACGAGGCTTATGTTAAAAATGTAAAACAATACAACGTACGTTCAAAACCTGTCTCTTTTAAACCAGGGCAAGAAGTATTCCGGCGCAACTTTGCTCAAAGCAATATTAGTCGCAATTTTAACGCTAAACTGGCACCAGCATTTCTGAAAGCAAGAGTTAAAGCGAAAATTGGCCACCATTATTATGAACTGGAAGATGCTAAAGGTAGATTAATTGGAACATTCCATGATAAGGACATTTGACAATAATCTGCCATATAATATATTTATCAACGATAACAATTATCTGGTTTGTAATATTCGACTTGGGAACAAATCTAATTAAATTCATCTTTTTGAGTTTCAAAGGGTTGTTTAGAACCAGGGCATGGCAGAATTAGAATGGTATGTTATTATAATTATAGAATTATAATAAATTGAGGTTATTTAATTATATTGAAATAGAAAAAAAACGCTTCGGCATTATTTGCTGATTTATGTGTAGAAATAGTGTAAAAAATTTCAAAACGATCGGTCAAGTAGATTTTGCGGCATCGTGTTCACCGACTTCAAATGTTAGTCGATTAGTGTTAGTCGATTTTGTGCTGTATCTTCGTTAGTTTAAACAGGATTTACTTGAAATTTTTACGAAATACTCTTGAAATGTTGTACATTCAGAAAAAAATACAAAAAAAAAAGCCCAAAAACAGTACAATCCCTTTAAAAATTAACTGTGCGCCATAAGTTGCCGAGATAGCCTAGTTGGATAAACTGCCGGTTTCGATTTTCGATTCCCAGGTCGCAAGTTTAATAACTGGCTCGTACACAATCTTTGTTTTTAATTTTTATAATTAAAGAAATATCTATATTTTCTGATTATATTACATTTAGGAATTTCCTTTATAATTAAAATAAGAAACAGAAAGAAGAAGAGAAAAAATTCCTTTCATAAGATAATGTGTGCAATAAGCATAGGGGTATAAATATGCATTCACTCTTTTGTCCGTTAAAAGCAAGTTGGCAGCTTTAAACAGCAAATTTTTTTTTTAAATACTTATTAGAATCCGTCGATAAGTGACGATAACTTAGTTCTGGTCCACCAAACTTTGGAATCTGGGAAAAACATGGTCTTAATTAAATTATTAAAAAAAAAACAATAACAAAAAAAATATTTATCATTAAAAATATGTATTTAAGATACATCTCAATATTATACTTAAAAAAATTTAAGTGAATACAAGCAGCTATGTCGGAGCAGTTCCTATCGGAAACCGACTTAAAATCATGGCTGTTTTTGAGGGGAACAATTTTCCCGACATTCACTGCTCGTCCACAAAAATTGACAAGTCTTATCATAGATTTTTTTTTTAATATTTTATTGAAACATTTCTTAACTTAAATTTAAAGAAAACGAATAAAAATTACAACATGAAAAATTGATTTAATTCCACTTTAAAACCACTGTGCGCCGTCAGCTGACATCGCATCCCAAACCATTATAGATCCACCACCATGCTTTACTATAGCTTTTACATTTTTCAACTAGAGAGTAGCATTTACTATTTGCCAAACAAAGCGTCTACCGTCTGACCAAAAAATATTATATATGCTTTTGTCCGAATAATTACTGTTTTTCAAAAGTCGTATGACTTTCCAACATATTTGTTGGCATATTCCAAGCAAAGCTTCACATTCTTCTTAGATATAAAGGGCTTCTTTCGAGAAACACACTGTATTGAATATCTTCGGCAATCTTTACAGCACTTATTTTGAGACATTCTTTGACCAGATCAATCTTCCGCTCCAAACGTTTGTCTAAGATTTTTTTACGTCCTCTTCGTGGTGAAGTTTCGTTAATTCTGCTTTTTTTAAAGTTTTGATTTATATACTTGTAGCATGCCACGTTTTGAAAAGTAAAAACAATTTTTGTTCATGTGAGAATAAAGCGGATGCATGCCTGAACTTCCGGCTTAGGCTCGTCGGCTAAAGGGGTGGTGTTACATTACTTTATTTTGCATGCATATTTTAGGGTTTAAAGAAATCCGAAATAAAAAGCCAGAAACAGAAAGTCAAAATAAAAAATATTTTAAAGCAACTTTAGTTGTATGTAGTGGTGATCATGGGTGATATTGATTCCACCTTAGCCCTCCCAACCATGACCAGCAAAAACCTTTAATAATGTAAAATACCGATCCCGAATTTTATACCCATCACATCTCAACTGATCAAAAGCTAGGAATCACAACAAAATTTATATTTAGCACTTCATGTTAAAATCAATTTATTAACAAAAATCAAAAACAAAAATCCAAGGTATAAGAAACAAAAATATACATTCACTTGTATCGTTATTATTATTATAATATTTGCATGCATGCTTTGTGAGATTTTGATTAAAAATTGATTCAAAATATATTTCTTACTTAAATTTTAATAATTCATTTTCATTTCATCGAAAATAGTTTTAAATTAAATAAAATTATTTATAATTACATTTTTGTTAAAAAAACAATGAATGAACTTTGGGGCAGTTACACCAATACAAAGTTTTGTTTTGATTAAAATTTTCTTATAAATACTTCGGAAGCATTAACAACTCAAAGAATTTTAAATTAAAAATATCGACACTTTTTTGATGAGCGCGAGACTAAACCGGAATGCAATTTGTACACTCAAGAGAAAAAACACATTATTAAAGAAAAAGAGCGACTTACATACATTATCCGGCGATGTTACTCTTACTGCAACGATGAAAGTACTTCCATTGTGTTGGTCAGAGAGGTAGCTGAAATAAATCTTGAAGGGAATTTCTCTGTTGTTCTCTCTTGATATTACGGTAAAAATCCTAATACTTAAATGTCGATGCTAATCTTCTTAGACGCGATAACTCACTATTGAAGCATTATAAGATAAAAAGAGACACTTGATGATGGTTGGAGCATACCGTAGTTATAGATTTTTTTTTTTTTTTTTGACTTATATTTAGGTTAATTTTCTTTTTTTTCGCGTGTTTTTGTTTATCTATATCACCATTCCTGTACACTTTTTATTATATTAATGCTAGGTATTCTTAATTAACCATTTAAAGCATAATTTTAATTCTATTTTCGCATTTTGTAGCTTTGGTTGGCAATAATGATTTAAATCACTTCACCATATTTTTACAAATTTTGTTTTTTCTTGATTCGTTATTTTATATAAGCATTAATGTTTTTGTTTTCTTTGTTTTTTTAAAATTTTAACGCATGCAACAAATTGTACCTTAGAATTTAAGAGTTTTAATATTTTGATTGTTCTTTTAAATATTTAAAGTTAGCTTTTAGTTCGGACTATCATTTGCTCCACACACGATTTGAAAGTACGAGGTTCTTGGACCGCGCGGCGTCCGTCCATTGTGCCTGTACTTGAAAACTAACCTGTACCTCTCGATGACACTTTTGATAAAAGGTAGATCAGCGTAAGAGGTAGTATTAAAAAATATTCGATGTTTTCCAATTCAATGCGATGTTGAGCGGATAGGTGCCAATCTGTTAAATTACTTCTTATTAAATGATATAAAAATTATCAAGAGAAGAAATTGTTACCCTTTTGGAATTTGGCACCAATTGAAATATTTAAATGTACTTTTCGCAAATGACGTAATGTTGAAAATCCACCACAATCTGTCATTTCATCTCTGATGTTATGTTGCTAACAATTTAAAGTCAAACAAAGTTATTTTAATAACCCAAATAATTAAGAGTCTAAAACAATTTTTAATTAAAGTCAAATTGAATTATAAAGAAAGTTCTTCATCGATTTACTTACTTTGAAGGAAGCCAAAAATAGTAAGAAAAATTTATATTATTTCACAAATTAAATTGTAAACTTTAAAAAGAGTGCAATTTTTAAAATCGCTGATAAGAAATTGAAGAAATTAGACTAAGTAGATTTCTTTGGATGTTGACTACCTTAAGCGAACTCAGCTTAGCAAAAGACCGATTATAATTTTTAGTCACCCCACAAAATCCTCGTTTTCGGCATGATTGAACAAAATTGTAAACGTCATGTTTAGTTATAAAAATGAACATATAAATTCCGATTTTGTTAACAATCGTTTGCCTACGTGTGTAGAGTTTCAAATTGGCATCTAGGGGGTTCAACTGACCGGAAATCAGCTCATAGGGTGGTAAAAATAAAATAAATAAAGCGTAATTGAAAATCATTTTCGGCTACAAGCGTCTGTACATTTCCCTGCCACCAAAATCAGGCTTTGGGGTACAATGGTACAACAAAGGATGATCTCGCTTTAAGCCAAAAGTTCAACTGGACTACGGTCGAATATCCTTGGCGTGGGAAGTGCCTACCAAACAGCCATTCAGATCCTCCAGTTCATAGTAACATGAGCCAAGCTTCCGTCTCACCCTTGCTCTGATAAATGTTGGAGCTAATTAAGCATTGAATCCCTTTTCAAAATTACTTTGCTGGAAACTTCGCCTGTAGACTTCCTGGCCGATATCATAAGAAATAATTCGAGCTCTGCATGTTAACAATTGCTTTGTTTCGAATGATTTCAAATGTATCTGCTCGATCGAATTGAACCGTTCGGTCGTCTAACACTTGAAGTTTTCGCTACAAACTGTAAGTTTTTGCATTCGTGACCATATGTTGACCAAATGCCATAAAATAGGGTGATGTGCCAATCGACGAGTGTACAGCAGAACGCAACGCACAGCAAATGCTGCTAAGATTTTCGTCCCAATTCTTCTGATCAGGATTTACATAAGCTTTAATGGCGGAAATGACAGATCTGTTGACTCGTTCCGAAACATTTGCTTGTGGCGAGTGCACTGCTGTAAACACGTGACTTATTCCATACTTCTGGACCAATTCTTTGAATTGATTGTATTTGAATTGTGATCCGTTGTCTGAAACAATGGTTTCGGTCACACCAAAAGTATGAAATAAATCCTGTTCGAGGTAGTTTATGACAACATCGGCTGTAAACTTTTTAACAGGTTTCAAGAAGGGGAATTTTGAAAAGTGATCCAACACCACAAAAATTCCAACATTTCCGGTGGAAGAACGCGGATAAGGACCTAAGAAATCAATGTAAAGTTTTTGGAATAATCGTTTGGTTTCTGACGTTTTTCCCGTGGGTGGCCGTAGGACATGGTTTGGGTGTTTGGTACATTTGCACACTTCGCATGAGTTGAGGTAATTCTTGACGTCGGTTACCAAACCGGGCCAAAAATAGAAGAGTCGAATTCGCTCAACAGTCTTATTTATGCCGCCATGTGCTGACAGCTCATCCTCATGTGCTTTTCGTAGAACTTCCCTAATCATGTCCCTCGGAACCCATAGCTTCCATGCTAGATCGTCATGCAGCTGCTCATAATTCATGTGTTCGGTTCGTCTATAAACTAAGTTGTCAACAACTTTCAAATCCAGAATTTTACCAGAATTTTCTTCTACCTTGTTAACAAGATCCGTATAATCGTCTGAACGAAAATGCTTTGAACTAAGGTCTACGAAAACGCCAGAGTCATGAGCGGACAGATCGTCGGTATGAACCCTCGAAAGATCATCCGGAACTATGTTTTGGATACCCCGCCTATGCTGAATTCTGAAAGTAAACCCATAAAGCTTTAAAGCCCATCTTGCCAACCGAGAATTAAGATATGTTTGGGACATGAGCCACTTTAGCGATGCGTGATCGGTAATTACCGTGAACTCATGACCTTCCACAGTGGTCCTAAACTTTTTAATGCTAATAATTGCTGCTAAGTAGAGGTGTGTAACACTGTGCTGTGCTTTGACACTGTGCTGACGCTTAGTAGTGTGCCATGTGTGCTAACACACTATGTTAACACACATAGTGGCGCAGTAGCACACAAAATGGAGCAGCTCTTAGATCAACAAGGCGCACTGTGTGTTAAAGCACTTTTAAAAGAGCTTGTTGTGCTTGTGTTGTGTAGAAATATATAACACCACAGCCATAGAATGCAAACAAAAGTGTCGAAAATAATTAAAAATCCAATAAATCATTTCAATTTTGTTTATTTGTTTAAATAATTTAAGAAACAGAAAAAAATAACATTAAATATCAAATAAAGGAACACATTTAAAAAAATAAGTGAATTCCTTTGTGTGGTAGCTTATTGCAAATGTAAAATAGAAATTATAATTACTTTTTATTTACAAGGCTTCAATATCACGCTTGAATTATAAATAAAAAAAAAAGTTATAAGGCTAATCTTAAATAACATAAAAATCGATATTTAAGGACACGTTTGAGATCTTAGTATTTAAATTCATTGGGGTTACTTATATCCAGTTCTATATAATAATTGAATTTAAATTTATTGTATAAGTAATTTTTACATGTTTGATTTAAAAAAAAATTGCTGTTGTTTTTGTGACATAATTTAATCTAAATATGTCTCTTAAAATATACAATAAATTATAATTCAATCATTTTAAATATTTTCGTAATCTTCTCATAAAACAAACCTTAATATTAAAAAAAGGATGTAAGTTCCCTTAAGGTACTTGCGACTTGTAGCGCACATACAATCAAAATATATTTGACTGAAAAGGTAGCTAATAATCTTGGTTATTTAAATTATAATTTAGGAATACCAGTTGTGAAATTTTACTTGTTTGCAGTCTCTCTCGTTTTTCGTTCACTATCTGTCCTGCATGTGAAAAAATTCTCTCACAAGGAACTGAAGTAGCAGAAATGCAAAGCCTAGTTTTAACTATTTGGTAAAGACGTGGATATATTAGCATTCGCTGGTTCCACCAAGCAAGAGGATCTTGAATAACTCCCTGAGCGTCTTTCCTTGGGAGCATAGGCTCGCTTAAATATTTATCTACTTCGACAATTGCTGATGCAAGTGGATTCCTGGGATGAACATGTTGCTGCACTTCAGAGTCAAAATCGTTCCAAATAAGATCCATTCTTTCAATGTCTTTTGTGCTTATTCGTTGTTGCTGTGTTTGATGTTCGGTGGAGCGGGAAATTTCATCTATTGGCAGACTAATTGGAACCGTTGTGGATGCTACTTTTGTATAAAGTCTTTCAACTGCGCTTTTATATTTTGATTCCGTCATGAAACCGAACTTTTTGAACCTCGGATCCAATACTGTTGCTTGTGTTAAAAGTTCGTTGTTTTCAATGTCAAAAAACCTGTTATTCATTTCACTAAGAAGCTTATGTATCAATTTTTGTACAGCTGGTTCGATGTGTTGATTTTCAAACGTATTTAAATGCTTTTTGATTTGCTTAACATATAAGATAACCGACGATGCGCTTACGTGTTTTTCTGTACTAATCCAAACTGTTATAATGTCGAAAATTTCTAAAACTTCTTTTGATTGCTCTGCGATCAACCATTCGTTATTGCTCAATATATTGATTGACTCAAGTCCGCCATCTCTCACCAATATGGATGAATTTATGAGTGCTAGCGTAGAGATCAATGCATCTTTTAAACGTAAAATACGACTAATCATTTCAAATGTTGAATTCCAACGTGTTGGAACATCATTTTTCAATTTTCGTGGTTCAAGGCCCATTCGTTCTTGTGCAACTTTAAGTTGATTGTTTGCATAGCTGCTCTTAGTGAAAAACCGTACGATTGATTTAATTTTGTTCAAAACAATCTGTATTTCTTTTAGTCCTGATTGAGTTACCAAATTGAGAGAATGGGCAAAGCAACCTAAGTGACGCCATCCACCAATTCTTATCACCATTTTTATGTTTGCGGCATTGTAAGAAACAATAGCTGTAACTTTGTTAGAAATATTCCATTCCTCTAAAACTTCTTTTAATTTATTTGAAATATTTTCACCAGTGTGCCTTTCCACATATGAAACACATCCAAGCAAATCCGATGCCAGAAATGTTTTTTTTTCGTCTTCCGCAACATAGTGGGCAGTGATGCTAAAAAAACTATCCTGGCTTCGGGAAGTCCACCCATCCACCGTAAGACATAGAGCAAACGCTCTTTTTAAACGATTTTTTACTTTTTCTGTTGTTTCAGAAAACATTGTTGGGATCAGAGAACATGAAATCGTTTTTCTAGTGGGAAGCTTATAGCAAGGATTAAGCATGTATAATAATGCCCGAAATTCAGTATCCTCAACAATGCTAAACGGTTGGTATTCCTTTGCTATCATTTGAACTAACTGCTGGTCTATTTCTTTATGTTTTCTTAGTGGCAGTGGCTTATGGTAATATTGGGTGATTCTTGAATTTCTTTGAGTAGAACCTTAAAACGAAACAATGACTTTAAAAGCTGAACAAATCTCTAAGAGTTTTTGAGGGGATATACTATTTTATTAATACTTTTGAATAATACTTAAGTTATGTTTTTTTGTAAGCATGAGCGCATGAGTTACATCGCACTTAGCTTAGATTTTTCTTAAGCATAACTTAAATATTCTCTGTGAAACTGGGCCAATTTATTATTACTGGTTTCGAACGCTTTCACTCTTGTTTTTGTTTTTTGAAGAAGTATGGTGCCCTCGCTTGATTATTAATATGTCAAAAGCCAGAAGATATGAAAAAGTCCATTTTTTAAAAGGCTTAGCACCGTCCAAATGTTAATTTTTATTCCTCATTTTGCAAGGGCAGACGTTATTTGCAAGAGCAGACGAGATCATATTTTTAGCCTAATGGAAATTACCAAAGAATTGTAAGGAACTTTCTTGCACTGGTGTAGTACGCTGGACTCCGGGAGGATTAGTTACGACTTCTCTGTTATCAGTTAATTCGTCATTGTTGCTGATGCTTGGACCATCGTGTGCAGCTGGTGATGGTTGTCTCCTTATTTGTTCGGTTGGATGTTTTTTCTTCAGATGCCGAATTAAAGAAAACGTCGATTTATTCGACACGGACAATATCTGGCCACACAACAAGCATTTAACCTTTTTTTCTTTTGGTTCCGAGTAGTGAAGCCATACGGAGCTCGTTTGCTGTGTTGTCATAGTGCTTGCTGTAAAGTTATTTGTAAATATACATATGTTTGTTAAGAAAAACATTAATAATACTTACATTTCCTTCCGAATTTTCTAACAAAAAAATTAACCTCAAAAATGAGTAGCGATGGTATTAAGCACTTTATATGTTATCGATATTTTCAACGAAGCTATTGAAGGGATTTTTTAAATATGGCGTGACACATGGTGCCAACACAGTGTGCTGACACACAAGGCTGCACATGTGCTAGTGTGTCAACTCTCCAATAATTGTGTCATTACCCACCTCTACTGCTAAGCATTCCTGTTCGGTTACAAAATAATTACGTTGGGCTTGGTTGAGTTTCTTAGACATAAATGCAATAGAAAACTCTTCACCCTCCGCATTTATTTGAACCAATACGCTTCCTATCCCGGTTTTGCTTGCATCACAGTGTATGAAAAACGGCTGTGAAAAATTAGCACTGTGTAGTACCGGGGCGGTAGATAATATGGTTTTTAAATCCTCAAAAGCATTCTGCGCTTTATCATTCCACAAAAATTTCTTATTATTTCTCAGCAGATCTGCTAAAGGCGAGGTCCCTGAAGCATAGTTCCGAATGAACTTTCGGTACCGCCCGGTCATACCTAAAAACCTTCGCAATTGTTTCACAGATCTCGGAATAGGAAATTCGCTTATTGCGGATACTTTTTCCGGATCTGTACGAATTGTACCATTTCCAACTATGTGACCCAGGTAGCGAACTTCTTTCAGACAGAACTTGCTCTTTTGAACGTTAATTGTCAATCCCGATAGGCGCAGCTGCTGCGCGACCACTTGGAACACTGCTAGATGTTTCTCAAAACAATCCGAGATAATCAATAGATCATCAAGATAAATGAACTCCTTACTCCGTAAATGAGCAGGTACAATCTTGTCCATGAGACGAGACATCGTTTGTGGCGCATTGCAAAGTCCGAATGGCATCACTTTATATTGATATAAAGGTCGGCCCGGCACAGTAAACGCTGTTTTGTCCCTCGAAGCTGCATCAAGCGGTATCTGCCAGAAAGCATCCTTTAAGTCCAAGCTCGTTATAAACTCGGCTTTAGGAAGACTGCTTAAGATACCGTCGATGTTAGGCAACGAGTAGGCATCTTTGACAGTAACATCATTTATTTTGCGACTATCCAAGCAAGCGAAGTTTGCCTGGTTTGCGCACTCCCAACTGCAGCATTCTATAAATTTCCGCGTAAATCAAGTTTTCCATAGCTGGAGAAACAGGAAAGTGCCGCTGTTTTATCGGCTTGGTATCGCCAACATCGATAACGTGAGATAAAACTTGCATTTTACCCAGGCCTTCTTTCTCGAACGACGGAAACGATTGAAGAACAGTTTGAAGCTAGCTTTGTTGGAATTCTGATAAGCAATATTGGTTTGAATCGCAAAAATTATTTGCTGCACTGATTTCAGAAACAAGACCAGAAGGTAGCACATCGATAGATTTCCAGAAATCTATTCCTAAAAACAGATTTTGGGTTAAGCTAGCTATAATGAATATCGTAATAGTTTGGGGAATTCCTCGAAATGTAATATTTGCCTCAACACTACCATGTACAGCTTGGGACTTCCCGTCTGCGGTCTTGACAAATGATTTAAACTTAGAAAAAGGCGTTTTAGACAACAAAAAGTCAGAAACTGCTTGTGCGCCGATGCACGATATGGAAGCGCCAGTATCCAATAGGCCCACCATTTGTTTGCCAAATAAAGATACTTCGGCATAAGGACGAATATCTTGTGGTTTGTTAATAATTGCACTCACCAACAGTTTCCGGTTGCAGTAAACTCTTTTCCAAAAAAAGCGCATACGCAAGCTGGATCTTGTTGGAAATGCTGGTGGAGACTCATTATTAAAAATTCGCTTGCGAGCTTCATTATATTCAATCAGTCGTAAGTCAAATGGTTTAATTGGTCTTGGTGGCTTTGAAGCACGTTTTTGAGTATTAGTTTTAATTGAAATTATATTTTTGGTAGATAAGCAAGCCGAGTCAGTTGAGTGAGGAGCGTGCTCTACTCGGTCTCTGTGCTGGTCGACTGATTCCTCAATGGAATCGGTTTGAGTGCACTTTTCTGTGCACTCGACTGCCAGTTTTTTGGAAAATTAAATTTTTTTGCAAGTTGGTTTGTATGTGTTGGGCGAGCCGCAACCGTAACAAAAAACTTTCCGATCACCCAGGCAATCCTGGTAACGATGACCGCTCTTCGCGCAGTTCCAGCATATCAAGGATATGGCAGCAACCCGCTCGTCAAAATCATCGTCTACACAAGTATCTTCATGGCCACTATATCTAGCAGATTCCTGTTCTATTTCGGAAACGTGCGTACGGCTCGAGATAGGCTTTGTAAAGTTTTGATATCTTCGCATATCTTGCAAAAAAAACTCTCTTTTTCTGCAGATATCGCGCAAATGAGATAGAGAGTAAATTTGAATGTTCAAAATTTCATGCTGAATTTCTGGTAGAAGGTTTCGCCGCAGAATCTCAACAAGAGAATTTTCCGTTAGTTGCTGATCTAGTCGATCAGTTAGTTCAAGGATGGATTCATAAAATGAATCGAAGGTTTCGTATATTCGACGTCAGTTCTAGAGTCCTTGTATTGTTGCCTTAACGCAAGGCAAAGTTCATTCCAGTGGATCTCTCTGACTGACTTATGATAACGCCAAAACCAGTCAGAGGCTTTGGAGTCAAACAAAGGACTAATATGTTGACAAAGCAACTCGAAATTTCCGCTGCGGTAAATAAAATTTTCGACAGACAATCCATCTGACCCTCCGCTAAATCTTAGTTTCCAATTAAAAATTATGTGACCGACCTAATCTGGTCTTATTAAAGAAGATGCGGAACTACCACTGGGACGTGGAGAGATATGTGAGTGTGCTGTAGCAGCATTGAAGTTGTGTTGAGCATCGCCATTAGTGTTACCAGAGGATGGTAACCCAAGAAGCTGCTCTAAAGATTGCTGTTCTACTGGTGGCAGGGTTTGTCTTTGTTGGTTGATTGGCAGCTGACCCGCATTAGCTTGTTGATGTTGAGGCCTGAATCTGACTTTGTTTCAATAAGCCGACTAAGTTGCTGGCTAAGATTTGATAGCATCTCTGCTTGTTGGGCACCCATAGCAGCAGTAACCAAGTTTCTAATGATTGCCCTTTGCTCAACAGAACTTGGTCTTGAACCAGATGCGGAAGTAGCGAGTTCACTATCTGGGTTTGATTTTGCCGGTTCAGGTTCGGACGCGAAAAAATGTTGTTTGTTTGCCTTTGATCTTGTAATCGGACCATCAGGGCTTAAAGAGGTCTGTACTTGTGCTGTTTGCGCACCTTGCTTTTCCTGAGAAACACAAGCAACGCCACAAACTGGACAATAAGTCGTTGTTGGTAAATGTTTGCTTATACACGTTTTGTGCAAATAATGTCCACAGGACAGTTTAATGAGACAAGAAGAATCACTTATAGGGTTGTTGCAAATGTCCAGATGAAGATAAATCTTCATTGCTATGATGCAAGTTAGGCATGATCTAAGCAGGGGTTTAAAAATAAATTGTTAAAAAACAAAAGTATTAGCTCACTTTAAAAAAAAACTTGTAAACTTTTTTTTTCGAGTTTAGTCGATTCTCAAAATAGTATTCTTACGATATAATTGTATTGTTGGATCTCCCAGCAAAATCAGTCAAATCGGATGTGATGAGTGTAACCAAATTCCTGCACATAAAATATTTTTAGAAACAAAAAAAGAAAGATATATTGAATAGAAATACAAATTAACTTTGTTGGATAAATATAAACTAATAAAAGTTATATCAATATTTAGTGTTTTTCAAGTATTTATGCTGTGGCCAGATCGTAGTAATAATTTTCCACGAAATTCCGTCATTCCAAACAGCTAAAGATAATAATTGAAAGCGATTGAGATACGTGGCGTATGAATGATATTTATCTCTTTGGTTAAAACACCAATGGTTTAAATATTCCCGAATAATAAATATCTAAAACTCACACCAGAGAAAAAAGAAACTCAAATGAAGAAAAAGTGGAAAAAATAGAGTAGGAAAATAGGAACATAGGAAAATAGGAAAATAGGAAAATAGGAACACAAAATTTTAAGGTTTGATAATTTTATCAAAATTCCAAAAAGATGTTAAGAAAAATTAGTTATATTGAATGTGTGGCCTCACGTTGGGCGCTAAAAATAATTATTGTAGCATGTAACGTTTTGAAAAGTAAAAACAATTTTTGTTCATGTGAGAATAAAGCGGATGCATGCCTGAACTCCCGGCTTAGGCTCGTCGGCTAAAGGGGTGGTGTTACATTACTTTATTTTGCATGCATATTTTAGGGTTTAAAGAAATCCGAAATAAAAAGCCAGAAACAGAAAGTCAAAATAAAAAATATTTTAAAGCAACTTTAGTTGTATGTAGTGGTGATCATGGGTGATATTGATTCCACCTTAGCCCTCCCAACCAAAAACCTTTAATAATGTAAAATACCGATCCCGAATTTTATACCCATCACATCTCAACTGATCAAAAGCTAGGAATCACAACAAAATTTATATTTAGCACTTCATGTTAAAATAAATTTATTAACAAAAATCAAAAACAAAAATCCAAGGTATAAGAAACAAAAATATACATTCACTTGTATCGTTATGATACAGCAACAATATTTTCTGAAATTGTATTATAATATTTGCATGCATGCTTTGTGAGATTTTGATTAAAAATTGATTCAAAATATATTTCTTACTTAAATTTTAGTAATTCATTTTTATTTCATCGAAAATAATTTTAAATTAAATAAAATTATTTATAATTACATTTCTGGTAAAAGCACAATGAATGAACTTTCGGTCAGTTACACCAATACAAGGTTTTGTTTTGATTAAAATTTTCTTATAAATACTTCGGAAGCATTGACAACTCAAAGAATTTTAAATTAAAAATATCGACACTTTTTAGATGAGCGCGAGACTAAAACGGAATGCAATTTGTACACTCAAGAGAAAAAACACATTATTAAAGAAAAAGAGCGACTTACATACATTATCCGGCGATGTTACTCTTACTGCAACGATGAAAGTACTTCCATTGTGTTGGTCGGAGAGGTAGCTGAAATAAATCTTGAAGGGAATTTCTCTGTTGTTCTCTCTTGATATTACGGTAAAAATCCTAATACTTAAATGTCGATGCTAATCTTCTTAGACGCGATAACTCACTATTGAAGCATTATAAGATAAAAAGAGACACTTAGTTATAGATTTTTTTTTTTTTTGAAATATTTTAAGGTTAATTTTCTTTTTTTTCGCGTGTTTTTGTTTATCTATATCACCATTCCTGTACACTTTTTATTATATTAATGCTAGGTATTCTTAATTAACAATTTAAAGCATAATTTTAATTCTATTTTCGCATTTTGTAGCTTTGGTTGGCAATAATGATTTAAATCACTTCACCATATTTTTACAAATTTTGTTTTTTCTTGATTCGTTATTTTATATAAGCATTAATGTTTTTGTTTTCTTTGTTTTTTTAAAATTTTAACGCATGCAACAAATTGTACCTTAGAATTTAAGAGTTTTAATATTTTGATTGTTCTTTTAAATATTTAAAGTTAGCTTTTAGTTCGGACTATCATTTGCTCCACACACGATTTGAAAGTACGAGGTTCTTGGACCGCGCGGCGTCCGTCCATTGTGCCTGTACTTGAAAACTAACCTGTACCTCGCGATGACACTTTTGATAAAAGGTAGATCAGCGTAAGAGGTAGTATTAAAAAATATTCAATGTTTTCCAATTCAATGCGATGTTGAGCGGATAGGTGCCAATCTGTTAAATTACTTCTTATTAAATGATATAAAAATTATCGAGAGAGGAAATTGTTACCCTTTTGGAATTTGGCACCAATTGAAATATTTAAATGTACTTTTCGCAAATGACGTAATGTTGAAAATCCACCACAATCTGTCATTTCATCTCTGATGTTATGTTGCTAACAATTTAAAGTCAAACAAAGTTATTTTTATAACCCAAATAATTAAGAGTCTAAAACAATTTTTAATTAAAGTCAAATTTAATTATAAAGAAAGTTCTTCATCGATTTACTTACTTTGAAGGAAGCCAAAAATAGTAAGAAAAATTTATATTATTTCACAAATTAAATTGTGAACTTTAAAAAGAGTGCAATTTTTAAAATCGCTGATAAGAAGTGTAGTGAAGCCATAAGTAGTGAAGCCATACGGAGCTCGTTTGCTGTGTTGTCATAGTGCTTGCTGTAAAGTTATTTGTAAATATATATATGTTTGTTAAGAAAAACATTAATAATACTTACATTTCCTTCCGAATTTTCTAACAAAAAAATTAAATTAATGAGTAGCGATGGTATTAAGCAATTTATATGTTATCGATATTTTCAACGAAGCTATTGAAGGGATTTTTTAAATATGGCGTGACACATGGTGCCAACACAGTGTGCTGACACACAAGGCTGCACATGTGCTAGTGTGTCAACTCTCCAATAATTGTGTCATTACCCACCTCTACTGCTAAGCATTCCTGTTCGGTTACAAAATAATTACGTTGGTCTTGGTTGAGTTTCTTAGACATAAATGCAATAGAAAACTCTTCACCCTCCGCATTTATTTGAACCAATACGCTTCCTATCCCGGTTTTGCTTGCATCACAGTGTATGAAAAACGGCTGTGAAAAATTAGCACTGTGTAGTACCGGGGCGGTAGATAAGATGGTTTTTAAATCCTCAAAAGCATTCTGCGCTTTATCATTCCACAAAAATTTCCTATTATTTCTCAGCAGATCTGCTAAAGGCGAGGTCCCTGAAGCATAGTTCCGAATGAACTTTCGGTACCGCCCGGTCATACCTAAAAACCTTCGCAATTGTTTCACAGATCTCGGAATAGGAAATTCGCTTATTGCGGATACTTTTTCCGGATCTGTACGAATTGTACCATTTCCAACTATGTGACCCAGGTAGCGAACTTCTTTCAGACAGAACTTGCTCTTTTGAACGTTAATTGTCAATCCCGATAGGCGCAGCTGCTGCGCGACCACTTGGAACACTGCTAGATGTTTCTCAAAACAATCCGAGATAATCAATAGATCATCAAGATAAATGAACTCCTTACTCCGTAAATGAGCAGGTACAATCTTGTCCATGAGACGAGACATCGTTTGTGGCGCATTGCAAAGTCCGAATGGCATCACTTTATATTGATATAAAGGTCGGCCCGGCACAGTAAACGCTGTTTTGTCCCTCGAAGCTGCATCAAGCGGTATCTGCCAGAAAGCATCCTTTAAGTCCAAGCTCGTTATAAACTCGGCTTTAGGAAGACTGCTTAAGATACCGTCGATGTTAGGCAACGAGTAGGCATCTTTGACAGTAACATCATTTATTTTGCGACTATCCAAGCAAGCGAAGTTTGCCTGGTTTGCGCACTCCCAACTGCAGCATTCTATAAATTTCCGCGTAAATCAAGTTTTCCATAGCTGGAGAAACAGGAAAGTGCCGCTGTTTTATCGGCTTGGTATCGCCAACATCGATAACGTGAGATAAAACTTGCATTTTACCCAGGCCTTCTTTCTCGAACGACGGAAACGATTGAAGAACAGTTTGAAGCTAGCTTTGTTGGAATTCTGATAAGCAATATTGGTTTGAATCGCAAAAATTATTTGCTGCACTGATTTCAGAAACAAGACCAGAAGGTAGCACATCGATAGATTTCCAGAAATCTATTCCTAAAAACAGATTTTGGGTTAAGCTAGCTATAATGAATATCGTAATAGTTTGGGAAATTCCTCGAAATGTAATATTTGCCTCAACACTACCATGTACAGCTTGGGACTTCCCGTCTGCGGTCTTGACAAATGATTTAAACTTAGAAAAAGGCGTTTTAGACAACAAAAAGTCAGAAACTGCTTGTGCGCCGATGCACGATATGGAAGCGCCAGTATCCAATAGGCCCACCATTTGTTTGCCAAATAAAGATACTTCGGCATAAGGACGAATATCTTGTGGTTTGTTAATAATTGCACTCACCAACAGTTTCCGGTTGCAGTAAACTCTTTTCCAAAAAAAGCGCATACGCAAGCTGGATCTTGTTGGAAATGCTGGTGGAGACTCATTATTAAAAATTCGCTTGCGAGCTTCATTATATTCAATCAGTCGTAAGTCAAATGGTTTAATTGGTCTTGGTGGCTTTGAAGCACGTTTTTGAGTATTAGTTTTAATTGAAATTATATTTTTGGTAGATAAGCAAGCCGAGTCAGTTGAGTGAGGAGCGTGCTCTACTCGGTCTCTGTGCTGGTCGACTGATTCCTCAATGGAATCGGTTTGATTGCACTTTTCTGTGCACTCGACTGCCAGTTTTTTGGAAAATTAAATTTTTTTGCAAGTTGGTTTGTATGTGTTGGGCGAGCCGCAACCGTAACAAAAAACTTTCCGATCACCCAGGCAATCCTGGTAACGATGACCGCTCTTCGCGCAGTTCCAGCATATCAAGGATATGGCAGCAACCCGCTCGTCAAAATCATCGTCTACACAAGTATCTTCATGGCCACTATATCTAGCAGATTCCTGTTCTATTTCGGAAACGTGCGTACGGCTCGAGATAGGCTTTGTAAAGTTTTGATATCTTCGCATATCTTGCAAAAAAAAAACTCTTTTTCTGCAGATATCGCGCAAATGAGATAGAGAGTAAATTTGAATGTTCAAAATTTCATGCTGAATTTCTGGTAGAAGGTTTCGCCGCAGAATCTCAACAAGAGAATTTTCCGTTAGTTGCTGATCTAGTCGATCAGTTAGTTCAAGGATGGATTCATAAAATGAATCGAAGGCTTCGTATATTCGACGTCAGTTCTAGAGTCCTTGTATTGTTGCCTTAACGCAAGGCAAAGTTCATTCCAGTGGATCTCTCTGACTGACTTATGATAACGCCAAAACCAGTCAGAGGCTTTGGAGTCAAACAAAGGACTAATATGTTGACAAAGCAACTCGAAATTTCCGCTGCGGTAAATAAAATTTTCGAGAGACAATCCATCTGACCCTCCGCTAAACCTTAGTTTCCAATTAAAAATTATGTGACCGACCTAATCTGGTCTTATTAAAGAAGATGCGGAACTACCACTGGGACGTGGAGAGATATGTGAGTGTGCTGTAGCAGCATTGAAGTTGTGTTGAGCATCGCCATTAGTGTTACCAGAGGATGGTAACCCAAGAAGCTGCTCTAAAGATTGCTGTTCTACTGGTGGCAGGGTTTGTCTTTGTTGGTTGATTGGCAGCTGACCCGCATTAGCTTGTTGATGTTGAGGCCTGAATCTGACTTTGTTTCAATAAGCCGACTAAGTTGCTGGCTAAGATTTGATAGCATCTCTGCTTGTTGGGCACCCATAGCAGCAGTAACCAAGTTTCTAATGATTGCCCTTTGCTCAACAGAACTTGGTCTTGAACCAGATGCGGAAGTAGCGAGTTCACTATCTGGGTTTGATTTTGCCGGTTCAGGTTCGGACGCGAAAAAATGTTGTTTGTTTGCCTTTGATCTTGTAATCGGACCATCAGGGCTTATAGAGGTCTGTACTTGTGCTGTTTGCGGACCTTGCTTTTCCTGAGAAACACAAGCAACGCCACAAACTGGACAATAAGTCGTTGTTGGTAAATGTTTGCTTATACACGTTTTGTGAAAATAATGTCCACAGGACAGTTTAATGAGACAAGAAGAATCACTTATAGGGTTGTTGCAAATGTCCAGATGAAGATAAATCTTCATTGCTATGATGCAAGTTAGGCATGATCTAAGCAGGGGTTTAAAAATAAATTGTTAAAAAACAAAAGTATTAGCTCACTTTAAAAAAAACTTGTAAACTTTTTTTTTCGAGTTTAGTCGATTCTCAAAATAGTATTCTTACGATATAATTGTATTGTTGGATCTCCCAGCAAAATCAGTCAAATCGGATGTGATGAGTGTAACCAAATTCCTGCACATAAAATATTTTTAGAAACAAAAAAAAGAAAGATATATTGAATAGAAATACAAATTAACTTTGTTGGATAAATATAAACTAATAAAAGTTATTTCAATATTTAGTGTTTTTCAAGTATTTATGCTGTGGCCAGATCGTAGTAATAATTTTCCACGAAATTCCGTCATTCCAAACAGCTAAAGATAATAATTGAAAGCGATTGAGATAAATGGCGTATGAGTGATATTTATCTCTTTGGTTAAAACACCAATGGTTTAAATATTCCCGAATAATAAATATCTAAAACTCACACCAGAGAAAAAAGAAACTCAAAGGAAGAAAAAGTGGAAAAAATAGAGTAGGAAAATAGCAACCACACAAAATTTTAAGGTTTGATAATTTTATCAAAATTCCAAAAAGATGTTAAGAAAAACTAGTTATATTGAATGTGTGGCCTCACGTTGGGCGCTAAAAATAATTATTGTAGCATGTAACGTTTTGAAAAGTAAAAACAATTTTTGTTCATGTGAGAATAAAGCGGATGCATGCCTGAACTTCCGGCTTAGGCTCGTCGGCTAAAGGGGTGGTGTTACATTACTTTATTTTGCATGCATATTTTAGGGTTTAAAGAAATCCGAAATAAAAAGCCAGAAACAGAAAGTCAAAATAAAAAATATTTTAAAGCAACTTTAGTTGTATGTAGTGGTGATCATGGGTGATATTGATTCCACCTTAGCCCTCCCAACCATGACCAGCAAAAACCTTTAATAATGTAAAATACCGATCCCGATATTTATACCCATCACATCTCAACTGATCAAAAGCTAGGAATCACAACAAAATTTATGTTTAGCACTTCATGTTAAAATAAATTTATTAACAAAAATCAAAAACAAAAATCCAAGGTATAAGAAACAAAAATATACATTCACTTGTATCGTTATGATACAGCAACAATATTTTCTGAAATTGTATTATAATATTTGCATGCATGCTTTGTGAGATTTTGATTAAAAATTGATTCAAAATATATTTCTTACTTAAATTTTAGTAATTCATTTTTATTTCATCGAAAATAATTTTAAATTAAATAAAATTATTTATAATTACATTTCTGGTAAAAGCACAATGAATGAACTTTCGGTCAGTTACACCAATACAAGGTTTTGTTTTGATTAAAATTTTCTTATAAATACTTCGGAAGCATTGACAACTCAAAGAATTTTAAATTAAAAATATCGACACTTTTTAGATGAGCGCGAGACTAAAACGGAATGCAATTTGTACACTCAAGAGAAAAAACACATTATTAAAGAAAAAGAGCGACTTACATACATTATCCGACGATGTTACTCTTACTGCAACGATGAAAGTACTTCCATTGTGTTGGTCGGAGAGGTAGCTGAAATAAATCTTGAAGGGAATTTCTCTGTTGTTCTCTCTTGATATTACGGTAAAAATCCTAATACTTAAATGTCGATGCTAATCTTCTTAGACGCGATAACTCACTATTGAAGCATTATAAGATAAAAAGAGACACTTAGTTATAGATTTTTTTTTTTTTTGACTTATTTTAAGGTTAATTTTCTTTTTTTTCGCGTGTTTTTGTTTATCTATATCACCATTCCTGTACACTTTTTATTATATTAATGCTAGGTATTCTTAATTAACAATTTAAAGCATAATTTTAATTCTATTTTCGCATTTTGTAGCTTTGGTTGGCAATAATGATTTAAATCACTTCACCATATTTTTACAAATTTTGTTTTTTCTTGATTCGTTATTTTATATAAGCATTAATGTTTTTGTTTTCTTTGTTTTTTTAAAATTTTAACGCATGCAACAAATTGTACCTTAGAATTTAAGAGTTTTAATATTTTGATTGTTCTTTTAAATATTTAAAGTTAGCTTTTAGTTCGGACTATCATTTGCTCCACACACGATTTGAAAGTACGAGGTTCTTGGACCGCGCGGCGTCCGTCCATTGTGCCTGTACTTGAAAACTAACCTGTACCTCGCGATGACACTTTTGATAAAAGGTAGATCAGCGTAAGAGGTAGTATTAAAAAATATTCAATGTTTTCCAATTCAATGCGATGTTGAGCGGATAGGTGCCAATCTGTTAAATTACTTCTTATTAAATGATATAAAAATTATCGAGAGAGGAAATTGTTACCCTTTTGGAATTTGGCACCAATTGAAATATTTAAATGTACTTTTCGCAAATGACGTAATGTTGAAAATCCACCACAATCTGTCATTTCATCTCTGATGTTATGTTGCTAACAATTTAAAGTCAAACAAAGTTATTTTAATAACCCAAATAATTAAGAGTCTAAAACAATTTTTAATTAAAGTCAAATTTAATTATAAAGAAAGTTCTTCATCGATTTACTTACTTTGAAGGAAGCCAAAAATAGTAAGAAAAATTTATATTATTTCACAAATTAAATTGTGAACTTTAAAAAGAGTGCAATTTTTAAAATCGCTGATAAGAAGTGTAGTGAAGCCATAAGTAGTGAAGCCATACGGAGCTCGTTTGCTGTGTTGTCATAGTGCTTGCTGTAAAGTTATTTGTAAATATATATATGTTTGTTAAGAAAAACATTTATAATACTTACATTTCCTTCCGAATTTTCTAACAAAAAAATTAAATTAATGAGTAGCGATGGTATTAAGCACTTTATATGTTATCGATATTTTCAACGAAGCTATTGAAGGGATTTTTTAAATATGGCGTGACACATGGTGCCAACACAGTGTGCTGACACACAAGGCTGCACATGTGCTAGTGTGTCAACTCTCCAATAATTGTTTCATTACCCACCTCTACTGCTAAGCATTCCTGTTCGGTTACAAAATAATTACGTTGGGCTTGGTTGAGTTTCTTAGACATAAATGCAATAGGAAACTCTTCACCCTCCGCATTTATTTGAACCAATACGCTTCCTATCCCGGTTTTGCTTGCATCACAGTGTATGAAAAACGGCTGTGAAAAATTAGCACTGTGTAGTACCGGGGCGGTAGATAAGATGGTTTTTAAATCCTCAAAAGCATTCTGCGCTTTATCATTCCACAAAAATTTCCTATTATTTCTCAGCAGATCTGCTAAAGGCGAGGTCCCTGAAGCATAGTTCCGAATGAACTTTCGGTACCGCCCGGTCATACCTAAAAACCTTCGCAATTGTTTCACAGATCTCGGAATAGGAAATTCACTTAATGCGGATACTTTTTCCGGATCTGTACGAATTGTACCATTTCCAACTATGTGACCCAGGTAGCGAACTTCTTTCAGACAGAACTTGCTCTTTTGAACGTTAATTGTCAATCCCGATAGGCGCAGCTGCTGCGCGACCACTTGGAACACTGCTAGATGTTTCTCAAAACAATCCGAGATAATCAATAGATCATCAAGATAAATGAACTCCTTACTCCGTAAATGAGCAGGTACAATCTTGTCCATGAGACGAGACATCGTTTGTGGCGCATTGCAAAGTCCGAATGGCATCACTTTATATTGATATAAAGGTCGGCCCGGCACAGTAAACGCTGTTTTGTCCCTCGAAGCTGCATCAAGCGGTATCTGCCAGAAAGCATCCTTTAAGTCCAAGCTCGTTATAAACTCGGCTTTAGGAAGACTGCTTAAGATACCGTCGATGTTAGGCAACGAGTAGGCATCTTTGACAGTAACATCATTTATTTTGCGACTATCCAAGCAAGCGAAGTTTGCCTGGTTTGCGCACTCCCAACTGCAGCATTCTATAAATTTCCGCGTAAATCAAGTTTTCCATAGCTGGAGAAACAGGAAAGTGCCGCTGTTTTATCGGCTTGGTATCGCCAACATCGATAACGTGAGATAAAACTTGCATTTTACCCAGGCCTTCTTTCTCGAACGACGGAAACGATTGAAGAACAGTTTGAAGCTAGCTTTGTTGGAATTCTGATAAGCAATATTGGTTTGAATCGCAAAAATTATTTGCTGCACTGATTTCAGAAACAAGACCAGAAGGTAGCACATCGATAGATTTCCAGAAATCTATTCCTAAAAACAGATTTTGGGTTAAGCTAGCTATAATGAATATCGTAATAGTTTGGGGAATTCCTCGAAATGTAATATTTGCCTCAACACTACCATGTACAGCTTGGGACTTCCCGTCTGCGGTCTTGACAAATGATTTAAACTTAGAAAAAGGCGTTTTAGACAACAAAAAGTCAGAAACTGCTTGTGCGCCGATGCACGATATGGAAGCGCCAGTATCCAATAGGCCCACCATTTGTTTGCCAAATAAAGATACTTCGGCATAAGGACGAATATCTTGTGGTTTGTTAATAATTGCACTCACCAACAGTTTCCGGTTGCAGTAAACTCTTTTCCAAAAAAAGCGCATACGCAAGCTGGATCTTGTTGGAAATGCTGGTGGAGACTCATTATTAAAAATTCGCTTGCGAGCTTCATTATATTCAATCAGTCGTAAGTCAAATGGTTTAATTGGTCTTGGTGGCTTTGAAGCACGTTTTTGAGTATTAGTTTTAATTGAAATTATATTTTTGGTAGATAAGCAAGCCGAGTCAGTTGAGTGAGGAGCGTGCTCTACTCGGTCTCTGTGCTGGTCGACTGATTCCTCAATGGAATCGGTTTGAGTGCACTTTTCTGTGCACTCGACTGCCAGTTTTTTGAAAAATTAAATTTTTTTGCAAGCTGGTTTGTATGTGTTGGGCGAGACGCAACCGTAACAAAAAACTTTCCAATCACCCAGGCAATCCTGGTAACGATGACCGCTCTTCGCGCAGTTCCAGCATATCAAGGATATGGCAGCAACCCGCTCGTCAAAATCATCGTCTACACAAGTATCTTCATGGCCACTATATCTAGCAGATTCCTGTTCTATTTCGGAAACGTGCGTACGGCTCGAGATAGGCTTTGTAAAGTTTTGATATCTTCGCATATCTTGCAAAAAAAACTCTCTTTTTCTGCAGATATCGCGCAAATGAGATAGAGAGTAAATTTGAATGTTCAAAATTTCATGCTGAATTTCTGGTAGAAGGTTTCGCCGCAGAATCTCAACAAGAGAATTTTCCATTAGTTGCTGATCTAGTCGATCAGTTAGTTCAAGGATGGATTCATAAAATGAATCGAAGGCTTCGTATATTCGACGTCAGTTCTAGAGTCCTTGTATTGTTGCCTTAACGCAAGCCAAAGTTCATTCCAGTGGATCTCTCTGACTGACTTATGATAACGCCAAAACCAGTCAGAGGCTTTGGAGTCAAACAAAGGACTAATATGTTGACAAAGCAACTCGAAATTTCCGCTGCGGTAAATAAAATTTTCGACAGACAATCCATCTGACCCTCCGCTAAACCTTAGTTTCCAATTAAAAATTATGTGACCGACCTAATCTGGTCTTATTAAAGAAGATGCGGAACTACCACTGGGACGTGGAGAGATATGTGAGTGTGCTGTAGCAGCATTGAAGTTGTGTTGAGCATCGCCATTAGTGTTACCAGAGGATGGTAACCCAAGAAGCTGCTCTAAAGATTGCTGTTCTACTGGTGGCAGGGTTTGTCTTTGTTGGTTGATTGGCAGCTGACCCGCATTAGCTTGTTGATGTTGAGGCCTGAATCTGACTTTGTTTCAATAAGCCGACTAAGTTGCTGGCTAAGATTTGATAGCATCTCTGCTTGTTGGGCACCCATAGCAGCAGTAACCAAGTTTCTAATGATTGCCCTTTGCTCAACAGAACTTGGTCTTGAACCAGATGCGGAAGTAGCGAGTTCACTATCTGGGTTTGATTTTGCCGGTTCAGGTTCGGACGCGAAAAAATGTTGTTTGTTTGCCTTTGATCTTGTAATCGGACCATCAGGGCTTATAGAGGTCTGTACTTGTGCTGTTTGCGGACCTTGCTTTTCCTGAGAAACACAAGCAACGCCACAAACTGGACAATAAGTCGTTGTTGGTAAATGTTTGCTTATACACGTTTTGTGCAAATAATGTCCACAGGACAGTTTAATGAGACAAGAAGAATCACTTATAGGGTTGTTGCAAATGTCCAGATGAAGATAAATCTTCATTGCTATGATGCAAGTTAGGCATGATCTAAGCAGGGGTTTAAAAATAAATTGTTAAAAAACAAAAGTATTAGCTCACTTTAAAAAAAACTTGTAAACTTTTTTTTTCGAGTTTAGTCGATTCTCAAAATAGTATTCTTACGATATAATTGTATTGTTGGATCTCCCAGCAAAATCAGTCAAATCGGATGTGATGAGTGTAACCAAATTCCTGCACATAAAATATTTTTAGAAACAAAAAAAAGAAAGATATATTGAATAGAAATACAAATGAACTTTGTTGGATAAATATAAACTAATAAAAGTTATTTCAATATTTAGTGTTTTTCAAGTATTTATGCTGTGGCCAGATCGTAGTAATAATTTTCCACGAAATTCCGTCATTCCAAACAGCTAAAGAAAATAATTGAAAGCGATTAAGATACGTGGCGTATGAGTGATATTTATCTCTTTGGTTAAAACACCAATGGTTTAAATATTCCCGAATAATAAATATCTAAAACTCACACCAGAGAAAAAAGAAACTCAAAGGAAGAAAAAGTGGAAAAAATAGAGTAGGAAAATAGGAACCACACAAAATTTTAAGGTTTGATAATTTTATCAAAATTCCAAAAAGATGTTAAGAAAAATTAGTTATATTGAATGTGTGGCCTCACGTTGGGCGCTAAAAATAATTATTGTAGCATGTAACGTTTTGAAAAGTAAAAACAATTTTTGTTCATGTGAGAATAAAGCGGATGCATGCCTGAACTTCCGGCTTAGGCTCGTCGGCTAAAGGGGTGGTGTTACATTACTTTATTTTGCATGCATATTTTAGGGTTTAAAGAAATCCGAAATAAAAAGCCAGAAACAGAAAGTCAAAATAAAAAATATTTTAAAGCAACTTTAGTTGTATGTAGTGGTGATCATGGGTGATATTGATTCCACCTTAGCCCTCCCAACCATGACCAGCAAAAACCTTTAATAATGTAAAATACCGATCCCGATTTTTATACCCATCACATCTCAACTAAACAAAAGCTAGGAATCACAACAAAATTTATATTTAGCACTTCATGTTAAAATAAATTTATTTATTTTTGTGGAAGTAACTAATTTCCTTATTACCCTTATTTGCTTGAGACTTGCATTGTGCCTAAATGTCGGGACATTTTCGCATAGACTTTTGCAATATCCGTGGACTGAGAGCGAATTTCTTCTCGGTCTATGCATATTGTGCTCTTTATAGGCCTCAAATAATGGCACTAAGTGAGACCCAGGTGACGGAGGACTCAGATCCACTGGATTTTCATATTCCTGGGTATCACTTACTGCCATTGTTTTCTTCGAATAGGGGCATCGCTCTTTTTATAAGAACAGATGTGGCATACCAGTTCGAGCGGGGTCTGAGCGTCACCGATCCGGAATTCAGCTCCATGTGGGTGAGGTTCAGAGTTCGTTCGCACTTGCTACATTTTTGTTTCGTGTATAGAAGTCCGAATTTAGGAAGAGAAGCCACTTTTAACAAATTGGACTCTCTCTCTGATTCGATTACGCACATTTTGGGGTTGTTTCCTGACAGCGAAATCGTTGTTGCCGGTGATTTCAATGTCCACAACTCGGCTTGGTTATGTCACTCAAGCCACACCACACCTGAAGGACAATATGTTGAGCTTTTTGCTGAATCAAACCAATTGATTCAACTAGTGAAGGAACCAACATTTTTCCCACGAAATGATTTGCAAAGCCATAATATCTTAGACCTTTTTCTGACTTCTCATCATGAAAAATATGATGTGAGTGTCAATGCACCTCTTGGTAATTCGGACCATTGTACCATCTCCGCTGTTTTTTCATATTCTGACCTTCGCACCTTTACGCCTAAAGCCCCGAAAAGGACTGCATGGTTTTATGAAAGAGCAAATTGGAATGCGTTAAATAATTTTTATCGCAACTTCAATTGGAAATTATGTTTCGCTGATAGAAATGTGAATGCCGCGGCTGTCATGGTACAAGAAATTATCTTATTGGGTATGCGGTTTTTTATCCCCAATAAGAAGAAAAGCATTAAACCAAAAGACCATTCATGGTTTAATGAGACTTGCAGGATTGCAGTCAGGTCCAAAGAGGAAGCCTATCAGAATTGGCGATCTGACAAGAATGCTGATACTAATAGACTTCGCATCGAGGCTAGGAATCGCTGTAACGCAATTTTAAAACGCGAAAAGTTTCTTCACGAAACTCGCATTAGAGAACAGGTTCTTCTCTGCCCTAAAGGGAGCAAAAACTTTTGGTCATTTGTTAAAAGAGTTAAAAATCAAACGTCTTCGTCGATTCCGACTCTTTTAAAAGATGACCAAATCTTCACTGACTCGGTTGATAAAGCGAACCTGTTGGCTGGATTGTTTGCACTCAATTCCACAATCTCGGATAGCAGTCAGCCACTGCCCTTTGTTGGGACTAGTTCTTCTTCAATGAAGGAGATATATTTTCGAACGAGAGCAGTCAAAAGAGTCCTTGCAAATCTTAACATGAACAAAGCCTCTGGTCCTGATGGCATACCACCAATTGTGCTTAAAACGTGTGCTTCTACACTGGCTCGGCCTTTGCGCAACCTTTTCAACATCTCATACAGGACAGGAGTATTTCCATCTTGTTGGAAGGTCGCAAATGTCCAGCCGATACCTAAAAAGGGCGATGCCACGAATCCTGCAAACTACCGACCCATTGCGATATGCTCTACGCTTTCCAAAGTTATGGAGAGCGTAATAAACTTCCACCTAATGAACTATCTGGAGCACAACGAATTGCTAAGTGACCGTCAATATGGTTTTCGTAGGGCTCGGTCTACTGGTGACCTTATGGCGTTCCTTACAGAAAAATGGAACCAATGCGTTCACCTGTTCGGTGAGAGCAGGGTTGTTGCTCTGGATATTTCAAAGGCGTTTGACCGAGTGTGGCATAAAGCACTCGTCTCCAAACTAATTGCATACGGTGTCGGTGGTAACTTTGCTCGGTGGATCACGTGCTTTCTTAAGGATAGAACTATTCGTGTCGTAATCGACGGCATTTCGTCCAGTGAGCACGCCATCAACGCAGGAGTACCGCAGGGTTCAGTTCTATCGCCAACTTTGTTTCTGGTTTTTATCAACGACCTTCTGTCGTTGACTCATAACCCAATTCATTCGTTTGCGGACGACAGCAGCATTTGTCATTCATATTTTTTCAAAAAACGCCCGAGTTCTTTGGAGATTGAGAGTAAGAGGCAAAATATGAATGACACACTTCTTAATGACTTGAAAAAAATCTCCGAGTGGGGTCTTGCTAATAGAGTAGAGTTTAATGCAAACAAGACCCAGTGTTGCCTGTTAACCCACAAGCGGATGAACTGTCCCTTAGCTCCCTTGAATATGAATGGTGTGGATCTTTTGGAGTCAGATGCTCTTGACGTTCTGGGCATGTCGATACAATCAGACCTTCGTTGGAATGATCACATTTTCCATGTGTCGAAAGAAGCGGCCAAGTGCCTAGGTTTCTTAAAACGGTGCAAGCGATACTTCACCCCATCTGATCTTCGAATGATCTATACCTCTTATATAAGGCCTAAAATAGAGTACAATTCGCACATTTGGGCAGGAGCTTCTAGATCTTATTTGGAGCTTCTGGACCGAATTCAAAGACGTGCGATATATATGATAGGATACGAAAATATTTTATCTCCCCTGAGTTCTCTTGGGCATCGGCGTAATGTTGGTTGCCTAAGCCTTTTGTATAGGTTCTACCATGGGCAATGTTCAAGAGAGGTACATGGCCTGACGCCACCAGTTCGTGTATTTCCTAGGTCTACTCGGGCAGCTTTCCAAGCCCATCCCTTTACCATTGCATCGGTGCCCAATAGAACCACGCATTACCGAGATAATTCGTTTTTTGGTCGCACGGTAAGATTGTGGAATAATCTCCCTGTGAGCGTGTTCCCCGGCAGTTTTGATCTGTGTCAGTTTAAAGCAAATCTTCACCGTCACTACTCCATCTTTCCACCCTCCAACTAACTATCACCCGTCTTCCGAATTAACGCAATGCTTTCGCATTTAAAGGGGGCATCCCCTGAGCGTTGGTTTAGACAAAAAAAAAAAAAAAAAAAAAAAAAAATTAACAAAAATCAAAAACAAAAATCCAAGGTATAAGAAACAAAAATATACATTCACTTGTATCGTTATGATACAGCAACAATATTTTCTGAAATTGTATTATAATATTTGCATGCATGCTTTGTGAGATTTTGATTAAAAATTGATTCAAAATATATTTCTTACTTAAATTTTAGTAATTCATTTTTAATTCATCGAAAATAATTTTAAATTAAATAAAATTATTTATAATTACATTTCTGGTAAAAACACAATGAATGAACTTTCGGTCAGTTACACCAATACAAGGTTTTGTTTTGATTAAAATTTTCTTATAAATACTTCGGAAGCATTGACAACTCAAAGAATTTTAAATTAAAAATATCGACACTTTTTAGATGAGCGCGAGACTAAAACGGAATGCAATTTGTACACTCAAGAGAAAAAACACATTATTAAAGAAAAAGAGCGACTTACATACATTATCCGGCGATGTTACTCTTACTGCAACGATGAAAGTACTTCCATTGTGTTGGTCGGAGAGGTAGCTGAAATAAATCTTGATCTTGATAAATCTATTACGGTAAAAATCCTAATACTTAAATGTCGATGCTAATCTTCTTAGACGCGATAACTCACTATTGAAGCATTATAAGATAAAAAGAGACACTTAGTTATAGATTTTTTTTTTTTTTTTTGACTTATTTTAAGGTTAATTTTCTTTTTTTTTTCGCGTGTTTTTGTTTATCTATATCACCATTCCTGTACACTTTTTATTATATTAATGCTAGGTATTCTTAATTAACAATTTAAAGCATAATTTTAATTCTATTTTCGCATTTTGTAGCTTTGGTTGGCAATAATGATTTAAATCACTTCACCATATTTTTACAAATTTTGTTTTTTCTTGATTCGTTATTTTATATAAGCATTAATGTTTTTGTTTTCTTTGTTTTTTTAAAATTTTAACGCATGCAACAAATTGTACCTTAGAATTTAAGAGTTTTAATATTTTGATTGTTCTTTTAAATATTTAAAGTTAGCTTTTAGTTCGGACTATCATTTGCTCCACACACGATTTGAAAGTACGAGGTTCTTGGACCGCGCGGCGTCCGTCCATTGTGCCTGTACTTGAAAACTAACCTGTACCTCTCGATGACACTTTTGATAAAAGGTAGATCAGCGTAAGAGGTAGTATTAAAAAATATTCGATGTTTTCCAATTCAATGCGATGTTGAGCGGATAGGTGCCAATCTGTTAAATTACTTCTTATTAAATGATATAAAAATTATCGAGAGAGGAAATTGTTACCCTTTTGGAATTTGGCACCAATTGAAATATTTAAATGTACTTTTCGCAAATGACGTAATGTTGAAAATCCACCACAATCTGTCATTTCATCTCTGATGTTATGTTGCTAACAATTTAAAGTCAAACAAAGTTATTTTAATAACCCAAATAATTAAGAGTCTAAAACAATTTTTAATTAAAGTCAAATTTAATTATAAAGAAAGTTCTTCATCGATTTACTTACTTTGAAGGAAGCCAAAAATAGTAAGAAAAATTTATATTATTTCACAAATTAAATTGTGAATTTTAAAAAGAGTGCAATTTTTAAAATCGCTGATAAGAAATTGAAGAAATTAGACTAAGTAGATTTCTTTGGATGTTGACTACCTTAAACGAACTCAGCTTAGCAAAAGACCGATTATAATTTTTAGTCACCCCACGAAATCCTCGTTTTCGGCATGATTGAACAAAATTGTAAACGTCATGTTTAGTTATAAAAATGAACATATAAATTCCGATTTTGTTAACAATCGTTTGCTTACGTGTGTAGAGTTTCAAATTGACATCTAGGGGGTTCAACTGACCGGAAATCAGCTCATAGGGTGGTAAAAATAAAATAAATAAAGCGTAATTGAACATCATTTTCGGCTACAAGCGTCTGTTCATTTCCCTGCCACCAAAATCAGGCTTTGGGGTACAATGGTACAACAAAGGATGATCTCGCTTGTAGCCAAAAGTTCAACTGGACTACGGTCGAATATCCTTGGCGTGGGAAGTGCCTACCAAACAGCCGTTCAGATCCTCCAGTTCATAGTAACATGAGCCAAGCTTCCGTCTCACCCTTGCTCTGATAAATGTTGGAGCTAATTAAGCATTGAAATGTAATATTTGCCTCAACACTACCATGTACAGCTTGGGACTTCCCGTCTGCGGTCTTGACAAATGATTTAAACTTAGAAAAAGGCGTTTTAGACAACAAAAAGTCAGAAACTGCTTGTGCGCCGATGCACGATATGGAAGCGCCAGTATCCAATAGGCCCACCATTTGTTTGCCAAATAAAGATACTTCGGCATAAGGACGAATATCTTGTGGTTTGTTAATAATTGCACTCACCAACAGTTTCCGGTTGCAGTAAACTCTTTTCCAAAAAAAGCGCATACGCAAGCTGGATCTTGTTGGAAATGCTGGTGGAGACTCATTATTAAAAATTCGCTTGCGAGCTTCATTATATTCAATCAGTTGTAAGTCAAATGGTTTAATTGGTCTTGGTGGCTTTGAAGCACGTTTTTGAGTATTAGTTTTAATTGAAATTATATTTTTGGTAGATAAGCAAGCCGAGTCAGTTGAGTGAGGAGCGTGCTCTACTCGGTCTCTGTGCTGGTCGACTGATTCCTCAATGGAATCGGTTTGAGTGCACTTTTCTGTGCACTCGACTGCCAGTTTTTTGAAAAATTAAATTTTTTTGCAAGCTGGTTTGTATGTGTTGGGCGAGCCGCAACCGTAACAAAAAACTTTCCAATCACCCAGGCAATCCTGGTAACGATGACCGCTCTTCGCGCAGTTCCAGCATATCAAGGATATGGCAGCAACCCGCTCGTCAAAATCATCGTCTACACAAGTATCTTCATGGCCACTATATCTAGCAGATTCCTGTTCTATTTCGGAAACGTGCGTACGGCTCGAGATAGGCTTTGTAAAGTTTTGATATCTTCGCATATCTTGCAAAAAAAACTCTCTTTTTCTGCAGATATCGCGCAAATGAGATAGAGAGTAAATTTGAATGTTCAAAATTTCATGCTGAATTTCTGGTAGAAGGTTTCGCCGCAGAATCTCAACAAGAGAATTTTCCGTTAGTTGCTGATCTAGTCGATCAGTTAGTTCAAGGATGGATTCATAAAATGAATCGAAGGTTTCGTATATTCGACGTCAGTTCTAGAGTCCTTGTATTGTTGCCTTAACGCAAGGCAAAGTTCATTCCAGTGGATCTCTCTGACTGACTTATGATAACGCCAAAACCAGTCAGAGGCTTTGGAGTCAAACAAAGGACTAATATGTTGACAAAGCAACTCGAAATTTCCGCTGCGGTAAATAAAATTTTCGACAGACAATCCATCTGACCCTCCGCTAAACCTTAGTTTCCAATTAAAAATTATGTGACCGACCTAATCTGGTCTTATTAAAGAAGATGCGGAACTACCACTGGGACGTGGAGAGATATGTGAGTGTGCTGTAGCAGCATTGAAGTTGTGTTGAGCATCGCCATTAGTGTTACCAGAGGATGGTAACCCAAGAAGCTGCTCTAAAGATTGCTGTTCTACTGGTGGCAGGGTTTGTCTTTGTTGGTTGATTGGCAGCTGACCCGCATTAGCTTGTTGATGTTGAGGCCTGAATCTGACTTTGTTTCAATAAGCCGACTAAGTTGCTGGCTAAGATTTGATAGCATCTCTGCTTGTTGGGCACCCACAGCAGCAGTAACCAAGTTTCTAATGATTGCCCTTTGCTCAACAGAACTTGGTCTTGAACCAGATGCGGAAGTAGCGAGTTCACTATCTGGGTTTGATTTTGCCGGTTCAGGTTCGGACGCGAGAAAATGTTGTTTGTTTGCCTTTGATCTTGTAATCGGACCATCAGGGCTTAAAGAGGTCTGTACTTGTGCTGTTTGCGGACCTTGCTTTTCCTGAGAAACACAAGCAACGCCACAAACTGGACAATAAGTCGTTGTTGGTAAATGTTTGCTTATACACGTTTTGTGCAAATAATGTCCACAGGACAGTTTAATGAGACAAGAAGAATCACTTATAGGGTTGTTGCAAATGTCCAGATGAAGATAAATCTTCATTGCTATGATGCAAGTTAGGCATGATCTAAGCAGGGGTTTAAAAATAAATTGTTAAAAAACAAAAGTATTAGCTCACTTTAAAAAAACTTGTAAACTTTTTTTTTCGAGTTTAGTCGATTCTTAAAATAGTATTCTTACGATATAATTGTATTGTTGGATCTCCCAGCAAAATCAGTCAAATCGGATGTGATGAGTGTAACCAAATTCCTGCACATAAAATATTTTTAGAAACAAAAAAAAGAAAGATATATTGAATAGAAATACAAATTAACTTTGTTGGATAAATATAAACTAATAAAAGTTATTTCAATATTTAGTGTTTTTCAAGTATTTATGCTGTGGCCAGATCGTAGTAATAATTTTCCACGAAATTCCGTCATTCCAAACAGCTAAAGATAATAATTGAAAGCGATTAAGATACGTGGCGTATGAGTGATATTTATCTCTTTGGTTAAAACACCAATGGTTTAAATATTCCCGAATAATAAATATCTAAAACTCACACCAGAGAAAAAAGAAACTCAAAGGAAGAAAAAGTGGAAAAAATAGAGTAGGAAAATAGCAACCACACAAAATTTTAAGGTTTGATAATTTTATCAAAATTCCAAAAAGATGTTAAGAAAAATTAGTTATATTGAATGTGTGGCCTCACGTTGGGCGCTAAAAATAATTATTGTAGCATGTAACGTTTTGAAAAGTAAAAACAATTTTTGTTCATGTGAGAATAAAGCGGATGCATGCCTGAACTTCCGGCTTAGGCTCGTCGGCTAAAGGGGTGGTGTTACATTACTTTATTTTGCATGCATATTTTAGGGTTTAAAGAAATCCGAAATAAAAAGCCAGAAACAGAAAGTCAAAATAAAAAATATTTTAAAGCAACTTTAGTTGTATGTAGTGGTGATCATGGGTGATATTGATTCCACCTTAGCCCTCCCAACCATGACCAGCAAAAACCTTTAATAATGTAAAATACCGATCCCGAATTTTATACCCATCACATCTCAACTGATCAAAAGCTAGGAATCACAACAAAATTTATATTTAGCACTTCATGTTAAAATAAATTTATTAACAAAAATCAAAAACAAAAATCCAAAGTATAAGAAACAAAAATATACATTCACTTGTAACGTTATGATACAGCATCAATATTTTCTGAAATTGTATTATAATATTTGCATGCATGCTTTGTGAGATTTTGATTAAAAATTGATTCAATACATGATTCAAATATTTCTTACTTAAATTTTAGTAATTCATTTTTATTTCATCGAAAATAATTTTAAATTAAATAAAATTATTTATAATTACATTTCTGGTAAAAACACAATGAATGAACTTTCGGTCAGTTACACGAATACAAAGTTTTGTTTTTAATTTTCTTATAAATACTTCGGAAGCATTGACAACTCAAAGAATTTTAAATAAAAAATATCGACACCTTTTAGATGAGCGCGAGACTAAAACGGAATGCAATTTGTACACTCAAGAGAAAAAACACATTATTAAAGAAAAAGAGCGACTTACATACATTATCCGGCGATGTTACTCTTACTGCAACGATGAAAGTACTTCCATTGTGTTGGTCGGAGAGGTAGCTGAAATAAATCTTGAAGGGAATTTCTCTGTTGTTCTCTCTTGATATTACGGTAAAAATCCTAATACTTAAATGTCGATGCTAATCTTCTTAGACGCGATAACTCACTATTGAAGCATTATAAAATAAAAAGAGACACTTGATGATGGTTGGAGCATACCGTAGTTATAGATTTTTTTTTTTTTTGACTTATTTTTAGGTTAATTTTGTTTTTTTTTTCGCGTGTTTTTGTTTATCTATATCACCATTCCTGTACACTTTTTATTATATTAATGCTAGGTATTCTTAATTAACCATTTAAAGCATAATTTTAATTCTATTTTCGCATTTTGTAGCTTTGGTTGGCAATAATGATTTAAATCACTTCACCATATTTTTACAAATTTTGTTTTTTCTTGATTCGTTATTTTATATAAGCAGTAATGTTTTTGTTTTCTTTGTTTTTTTAAAATTTTAACGCATGCAACAAATTGTACCTTAGAATTTAAGAGTTTTAATATTTTGATTGTTCTTTTAAATATTTAAAGTAAGCTTTTAGTTCGGACTATCATTTGCTCCACACACGATTTGAAAGTACGAGGTTCTTGGACCGCGCGGCGTCCGTCCATTGTGCCTGTACTTGAAAACTAACCTGTACCTCTCGATGACACTTTTGATAAAAGGTAGATCAGCGTAAGAGGTAGTATTAAAAAATATTCGATGTTTTCCAATTCAATGCGATGTTGAGCGGATAGGTGCCAATCTGTTAAATTACTTCTTATTAAATGATATAAAAATTATCGAGAGAGGAAAATGTTACCCTTTTGGAATTTGGCACCAATTGAAATATTTAAATGTACTTTTCGCAAATGACGTAATGTTGAAAATCCACCACAATCTGTCATTTCATCTCTGATGTTATGTTGCTAACAATTTAAAGTCAAACAAAGTTATTTTAATAACCCAAATAATTAAGAGTCTAAAACAATTTTTAATTAAAGTCAAATTTAATTATAAAGAAAGTTCTTCATCGATTTACTTACTTTGAAGGAAGCCAAAAATAGTAAGAAAAATTTATATTATTTCACAAATTAAATTGTGAACTTTAAAAAGAGTGCAATTTTTAAAATCGCTGATAAGAAATTGAAGAAATTAGACTAAGTAGATTTCTTTGGATGTTGACTACCTTAAACGAACTCAGCTTAGCAAAAGACCGATTATAATTTTTAGTCACCCCACGAAATCCTCGTTTTCGGCATGATTGAACAAAATTGTAAACGTCATGTTTAGTTATAAAAATGAACATATAAATTCCGATTTTGTTAACAATCGTTTGCTTACGTGTGTAGAGTTTCAAATTGACATCTAGGGGGTTCAACTAACCGGAAATCAGCTCATAGGGTGGTAAAAATAAAATAAATAAAGCGTAATTGAAAATCATTTTCGGCTACAAGCGCCTGTAAATACTGATCTGAAGAACAAGATCGGAGAATAGTTTTTGATATTTAAATTAATGTCTTTATTTGCAGAAAAATTATAATTATCATCTTATAGATAGTAATAGAAATGATATATTTTGGTAATGACTTACTGCATCTAGAAAATATATTTATTTTTACAAAGGAGTCAGTTTTTTTGTATGGCGGAAATATTAACTTAGAAGGAAAACTGCATAAAAAAACTTCTATAAAAAAAAGAAAAAAAAAACAATAAATATATAAGAATATCACAGACCGAAAAGAAAAGTAAACATGTATAAATCAAGTACAAGGTAAGAGTGAATTTAACAAATATTGTAAGATTATTATTTATAAAAAAAAAATTACAAATATATAAATTTGAATAATAAGAGAATATATAAAAGATTTCATTCTCAACGTTGAATGATACAAATTTGAGATATGTACATTATCGGGCATGTTGCAAAAAAGTTTAAACCTATCAATTGCTTTAGCGATGCGAACAGAGATAAGATCAACATTATTTCTTTCATGAAGTCTTTTAGTAGAATAATGCCAAGGCATTTAGTGCCATTTTCAGAAGGTTATTTTGGCAAATTTGCAGCTTTTTAGTGTGCATTTTAGCACACGTGCGTCATACAGGACGTGCGTATAATATTATGGATTGGAATATAAATTTTAGCAGAATTATTTTATTTTCATTACTTAGTTCAGAATTTCTATTTAATAATGGATAAAGTAGTTTCCTTGCAATATTAAATCTATTAATAATATTACTAACATGATCTTGAAAAATGAGTTTTTTCTCAAGAATGATGCCTAGATACTTCACATTATCTAACCAGGGAATATTAAAGTTACCAACCCGAAGTTGCGAGTTGCAAGCTTTTTCCTCAAGAAAAAAATAGCTTGCGTCTTGTTGGCATTTAATTTAATTTTCCATTTTGTAAAATAGTTATTTAACTGATTAAGACAGCATTGCATTTCAGTCACAATGTTTTGACGAAAGGAATGAAAGTAGAAAATGCTTGTGTTATCAGCATAAACAGCATAATCACATGTTGCATGTTTTGGAATATCAGAGCAGTAAATGATGTACAATAATGGGCCGACGACTGAACCCTGTAGACGCCCGCTGGTACCTTCACAAAATGAGAAGAAACGTCTTTTAGATTCACGCAAAATATCTATTTGATAAAAAACTTATTTCAATAATAGAAAGAGGAAAATGGAATGCAATTAATTTGAAAATCAGACCATTCTGCCAAACGGTATCAAAAGCTTTTTCAACATCAAGCAATCAAGTGCAGTCGACTTTTGTGATCTGAAATTTTGCTGAACATGATTTTGTATCCTTTTGATTTGATGAACTGTGCTGTGAAAACTAAGGAATCCGAACTGTTCATTTGGAATGATGTTGTTTATTACTCTCCAAAGCTTCAATTTCAATACTTTTTCAAGCACTTTACTCAAACTGCTGAGTTGACTAATAGGGCGATAACTTTCAGCTCTGTTAAGAGGTTTCCCGGGTTTATGAATTGGAATAACTTTTGCTACTTTCCAAATATACTTTACTTCAGACAGGCATTTATAATAAAAGTCAAAAAAACGACGACGAGGGAGACCATGCCTCCGATAGATGCACCAGGTTGAGGAAGCCCTAACCGCACTTGGTGTATCCGATTGGCCACCTAAGTAAGTAAGTAAGTAAGTAAAAAAAATACTAATGACTTGCGGTAATTGTTTTAGCATGCGATTATTTATCTCGTCAAGACCCGAAGCCTTCCTCTGATGTAAATCTTTGATGATGTTTTTGACTGTTTCAACTGACACATATTCATCAATATTAAGAAAACATTTCCAAGTTATTAAATTTCATAATAGTCTCTTCAACTAAGTCGGAATGAACTTAAAAACCAGTATTTTCAGAAACTTGATAGTTGCTTGAGAATTGTTTGCAAATAGTGTTAGTTTTTCCTTCATTTGAAATAACATTATCGCCACCCTCTACAAGTGGCGGAATATACACAAGTTTCTTTTTTTCGTTATATCCCAACAAAGCTTAGAGCATTTGTCCAGCTTTTTGATATTTTCATTCAAAGTGTTATTTCTAAGTTTTCGTAACTCGTCGATAACAATTTCTAGTTTTAATCATTTTCGAAATATCAAGTGGAATTTTGGCAATGGTATTTTTTAGGAAAACATTTGGAACAGAGATTCTTACTGCATCCATTATTTTAGATGTGAAAAACTCAGAATATTTATCAATTTATTTATCAGAATGCTAACTCTGCTATATCTAAATTGCAGACTAAATTATGAAAAGACTGCTTGAGACATGATTGATATCGTTTTCAGCATGTGTTTCTACAATTTAAATTTAACTTATCACTGAAAGGAACGTTTAGCGCAAGATAAAATTCAACGGGGAGAGTCTAGAGTCTAGAGCTGAATTCGTTTAAGGGAGTATTCCTGGTTGGCAAACATTTTTGTTAGATTTTTTTTTTTCATATTTTTATAGCTTGGATATTTGAGAATATCGTCCTAAAAGGGTTTTTTGAAATTCGAAATAATTTAGGAGATATGACCTTTTTGTCCTGCTACTTTTTTGTAGCCTTAATTAAAGGCTAAATTAAAGTAGGCTTAATTTGGCTACTTTTTTAATGCAACGGTTTGAAGCAACCACCGAATTTCGTGCAACGCTTTCTTTAGTAGGTAATAACTTGTTTGTATATGCATTTTAAAAATAAATGAATACACATTTTAGAGCTTAGGTATTCGAATGTTGGCAGCGTTTAGATCACTTTGAATTGAGTACTGGACGTGTACCGGAATACGTATGCAACACTAAATCAGAAAGTCCAGGAAGCAATCAAACCTATTTATGAAGCACTGTCAACCGATGATTTGTTGAACAGATGCCTTGGCTCCGAAACTCAAAACAGCAACGCACTCTTTCAACGCAGTGCTGTGGTCATTCGCACCGAAGCATATGCACACCGGCACACGCACTATTGAGATTGCCAATTATATTGCAACTGTCATATTTAACGAAGGTTTTTTTGCCAATACTTCAAATAATGAACCTAATGGGCATCCCGATTGGTAACGTCACATATGATTTCGTCATGTCTCGGAACGAAGAACGTTTGGAAAGGTCCGAAGCCAGAGCTCTGGCCGCATCAAAAGAAGGTAAAACTAACCGAAGAGCACAAATAGCCGCTGAGTCTTAATTTTTTGTAGAGAGGAAGGAGTTCTTTATGGAGCTGGCATTGCAGATTGATATTTGTAAGTATTTCACAAAAAAAAAAATGTTTCATTGCCTAAAATTTTCTTTGAGTTTTTTCAAAATCACGGTTTTGATCTTCGAAGTCACTTTTCTCCGGTTCTACTAAACGGATTTTGATGAAACTAAGTGCAATCGATGCAAAATTGTTGAATTTCTAAAACTGTATGCTCAAGTTTTTCATTTCAATTCTTTTTGATGCAACAAAATAACTTCAAACTTAAACACGTTTGTCTCGAAACCACGTTTTTCGAGCTTGTGGCCCAGATTGCGCCCGTAGTTCTGAACCGATTTTGATGAAACAAATTGGAATTGACGCAGAATTGTCACCATTCTGGTCCGTATCTCAATCACAATCTTAAAAAATATTTATCAATATATCAATATTTTTTACATTAAACTAAAAAAAAGACCTAAAATCGGTTTTTCATTTTTCAATGACCGCCATTTTGTAAAAAATAATCGCAAAATTATGATTGAGATAGGGACCAGTATTACATCTATGCTGTATCTAACGCCTTTTATATTTTTCTATTTCAGATGATCCAAAGACGAGTTATTCGGGCCGCAAGCAGCATACCTTTTTTTCGACGCCCAACTTTGAAGGCCGACAACTTTTTGAACAGTCCTCGGAGAATGGAATACAAAGATTTTTGGTTTAATTTTATATGTTCTTAATACAATAAAAAAACAGAATTTAAATACATTAAATTTAATAATTGAAGTTAAATTTAAGAATTTAAAAACAAATAAAAAATTTAAATAAATTTAAAGTTTTCAAATGAGAAGTTTTTCAAAAAGGGTCCAAAAACAGCCTTCCAACCAGGAATACTCCCTTAAAACAGTGAGGTTGGAAATGAATGCAGGGATGTTAGAAAGCACTAAGTCGATTGTAGATGGATTACCTCTTGTGGAGGCTGGGATGTACGTTGGGTCGCTTGAATAGGATACAACCATCGGATACTGGGTCGTAAATACAATCTGAGAGAATATATCCTCAAGCATTTGCTCTTCGACAGCCCCAAGACCTATGTCTGCTGTTTAAATCACCACACAAAAGAGACTTTTCACGCATATTAAGCAGTTTTCTCTAACCGTTTTTGTATTTTATTCTCAGCTCAGGGGAAGTAGTGGCGCCTGGGAAGTAAACACTAAAAATACTAAGGAATGTTGAATCTTCGAGTGGAAGTTCCACTCCAATATTTTCAATAACTTTTGTTTCAATTTTGGTTACTTCAAGGAATTTTGTCGATTTTTTTTAGTACAATGGCAGCCCCACCCCCCCGCTGACAATTTCAGTCGCATCGTATGCAGTTCTAGAGTGAATGAGAAATTTGTATTTTTCTATTCAACCAAGTTTCAGATAGTAAGCATATATCTATGTTATTATTAACTAGAAAATCAAATTTATTACAGATGTTCCTAGAGTTCCAGAAAATTACATTTAGTGATTAAATTGACATCATATTACTATATGGAAATTTTATTTCTAGTTGCGCAATAACATTAAAATGTTCTTCCTTTGTTCTTCCTTGAGGTTTTAGCCTATTTACAAGCTCGAAAGTGAGCTGAGTGATCTCAGACTCAGAAATCAATGTTGTATTGCAGCACTGTGGAGAAATCGGCTGCTGAGATCATGCTGTCTGCCAGTGAGAAGCACTTCTACAAATGGTGGAAATAAGAGGAAAACGCAATAAGTTGTTGTTAACCTGCTATGAGTTAGAGATGAGCGATCCGGTGATTTTTTAAGAATGCAGTTTTTAATGAACGTGATTTCTGAATCCCCTTTCTTTTAAGTGGTGATCGTGATCACGCTTTTTACCACAGACATGAGAGATATCGTGATATTTGAAGTGGCTGCAAATTGTGATTAAGATATATCTCATAGGTTAGGTTAGGTATGTAGGGTCGTGCACCGTTAGCGGCGCTTCCGCGGGGGCCTATAGGTCCATTGCAAATTCCTTTTTATATTTGTGGTACCATGTTAAACCGTTGTTCCGATTTGTTTCTAAAACCATCCTGTGCTTTTTATGAACCCACAGATGTCTAGCTGTCACTAAATCTTCCAAGTCTTGGAAAAATCAGTTCCCCATATGTCAGAGTCAACGATTCTGTAGACTTAAACATTCGCATGTTTCTGTTTCCTCCGGATCTTTGCAACTCCGACAGATGTCTGGCGCTGTTATGCCCATTCTATTGGCCATAACCCCAATAAGGCAATGACCTTAAGCAGAAGGCTTTAAGTTCTTTTCTTATTTATGTCTTATTTTTATCGAGATATGTTGCAGTCACCTCTGGAAGCCCAGTTTGTGTTAGCAATATCTTTGGCTTTAAGGAATATACTCCTTTTAGTGACACCTTGTTCTGTTTGTACTAGCGGTTACTCCACGCCTCGCCAGTTCATCCACTGCGGCGTTCCCTTCGATATTGCTATGCCCGGGAACCCACCAGAGAGTTACATTGTGGGTATTGCAGATACTGTTCAGTGCAAGTGTACAGTTTTGCACCGTTCGAGTCTTCGTCGTTTTACTGTTCAGTGCTTTAATGGCCGCTTGGCTATTCACAAAAATTGCTACCCTTGTGGGGTAAGATTTTTCCTGTAAATGGCCTGTGCAGCTTTTTCAATAGCATATATTTCTACCTGAAAAACGCTGCAGTAATGAGAGAGTTTTTTAATCACAGTATACACCCGATCCACTTCCGTTTTCCATTTTGGAACCATCAGTATATAAATGGAGATTGCCGTAGGATTCTACAGCCTTTTCTTCCCATTCTTGTCTGCTGGAGATGGATGTGGTGAATTCTGTACCAAATGCTCTTTTGGTACTCTTGCTCTTTTTGATTCCTCGGTTTCAAAGAGATTTAGAATAGATGCATGTGTTGTTTTTCCAGGCTCGTGATTCGTTAAGGCGAATCGTGCTCTTGGTCGCCGAACATTTAAGGAACTCTTCTATCGAGACAAGATTTAGCATTATATCCAGACCCACCTAGGGCGTAGATCTCATGGCTCCTGTTACTCCTATTCATGCTAACCTTTGAACCCCTGTTAGGGAGCCAAGATAGCTCTTTTTATGCGTTATCGTCCACCATACAAGAGATTCGTAGGTAAGAATGGGTCTCACGATCGCTGTATACATCCAGTGGATTATGTGCGGTCACAGTCCCCTTTTCCTGCCAAATGTTCTCTGACATGCGTATAGAGCGCACAGTCCTTTTTTCCTTCTTTCTTCTGTGTTGCATTTTCAGCTCAGCTTGTTATCAAGGATAATTCCAAGGTATTTGGCTTCCGTGGAAAGCTTCAGAGTTACTTCCATGAGTTTCGGTAATGTGAAACTTTCCATTTTTCTTCTTCTTCTGAACAGAACGAGTTCGGTCTTTATTGGGTTTACACCAAGTCCATTCGATTCTGCCCACCGCGATAGCTCATTCAATGCCGCAGACATTAGTTCGCTAATTGTTTGCAGGTATTTCTCGCATATTAAGATGGCAACGTCATCGGCATAGGCTATTGTTCCTTCATAGATCCATATGGAGGATTTGTTCCTCCAATTTTGAGTGTAGTCAGAATTTTGTCAACCACAATCAGCCAGAGAAGGGGGGATATAACTCCTCCTTGCGGTGTGCCTCTTGTGACTTCTTTCCTCACCACGCTCATTCCCATTTGTGAGCTTATACGTCTGCTACTAAGCATTTTATAAGTCCACTGGGTTATTTTACTGTTAACTCCTTTGTCTACTAAAGCACTTCTTATAGAATCTGTATTTACAATGTTAAATGCGCCTTTGATATCTAAAAACGTTGCTAAAGTGTATTCTTTGTGATGAAAGGTTCTTTCTATGACCGAAACCACCTCATGCAGTGCCGTTTCTACCGATTTGTCTTACGTCAGGCATGTTGTGCACTACGTAGATTATTATCGTTCACACATTCTATTATGTGAAGATCTATTATTCTCTCTAGCGTTTTCATCAAGAAATATGAGAGACTAATAGGCGCATAATCTTTTGGTGCTGAGTGTATCGGTTACCCAGCTTTAGAAATGATCCAAATTTGTGGAACATCTTGATGCAGTCTTGATGCAGCCGGCGAAGATTGTTATAAGCCAGTGCATGATGCTAGGAACGACATGTTGCATCATGGCTGGTAGGATTCCATCTCGCCCCGCAGATTTGTTGGGCTGGAAGGACCCGATCGACAGTTGACGTTGTAATAATGTTGGGGAGTTCTTATAACGACTCTGGTATTGTTGTTTCCAAGTTGCTGTTAGCTCCATTTTGTGATGTTCTGTACAACCTGGAAAATGTTTCCATGAGTAGCAAAAGCGTTTCTAGGCTGGATTCTGTCCAGGATCCGTCGAACCTCTTAAGGTATCCCGGGACCGTTGGGTCTTTGGATAGCGTCTTTCGAAGTCTGGCGGCTTCACTGCTATCCTCAATGGACTCGCAGAATTTTGTCCAAGATGTTCGCTTTGCTATTTTTACTTCCCTAGTGTAAGCATTTAACGTGGATCTGTAGAGTCCTGCTCTAGTTTGCTTAAGATGGCCTTCCGGTGAAGTTTTCTAACCTCTGATTGCCTCTTTTTAAGGTCGCTGGTTCAACAACTCGCATTTGCTGGTTTGCGACTTTGAGACTTTGGGTAGAATTTATTGAAAGCCTGGTTACTTTTTCACGTTATAAACTTGGCTGCATTGTCAATGGATGCATTGGTTGGATCCATCTGTGTCACTTCCCAGCTATCGACAATAATCTGTTCAGAGTTACTAGCTATAGTAAGATCAATTACCTCTTCCCTGACTCTATTCTGAAATGTTGGTCTATTGCCCCTATTGCATAGAATGAGGTCTGTGGTAAGGATAAATTCGAAAATAGACTTACCCTTTCTGTTGATGTATTTACTACCCCATTGCGAGTGATGGGCGTTAGCATCACAACCGATAACCAGGAATGCCGTGCTTGTATTAGCGTGTTCTGCTAACTCGCGGACTGTTTGCATTAGTTCGCCTCTTCATAGTGCATGTACGCAGAACAAAGGATCAGTTTTGCTGACCTTGTTTCCCCACTGGTGTCTACTACGTCTCCGTTGCTTCGCAAGTATATAGCTACTTAACTTTCCTTCATTTGTAGAGTTGTTGGATCTTGTTGTTGGTGATCCAAGGTTCCTGGATGAGGGCCACATCTTCATTTTCCTCGGACATACACAGCATCAAGATGTCGGTCGCTGCCTTACAGTGATGCAGGTTGATTTGCAGCACTTGCAGCTTCCTCCTCCTCTCAGCTATTGTTGGTTCAGCCTCTTTACCTTTATGGATCCGAGGCCGAATTTGAGCATGTCCGACTGTTCCTTAAGCCAGCCCGTGGAAGCAGAGTCTACAGTAAAGGGAAGAATTTTCCCTTCGCTGCCGTGACTATTTGCGACCTAAGCAGCTTCCACTCCTGAATTTTGGCGTCTTTATTCTGCGCCGCCAAAAACCTCTGAATAGACATATCCTCATGCAAAGCAGGAGGAGGTATCCATACAGATACCTTGTGGCGAAGCGGAAGCGTGGACTTGGAGATAACCTTTAGTGGAGCACCATTCCAAATTTTACCAATACTGGCGATGGTTTTGGTCAGAAACTCCAGGGATTTCTTAGATCCACATCCGATGACTTTGACTCCTTGTTGCCAACCAGCACCGTCGAACTTGTAATCGTCGCGATCACCGTGTTCGACGCTAGCTATTATGGCTTTCTCTCGAAACCGTGGTCAACCCCCGGTTGGTCTCTTTTTGAGGTAATCTTGGGTTGATCTTGTCTCGCCTTACTTCTCCTTGTGGCTGCTAGTACCACCTTTTCCACACTCCTGTTTGCCACTTTTGACGACATTGGAGTAGGAAGGACCTGCCTTAACCGTCGTTACCCCTTCTTGCCCTACCTTGCTGCCACCTATACCGCAACCCCGTTTGTCACCTACAGCAACATTGGATTGGAACGCTTCAGCTCTATTCCCCCTATTCTTCCTGCCTCTTTTACTCCTCTTTCTGGCTCCCATTTCCCTCTCCCGTTTGTCGCTTTTGGCATCATTGGAGTTTGATGAATCTCACACATATACATATATCTCATATGTATGTAAATAAATATATGATTATGGGTGTGTGCGAATTGAACTAAATTGCTACCTAAACTAAATTAAGGTAAAGTAGTTAAGGTTTATTAAGGTTAATTAAGGCTAATTTCAAATAGGTTTAAAGTTAAGAATCGTCATCATTCTCTTCTCTTAAGAAATGTCATTGATTTAGCAAGCCTTTAGGTAGCTCGGAATTTTTCTAAATTAATCTAGGAAACACTAATTTATCGACACAATTTAGTTGAGGTAGCAATTTGGTTCAATTCGCACACACCCTATATATGTTTTAAGCGACTTTTAATTAAAAATAGATGACAAAATAAAAAATTATTATGAATTACTTGAAATTTTATTTAATAATTTATTTTGAAACAAGAGTAAAAACTGACGTTTCTCATTGAGTGTCATCTCAATATATAAAAAAAAAAGCCGAAAACAAGAGACAGAGACAACTCCAAATGCAAGATGTTGATAATTTTGCTAGCGAAAGGAGGCGAAAATAAGAAATCGCAAATAGCCAGAAACGAAACGTAGCTATTTGTGCAAAAGTAACAAAGACAAAATATATCTCGAAATTAATAAACACTGTTCCTTACAAAATTTCACCACAGTTACCAGTGAATTTTTAATCACCGTGATTAAATCACCGGTACTGCAGTTATGTTACTCATCTCTACTGTAAGTGCTGCTGAAGTTATTGTTGCTGCTGTTGCTGTTGCTTAGTTTTTGAATTATTTAACTGATTCGATGAGCGATCATGCTTTTTAATTAAGTTCTTTCTAAGTTGTAAGAAAGCAAGTCTGTTTGGGCAATCGGTGTCGGTAGATTCATGCAAATTTTTGCAGTTAGTGCATTTTATTGAATCACTCACAGAGCATTCGGCAGTCAAATGCTTACCAGCACAGTTAGCACAACGTACTTCTACAGCTGTCTTGCTCTCAATAACATGACTTTAAATGGTCGAACATTTTTCAGTTCATGAGTAAAGGATTGAATGTTTTTTCTTTAAGCACAGTAATAACAAGATTATATATGTCCAAAGTTTCACACATGGTTTTAGTGCCGATACATAATTTTTTGACACAGTATTAATATTTAAATTATCAAAGCATTAAGAATAACATCATTTGATTGTGATAACACTTTAATAGGTGGTATATGAGTTCATCATATCACAACATAAGTTTCTAAATCTGACTCGTCGTCAGATATCATTTGGAGTCAATAATTATTTTTGGAAACAAATTGTTTTTTGTTCGAGTTTATCGAAGTCTTTGGATTTTTTGATGAAGACATTTTGTCTTATTATTCAATAGATTGTAAAAAAAAAACACGGAAAATTAACGGGTGGAACAAAGTACACGTCTGACGCAGAGAACAGCGATGGCAAGACTGAATATTATATGACCTTTCGACATTTCTCACAAAGTTTTCTCTTCGTTATGCAAAAAAACGGCCAGCTTTTTCATGTCAACTGGAATTTTCTTATGACTGTTACTATTAATATTGTTGTAGAAGTACATGCAACGAATAACACATTAAAACTTAATGAAAATAACGGTACTAAAAAAAAACAATATGCTAACATGAAACAGAGAGCGCTCTCTTGGTGTACGGGCAATTAATTGAGTTTCTTTTTAGAAACATAATCGGTTGTAAGGTTTCAGCAAAAAAAGTATCGATTGGTCAAACTTTTTTTCTGTATTATAAATGCAAATCTTTTAAATAGAACTAGTTTCGTTTCATGCGGTTGAATATTTTCCTTTATACATTCAAATTACTATTTAGACTTTTTGTGAACGGACAGTTCTTTGAGACAGTGTATGTTTGCCGCGTTTCTATTTATGTTGATGTCGCTCGCTTAAAAACTTTTTTCGAATTAGAGAATACTCTAAGTTGGATGGACATGCACACTAACGATTGCACATGTTGGATGGACCGTCCAAAAAGTCAAAAATTTTTGTCTTCCATCGAACATGTCCATCCGACTCGATTTTTTGCACACAAACTACATGTGTGATGCCATGCCACATGATGGACAATGTGGGAAACTGGAATGGGCATTGGACAATGAGCGTGGTGTCAAACAAAGGGCCAAACTAAAGTTTTAAATATATCTCTCTCTATTATTACTTCGCAAGCGCATGTTTTATGATGACTATCAAATCTATACTGTGGACGCAGTTTTCATAAATAGGGTAGCAATTGAAAGGTCTTGCTTTATTGATGTGCAATAAGGTCTTATTTTTTTCTTATATATTGTATTTGTATTTTTGTATTATAAGCATATAAGAATAGATTTCTTTTGCATGCCGCAGATTCAAGTTATACTATTCAACCACAAGTTCAATAGAAAATATATTTTATAGCTCCCCAACTGGAGCTAGTTTCAGATCAAACGACTGATTTCACTTGTGTATTTAAAAAAAAAAACTGAAACAATTTTCTATAAAAACACATATTTCCTTGTGGTGTCTAAAAGAATAATACTATGATAAGTAATAACTGGGCTACTTAACAATTCAACAGAAAAATAGAAAGTTTTTATGAAATCCTTGGTTCAAAGGTAAAAATAGTCCTTAATATAAAAACAAAATTACCCATTACTAATGTTCCCATTACTAATAATCGTTATTATAAAGGTTTTTCCGGCTTGTTTAAGATCTACGTAACTTTAACGCCGAAAATTGCGTTTTAAGGCTACATAAACTTAACCTATCATTTTCAAGTTTTCTTCTCGATAAAGGTTGATGTTTATGATATTTATACCATAGTGTCGCTGATAGACAGATGTCAAGATGACTTTCTTGCTTTATTTCAAATTAACGACTGACTCTCTTACCTCAGCCAAGAATACAAAATTATGACCATTAGAATAAACATAAGTAAAGAATGAATGAATACATGAAAGAAAACGAATGTCAACCAAAGTATACAAAGAAAAGGCGGTGTTGCCACCAGATGCAAATATGTAATGACAGCTCGGCCTCTCCTGACAGCAACTCGTCCCGAGTTATATTGGATCTGTGTCATCTTCAACACCATCATCGTCGTCTACTTGGGGGAACAGAGCACACCACGGTTTCATCTTATCAACAGTGGTGATTGTACTGTATCGTCGTTGAGAACGTTGCATACCTTCAACATCTTCAACAACGTATCGATCGAATCCTAGTGCCTTCTTCACGACGTATGGGCCTTTGTACTTGGGTTGTAGCTTTCTGTACTTATGGGTGGTGCTTCTATTAGAACTAGGGACCCCTCTTCATATGGCACTGGTTTACTGTAACGTGCATCGAACTTGGCCTTCCATTTAACCCGTGCTGCCTCAATGTTTCGAATAGCTTCCTTTCGGCGCCCATTCATATATAGTTGCTCGTCATCATATTGGAGCGCTGCCAACATTTTATTTCCACTTAAGTCGCGAAGTGGGAAGTCGTAGATCAGGTCGATCGGTGAAAACTTTGTTGTCGCATTGACCTTAGTATTCAATGACCACTGTAACATGCGAATATGTGTATCCCAATCTTTTGCATCGTTAGACGATGTTCTCAAAAATGCCAAAATCGCCTGGTTTACTAGCTCTGCTAAGCCATTTGACCGAGGTGTTCGCACCGCCACTTTTATATGCTGAATACCATTTGTTTCGCAATAGGTATTAAATGCTGCTGACGTGAACGCTGTTCCGCGATCCGTCACTAATCGTTGAGGTAACCCAAAACTGAGAGTCAATTGATTCAGTGCATCTACTACCGGCTTAGTTTTCGTTGATCGAGTTGGTACTACGATAGTATACCTTGTGAGCGCATCCACTATGACAAGAACGTATTCATAACCACATCGACTTTTAACAAATGGTCCCAGATGATCCGCATGCAGCGTTTGAAATGGAAACTGTGGGATATCCATGCCATAGAGCTCACACTCCTTACGTTTCGGTTCTCGATGATAACAGCACTCGATGCAGGATTTAATAAAACCTTTAACAAAATTCCTTAAACGTGGGAACCAAAAGTTGAGCAGAACTCTCTTAATAGTTCCATCTACCCCAGGATGACCTACATCATCATGGCAGAGCTTAAGTATACGCCATCGCATACCTTTCGGAATGACTAACAATCGACGGTCGCTTTCACCTTTCCGGAATAATCGATTATTTTTCAAACAATATTCAGAACTGATGTCGGTTCGTCGCTCAGTGCCGCTGCTGCTTAGCAAATTTTTTACGATTTCTTTTATTTGATTGTCCTGTAGTTGCATGGAACCTATCCAGTCAACTGATAACGTCATTACTTTTGCACTAATATCTTCGACTTGTTCTGCCCCTTCAACCGGAGCGCGACTCATTGCGTCGACATGACCCATTGATACCCCAGCACGATGAACTATGGTGTAGTCATACTCCAACAATCTAAGAAGCCAACGCGCTACCCTTGGAACCATTGGTTTTGACATCTTCGCAGTCGTCATCGCTTGACAATCGGTAACGATTGTAAAGCTCTTACCCATCAGGAACATTTTGAAACGTTCGCAGGCTTCAACAACAGCAAGCACTTCCAGCTCGTATGCATGGTAATTCTTCTCCTGTGGCGTACATGCTCGACTATAGTACGCAATCGGTTTCAGATCAGTTGCCTCTCTTTGCAACAAAATTGCAGCTATACCCACACTTGATGCGTCAGTGTGCAGTTCATGTTCCTTCAACACATCGTAAATTGTCAGAACTGGAGCATTAGTAATAATTTTGATCAACTGCTGGTACGCTTCTTCACATTTGGAGTCCCAAGAAAATTCTGCATTCTTCTTCGTCAGCTGAGTGAGTGGTTTAGCAATTAATGCATATCCGGGAACGAACTTGCGGAAGAACCCAGTCAACCCCAAGAAACGTCTGATTTCTAGCTGATTATGTGGTGTCGGATATTTCTCTATTGCTACTGTTTTAAAAACTCCCGGCCGAATTCCCTTTATATCCACCTGATGCCCTAAGAATGCTACGCTATGCCTTAAAAACGTACACTTCGACAATCTTAACGTCAACCCCTATTTTTGGACTAACTTCAAAAATTCCTCCAAGTAAAACAAATTATCCTCCTCAGTATCTGTCGCTATAATCACTTCATCTACATAACTAACCACGACCTTGTTCAAGGGTGCAACTAGTTGCGACATCATCCTTTGAAAGGCGCATGGAGCGTTACGCAGACCAAATGGCATCCTATTGAACTCAAAATGTCCATTGTGCGTAACGAATGCGGTAAACTCTTTTGCCTCCTCCTCTAATTCGATTTGATAATACCCCGACATAAGGTCTAGCGTAGTAAAGTACCTTTTACCTGATAATGTGGCTAAAACACCATCAACTAACTGTAGGCATCAGCCACGGCTGCTTTTCTGTTATAGCGTTAAGTTCGCGAAAATCAACACATAACCTGTCTTCACCATTTCGTTTTCGTACAAGAACGACTGGAGATGCATATAAAGATTTTGACCTTCGAATAATACCTAACTGCAGCAACTCTTCAACTATTCCTTCCACAACACGTTGCTTCGGGATAGGAATGCTGTATGGTTTCTTTGCTATTGGTCTCTGTGACGTTAACTTTATATCCATCTTAAATCGCCTTGACACTCCCAGCTCAGGTAACTTTTCACCAAAACAAATAGCATATTTGTTTACCAAATCAACTAGCGTTCCCTTAATATCACTTCTTAGCTCCCTGCCTATGTCTAAATCACGGCTGCTAATCGCCATTACCTTGCATATGCCACCCTCAATGACGACTTTTCCTTTTCAGAGCACATCAATTCCAACAAGTGCGTCATGTGCCATCACACAATCATTGACAATTAATAATTCGACAACACGTACAACCTCATCAAATCTTATAGGCACTAACAATTTTCCGTTGCAAATAATTTCACAGCCAGCAAAACCAATTAACTTTTCTTTGCATGGAATGACACACAACCTACACTTTGTTGCAATTGACTGCTTCACCAAGGATCTGCTACTATCCGAATCGATGAGTGCTTTACATTCAATTTCCGTCGCTCCCAAGATAGTAATTTGTTTACACAGTTCCTTGCACATATTTTTATTTTCAATCTTATTAACTGTCATTTTTTCCCCTACACTTTCTTCACCCTCGTCGCTAGCTACTTGATATACACGATCACTTTGTTTTACTTCGTGCTTCCTCTTCGGTTTAGCACAATTTTTCGCAATGTGCCCCTTTTCCCTGCAATTAAAACAAATTATGCTGGATGAACTCTTTTTTCCATCCCCTGAAACATTTGATACCTGCTGAACACTTTTTTGATTCACTTCATTTGATCTACTATATCTAGTCTCATAGTTCGTGGATAGATTCATCAATGACTGTAACAAATCAGCACACTTTACAAATTTCATTGCACTTAAGGTCTTAAGCAAATTATCGTCAGCCAACCCATTCACAATATATTGAATTATTGACCTGTCATCAATATTGTCCCTCCGACCTATTGCCAACATTTTATAATAAAATTCAATAAGTTTCTCCCCTCTACTTATTTTAGTATTCATCATACGAATATGACAATCGGCAGAGTTTCTTACATCTGGAAAGTCTGTCAAAAATGCTGTAAGAAATTCGTTCCATTCCCGGAATGCTGGCTGAGCATCAGCCCATTGCTTTGCAACTCCTCTCAGCCTACTGAGAACAGCAAATATCACGAAAGTATCTTCCCAATGATACATTGCTCTCAACTGCTCAACTCTCTCAATAAACTGCATTGATGAATACGTGCTGTCAATAGGATTGAATTCAGGCAGAATTGCTGCTACTTCACTTGGTGTATGTATGTATTTAATTCTAGTTATATTTGTGCTCCTGTCATCCGTTCCTTGGATTGTTGTTTGTGCAGACGGCATACTTTGAATCATATATGGAACATCGTTTTGATGCTGCGCTGCATGCGGAGCAGTGTGTAGTGACAACGGTTGTGGTATAACATAGGACGAAAACGGTGGCTGCGAAGTCGGCAGCGCACATGCATGCGACTGCACCGCAAGTGGAAAATTCCGTTGCGCTGATAACGAATACGAAGTAGGTGACGCATGCGTCGTCGATTGAACAAAAAATGTTGCTTGTGGCGAACTTGCTACTGGCGCCTGCATGACTATAGGCTGTGACGAAATATATGTGGCATCCCCTGATGCGTTGTTAAGGCTGCAGGTCGTACATGGTTCTGGAACATTCGAATCCATTGGACGTAAAGTCTGCAACTGTGCAGTTAGCATGCCCACTGCTTCACATAGTGCACTAACCTGCAACTCGAGCTGCGTCCTAACTCGTGCGTCATCCCTCGTTGGTTCCCCAGACTCTTGCTGATTTCGGTCATTACCTTGTGCTCCACATGTATTGGCATAACCTCGTCTGCTCCCACCTCCTGGATTCTGTTCATCAGTTCTGCTTTTGGGCCACTTGTCTTCAACTTAACCTTTTCTAATACATCTTTTAATTGAGCAACAGTATAACGATTTAGCTCCATTATCCCACTTCTGATATCTGTCGCTGATAGACAGATGTCAAGATGACTTTCTTGCTTTATTTCAAATTAACGACTGACTCTCTTACCTCAGCCAAGAATACAAAATTATGACCATTAGAATAAACATAAGTAAACAATGAATGAATACATGAAAGAAAACGAATGTCAACCAAAGTATACAAAGAATAGGCGGTGTTGCCACCAGATGCAAATATGTAATGACAATAGTAATGCTCCATATGCGACCTTTGTAGTACTTTTTTCAGTAACAGATTAGCAAATATACAAGAATTCTTAAAGCATACTTTTAGCTAAAACATGCTTTATGCTTGTCATAGTTAAGTTTAAGTACTCGTATACTTTTCCTCTTAAAGAATGCTTTATATATAATAACAACTCAAGTTGTTACTAGTAGCTTGAGAAACAGTATTTGAGACACAATTGTAGGTGGAAATAAATATTTATTAACTAATTTTACTTCTGAAAGTGCGATTTTGACTTTTGACAATAAGTATGTATAGATTGGTAAACTTAAACAAGAATTTTTACATTTTTGAGGATGCTGTTGAGTTTAGAAGACCAAAAATTTACAACAAATGCTACGAGCCTTTTAAATTGGATGACGTAGGCCAAGCCCGTAGCCAGGATTTTCCTTAGGGGGGTTTTGATAAAAAAATCTATAAGTAGATACTAGTAAAAACCTAAAGGCAAGGATATGGAAATTTTTCCAAAAAAAATTCGTTTTCTTTTAAGACAATTCGTGAATATTCCTGTCATTAAATAACCATAATACAGATCACAAGAGTTTATTGAATTTTTTTATCAAATCATTTTTGAGTACTAAGATTTCGATTTTTGAAAAATGGTCCAAATTGAGAATTTTAAATTATCTTTTAAAAAGTATAAATCGGAAAATTAACACAACAAAAATGTCTATGACAAAATTTTTTTATTAAAACAATATAAGTTTGAAAGGCAAAAATAGGTAAGATTTCTTACTGTTTCTTAAAATCAAAATTTAAATTAGCTGTGAAAAATTGCAACTTTTTTTGTTAAGTTCACCTGTTGAAGCTTGGATTCAAAACTTTTATGGGGCATTTCACATAAACGGGAGAACAAAATATTTTAGTCCTTAGATTTGGTTTTCTTGTGTACAAGTATTTGGAACTGTGTGAACCCTAGTACCAGTTATCGTTAGAGGCCAAAATATTACTGATCTCGAAAACGATTTCGACAATTTAAGTTTTATTCAAAAGAAATTGTTTTAAAATCTTTAAAAATTCAATGTTCCATTTCCTCATAAAAATTTTATATCATGACAGACAAAATTATTCAATTCCCAATGGCAACTATTATATATTTTTTTTTTTAAAAAATTTTTTGAGTAGATGAATCGGCTCCGTTAAAAGTCATATAGAAATTTATTTTTCAAATCTCGAAATTCGAAAACTGGGGTTTTCACAGCACCAATATCTTATACACAATATGTTATTTAAGTTATCACATCAAAATAAGACTTTCTTTGAAAACCAATAATCTGCTGGATAAATTCTTATAAAAAAAATTAAAAAGTAAGTCTTTTAGAATATTTAAGAATTTAACCATTTGTGGGTTTAAAATTAGAAAATTAAAAAAATTATTAATAAAACTATAATATACTTCCAATCCTATACTTCCAAAAGTTGAACTTTCTAACTTACTTACTTACTTACTTAGGTGGCCGTGACAACCCGTGTCCGGATTTCGACCGACCTCATCAGCTCTCGCCAGGCGCCTCTGCTTTGCGCGCGCCTTCTCCAATCGGATACACCAAGTGCGGTTAGGGCTTCCTCAGCCTGGTCCATCCATCGGAGGCATGGTCTCCCTCGTCGTCGTTGACCAGCGACCCTCGCCTCGAGCACCTTTTTCGCTGGAGCTTCGTCGTCCATACGATGGACATGACCCAGCCAGCGTAGTCGCTGCACAGTTATACGCCGAACTACGTCAATGTCTCCGTAGAGCTCATACAGCTCGTGGTTCATTCGGATGCGATAGTCATCGCCGACTCGAACAGGACCGAAGATTTTGCGAAGAACTTTTCTCTCGAACACCCCCAGAGCGGCTGCGTCAGTATGCGAAACTACCCATGCCTCAGCGCCATAAAGCAGCACAGGTAGAACGAGCGTCTTGTAAAGTGTTAGTTTTGTCGATCGAGAGAGGGCTCTGGAACTTAGTTGCTTACTGAGCCCGTAGTAGCACCTATTAGCAAATATTGTTCTTCGCTTTATCTCCAGGCTGATTTCGTTGTTAGTATTAATGGCGGTGCCAAGGTATACAAACTCCTTGACTACTTCAAAGTTATAGCTGCCGGATGAAACGTGGGAGTCTAAACGCCGCGCTCCCTTGTTTGTAGACAGCATATACTTTGTTTTACCCTCATTTATCGTCAAACCCACTTTGGCTGATTCCTTTTCGATAGCGGCGAAAGCAGCGGTAACATCTCTCTTGGTTCTGCCAACAATATCAATATCATCAGCATAAGCAAGGAGCTGGACACCTTTATAGAAAATGGTGCCATTACGATGCACACCGGCCTTTCGTACGATCCCCTCCATGATGATGTTGAAGAGATCGCAAGACAGTGGATCGCCTTGCCTGAAACCTCTTTCGGTATTGAAGGTTTCGGAGAGGTCATTTCCTACCTTGACGGAGCTGCGTGTGTTGCTCAACGTCATTCTGCAAAGTCTAATCAACTTTGCAGGTATACCGAACTCAGACATTGTTGCGTATAGACAATCCCTTCTCGGGCTATCGAACGCAGCTTTAAAGTCGACAAAGAGATGGTGTGTGTCAATTTGATTTTCGTGGGTTTTCTCCAGGATTTGTCGACTTACCAGGTCGAAAGCCACACTGATAAGGTCCAATCAGTGTTTTTGTAATCGGCTTTAATCTTTCACATAGTACGCTTGAGAGAACCTTATATGCGATGGAAATAAGACTGATACCTCTATAACTTGCGCAGATTGTAGGGTCTCCTTTCTTAAGTATAGGGCACAGTACACTGAGGTTCCAATCGTCGGGCATGCTTTCTGCTAGCCATATTTTGCTGATGAGCTGATGCATGCGCCTTATCAATTCATCGCCGCCGGTTTTAAACAATTCAGCTGACATGCCGTCAGCACCTGCTGCTTTATTGTTTTTGAGTCGTTGGATAGCAACACGAACCTCTTTAAGGGTAGGTGGTGGTACTTCCACTCCGTCATCGTTGATTGGTGACACTGAAATGCGCTCTCCATGGGCGGCATTGGTGGTATCGTCGCCAGTAAGTAAATTGGTGAAGTGCTGTCTCCACAATCTAAGCACACACTGTGTATCCGTAATCAGATCTCCATTTTCGTCTCTACAAGTGGATGCTCCGGGCTTGAAACCTTGGGTTAGACGCTTAACCTGTTGATAGAATTTTCGTGCATCCTTCTTGCCCTGGTATACCTCTAGTTCCTCACGCTCACGCTTTTCCTGCTCTCTTTTCTTGCGTCTGAAAAGGCGCCTCTCTTCCTTCCTCTTTTCGCGGTAGTTTTCTCGCACGGCTCGCGTTGCAGCTGACTGCAGCGTTTTTCTATAAGCGGCGTTTTTTACTGCAGTTGCAATGCGACACTCCTGATCATACCACTGGTTCCGAGGTTGCGGGCGCCGGAAACCAATGACTTCTTCAGCGGCAGCGCGCATGGAGTGGGATATATGCGCCCAAAGTCCGCCGGCGTCGTCGAGTCCAGAGGTTGGTTGGTTGAGCTTAACCGAGAGTTGAGCGGAGTAGGCTTCGGCAGTCCGTTGTAATTGCAGCTTAGCGACATCTAGCTTTCGTTGCATTCCTGTGCGTATGTTCTTGGCATTGCATAATCGCATGCGGATCTTGGCTGCAACAAGATAATGGTCGGAGTCAATGTTGACCCCCCGAAATGTACGCACATCTAGAACACTAGAGGCATGCCTTCCGTCGATTACAACATGATCAATTTGGTTTCGCGTTTTTTGATCCGGGGACAGCCAGGTGGCCTTGTGGATGTCGAGGTGCTTAAATCTGGTGCTACTAACTACCATGTTTCGTGCCGCGGCGAAGTCGATCAGTCTTAGACCGTTGTTTGTGGAGGTCTCGTGAAGACTGAACTGACCGACAGTGGGGCCAAAGATGCCTTCCCTTCCGACTTTCGCATTAAAATCGCCGAGGACTATTTTCACGTCATGGACCGGAAGGTGGTCATATACGTCCTCAAGACTAGCGTAGAAAGCGTCCTTGACGGCTTCGTCCTTTTCCTCCGTCGGGGCGTGCGCGCAAATAAGGCTTATGTAGAAAAATTTTGCCTTGATGCGGATCGTGGCCAATCTTTCGTTCACAGGTGTGAACCGGGAAACAAGGTGGCGTAGTTTCCGGCTAACGACGAATCCACATCCGAATTCGCGCTTCTCCGCATGGCAGCTGTAGTAGATATCGCAGTGTGCTTGTTTAGAGCAGCCTTGCCCTTTCCATCGCATTTCCTGGATGGCGGTGATGTCAGATTGTATTGTTTTGAGGGCTTCCGCCAGTTGGATAATGGCACCTTCCCTATAAAGGGTCCGGACATTCCAGGTGCATATCCGTAAATCATTGTCCGTTTTTCGTTTGCGGTGGTCGTCAACGTAATTGGGGTTCTTATCCGAGGCTGGTTTAGTTTTCATTGGGCAGTAGTAATGTGGCGGGACCCAAACCCTGCGCACATTCCATGTTTAAGGTCTATGGATCGACCCGCCGCTCAAATTAGCCGTCAAACTGAAGGATGCCAGTTTGCCGTTGCCCAGGGAACACCACTTGGAGGTTTGAGTCGACTTGAGACGATTTCGACATGGATAATGCTGGCCTCGCCAGGTTGAGGCGGTCAGACACGTTGCCATGTGAAGGTTCGCCCCCTGTTCCCTTTCTAACTGGCATATTTAAAAATGCCAAAGTTTAAAAAAATGTAACTGTTCATTTCTCTTATGAAAATTTGGTAATATGATTAAAAAATCATCAAATCCACGTAGAATTGGATTGTATAAAATGTTTTAAAAATGTTTTCTTATTGAGAATTTTTTAAAAAAAAAAAGCATATTTAGGTTGTAGGTAATTTTCCGAAACCTGTTATTTAGAAAAGATTTTGCACAGGGCTACATTCTTTTTTAGATGTATTATATACCAAAAAAAATTCTTGCTGCTAAATTTCGTGGTTCATGTATTTTTAGCATTATACAGCTTTTAACCCTAAAAGACTCACCCAAAAAATACTACGAGAATACACACCCGTGGTACAAATGTTCTCACTAACAATATTTCGCTTTTTTTCGCGTATTTTTCAAACATACTTAATTGTTTTAGTTTGTTTAAACACCAACAAGTATTTTAAGGTACAGATTCCTATCAAAAATAATATACAAAAAATTTAGATTCAGCAAAGACTCCATATATGCTGGTTCGAGCAAAAAATCAATATGCTCACCACATTCAACAAATACTACTATGTGCTTTTCCTGTAAAAACTATCAATAACTTTTTCAATATAAAGCTTTTTTATCATTAATTAATTAAAGGAGCGTTATTAATAAAATTGAAAAAAATAAAATATTACAAATCTTTTCATTTCACAATTAACCACTTTGTTTCAGCAAGCGGGTACAAACGTACCCCGGGTGTGTAAAGCCGTAGGTGTCAACTTTGGAGACTTATTGCTCCTCAATTATTGGCCACAGGAAAATAAACTAAGATGTAACGGCACACAATGTGGTGAATTCTTGCTTCCATGTTTGAAGGTGGCTTTGACTGGGAAGTTGAATCACATTTGAACATGGAGGCCGGAGTTCGCCCTAGAAGTGTCGTATGCAAACACGAGTGACATACTGCTCATACCACGGCTGGTGCGTTCGAGGTGCGACAGCTGACTTTGACAGCTGACAGATGACTTAAACAGCTGACAATTTGACTTTGAAAGTTGACATTTTTACTTTGACCATTTACACTTTTCCTTTGACAGCTGACTCTCTGGCTTTGACAGCCGACCTACTTGCTTACTTTGACAGTCAATCTGACATTTCATTTCATTAAAATTCTGATATTTCTCCTCAATTTAATTCTCACATTTCCCTTAATTCAAGTCTGACAGTTCCCTTCCATTCAAATTTAACGTTCCTCTTACATCTACATTTGTCGTTTCTTCGTTTAGTCAAATCTGACATTTCATTTCATTAAAACTCTCACATTTCTCTTCAATTTAACTTTCACATTCCCCTTAATTCAAGTCTGACAGTTTCCTTTCATTCAAATTTAACGTTTCTCTTAGATCTAAATTTGACGTTTCTTCGTTTAGTCAAATCTGACATTTCATTTCATTAAAATTCTGACATTTCTCCTCAATTTAATTCTCACATTTCCCTTAATTCAAGTCTGACAGTTCCCTTCCATTCAAATTTATCGTTCCTCTTACATCTAAATTTGACGTTTCTTCGTTTAGTCAAATCTGACATTTCATTTCATTAAAATTCTGACATTTCTCTTCAATTTAACTTTCACATTTCCCTTAATTCAAGTCTGACAGTTTCCTTTGATTCAAATTTAACGTTTCTGTTACATCTAAATTTGACGTTTCTTCGTTTAGTCATATCTGACATTTCATTTCATTAAAATTCTGACATTTCTCTTCAATTTAACTTTCACATTTCCCTTAATTCAAGTCTGACAGATTCGTTTCATTCAAATTTAACGTTTCTGTTACATCTAAATTTGACGTTTTTTCGTTTAGTCATATCTGACATTTCATTTCATTAAAATTCTGACATTTCTCTTCAATTTAACTTTCACATTTCCCCTAATTCAAGTCTGACAGATTCGTTTCATTCAAATTTAACGTTTCTCTTACATCTAAATTTGACGTTTCTTCGTTTAGTCAAATCTGACATTTCATTTCATTAAAACTCTGACATTTCTCTTCATTTTAACTTTCACATTTCCCTTAATTCAAGTCTGACAGTTTCGTTTCATTCAAATTTAACGTTTTTCTTACATCTAAATTTAACGTTTCTTCGTTTAGTCAAATCTGACACTTCGTTTCATTAAAATTCTGACATTTCTCCTCAATTAACATTTTCCTTAATTCAACTCTGACAGTTTTCTTTCATTCAAATTTAACGTTGCTCTTACATCTAAATTTGACGTTTCTTCGTTTAGTCAAATCTGACTAAATCTGACATTTCCTCTGTTATTTACTTCTGGCATTTCTTCATTTAATTCTGAACTTTCTTGTTTTACAAATCTGACAGTTTACTATCTTTGTTTCTGAAGTTTTTATTTAATTAAAATCTGACAGCTTCCTTTTACTCAACTATGTAATTTTTTTTTCATTTAAATCTGACATGTTCTTTTCATTCAAATCTGACAGTTTTTCTTCAATTCAGACAGCTGTCACAGGTCCTGTCCAGCGGTCGCGCTTTGGATGCGTGAACCTTGTTAATCAATACGCAAGTGTGTCACAAATGTAAAGTTCGAAGAGCACTCTCAGCAAAAGTTGTCAAGTTTCGAAACGCATCCTTTCGACATTTTGTGTGCGATCGGTCAAATAAAATTGGCGAATGGCGAAACTTCCGGCAAGAAAAATTTCTTTTGGAATTTAACCATTGGAGCAAGCACTTAATACGCTCTTCTGCGTATTAAGCAGAACAGAACGGACAGCATTCATTGCATCAGCAGCGCAGAAGGCTCCGGTAAGTGCTGTATTGAGTTGGTTTGCTGTTTGTCGAAACTTTGTTTCACGCTACAAACCCTAACAGCATACCCCAACAACGGACGAGAGCAGCAACGGACACAAGAGCAGCACCAGCAGTGGCTGCCACCAAGGCAACCGCTCAAAGTGCCCAAGCAAATCAACAACCACTGGGTGGCGCCTGCACTCAAAGCGGGCCAAAAGCATCGTTGTGAAAAAGCGCCCACTTAAGGCGCACAAGCACTTGTTACTTGTCAGCGGCGCGCCCCAACAGTAGCAGCTCTGGAAGGCCAGCACCCACGACACTGTCAACACAAGTGTCCACAGCAGCACTAGCAGCCACCTGCAATAGAGCAGTGCACCCTAACAACCACGGGAGCGCCCAGGTAAGTGCTCTGTGGAGTCATGCTGATGATGTACTCAAATTCTGTTTTATGTCCCAGCGGTTGCAACAACAAGCAACGGACACAAGAGCAGCACCAGCAGCTGCAGACACAGACCAACAATACAAGTGCCCACGTTAATTGCCACATCGTCAGCAATGCAACACCATTAATTATCTTTAGCAACCACAATACCTAGGTCAACAGGTTTTTTTTCTCAATTATATATTATCCATTTCAAGGGGAGAAAAAAAAAACAAAACTACAAAGTTTTGCATAAATTCTGGTACCAGTTTCTCATGCGAACCATACACGGTGCGGTCCGGTCGTCGACTGAGTCTGTTGGTTCTCAAATCAAAGCGTGTATGGCTTTCTCAATTAATCAGTTTGACAGTCGTCGAATTGGTTATGAATTTGATTTTGATTTTTCCAAGTTGCCTCGAAAGCGTTTCAATGCGATTGTGCTGTGTATGGCCACATCTTTTGATTAGCTGTCAACAAACAAAAAATATATTTTTTGTTTTAGCTTTATTTTTATATTAAAAACATTCACACACTCGATACGAACACCAAGTTCTTGTATTGACCGTTCATAGTTAGCTACAAAGTTAATCGATTTACATGCAATTTCTTTTCTTGATGGCGTTCTTGTTTTTAAAGTTTTAGAAAACAACCAAATCACGAAAACTCGACCTTATTAACGTTACAACAAATTACATATAATTCAAATAAAAATTTAATTTTATTTAAATAACATAAATAAAAACTAAATTAAACTTACAAATAAAATTTTATTTTTGAATGGAAAAGTAAAATTTAAAATACACTAAAAATAAAATTTTGTTTTTAAATAAAAATGTTAAAACATAACAACTTTACAAAATTAAAACAGAACAACTATTTAAATTAAAACATAAGAGTCAACATTAGCCTACAAAACATAACAGTATAAAATTATCCAAACATTACACTACGAAAAAAAAGTAGTGTGCGTGTCAGCTGCGACGCGCGACTGGAGTTTACTCCTCTAGAGTGATTATCTTGAAATTTGAGATGTATATAAAATGTAAAATGGGTGGATAAAGGCATCTCTTATATTACTAAAACGATTGTATACTTTTTAATTTTAAAATACATATTACTACATATATTACATTAATCCATTATGAGGTAAATTGATGAATTTCATTAAGGCTGGATTCACTGACCACCTTCAGCAAGTTTTTGCGAAAAGTAAAACTAATGTTAATCAAGTTGAAGAGCGTGCAAGAGCGTGCGGAAAGCGCAAGAACTTCGTATAAAAAAAAACGTGCAAAACTTGCTGAAGGTGGTCAGTGAATCCAGCCTAATAGCAGACCTGGGCAATTTGCACTACTTTTGCATTACCATTAAATTGATGAAAATTTATTCAAGTGCAAATATTTTTACATTACTATTAAATAAAACAGATTTGGTGCACTAATTTTTACATTACACTCATTTCTTGTCAAAGTAGTGCATTAATATTTAACTTTAAAAGTTTAGTAAATATCAATAATTTTTTAAAAATGTAACGCTGTAAAAAAATAATTCATTGGAATGTCAAGTAATCGTTTAAAAAATATTGAAACAGTTCATGATATTATTATTGCAAGGTAGAAGTGACAGTTCTTTTGCCGACCAGCATTTGTCAAAAACGCATAGAAAAAGAGAAAACTAATTTTTTTCTTATTAATTTTATTCCCTTCAGCTCCTATTTAATTTGTATATTCAGAAGACAGAACAAAACGACACCAGTCAAGAATTGGATCTGTATTTGGCAGACAACGATATATCATTCGGATGCTTTCAGAGATTTCCCCTAATTCGGGAAGTTTTTTTAAAATACAATACACCTTTGACTTCTGCTCCAGTAGAGCGCTTGTTTTATTTTGCTGGCATGGTAAATACGCCTCGCAGGCGGAGTCTTTCACACGAAAACTTTAAAAGCTTAGTTATAATCAGGAGAAATAACTTAGATTAGAAGTTTCTTCTTAAATTTGAAAAATATTTTAATTTTGCTTGTTTTATTGAATTATTTTTGTTAAAGTTTAGTTGGATTTCATTCAATAAAAAATCTTTTGCATAACCCCATAATGCTTTTTAGTGATAATACAATAATATTGCATTATTCATAATACAGTTTAGTGATAGTGCAATATTAGTGCATTATTTATCATACAATTTAATGATAGTTAAATATTAATGCATTACTTTGATAAGAAATTACTTACTTACTTACTTAGTTGGTCGTAACAACCCGTGTCCGGGTTTCAACCGACCTCATCAGCTCTCGCCAGGCGCCTCTGCTTTTCGCGCGCCTTCTCCAATCGGATACACCAAGTGCGGTTATGGCTTCCTCAGCCTGGTCCATCCATCGGAGGCATGGTCTCCCTCGTCGTCGTTGACCAGCGACCCTCGCCACTAGCACCTTTTTTGCTGGAGCTTCATCGTTCATACGATGGACATGACCCAGCCAGCGTAGTCGCTGAACAGTTATACGCCGAACTACGTCAATGTCTTCGTAGAGCTCATACAGCTCGTGGTTTATTCGGATGCGATAGTCATCGCCGACTCGAACAGGACCGAAGATTTTGCGAAGAACTTTTCTCTCGAACAGCGCCATAAAGCAGCACAGGTAGAACGAGCGTCTTGTAGAGTGTTAGTTTTGTCGATCGAGAGAGGGCTCTGGAACTTAGTTGCTTACTGAGCCCGTAGTAGCGTAGTAGCGTATTAGCAATTATTGTTCTTCGCTTTATCTCCAGGCTGATTTCGTTTTTGGTATTAATGGCGGTGCCAAGGTAAACGAACTCCTTGACTACTTTAAAGTTATAGCTGCCGGATGAAACGTGGGAGTCTAAACGCCGAGCTCCCTTGTTTGTAGACAGCATATATTTTGTTTTGCCCTCATTTATCGTCAAACCCACTTTGGCTGATTTCTTTTCGATAGCGGTGAAAGCAGCGGTAACATCTCTCTTGGTTCTGCCAGCAATATCAATATCATCAGCGTACGCAAGGAGCTGGACACCTTTATAGAAAATGGTGCCATTACGATGCACACCGGCCTTTCGTACGATGCCCTCCATGATGATGTTGAAGAGATCGCAAGACAGTGGATTGCCTTGCCTGAAACCTTTTTCGGTATTGAAGGTTTCGGAGAGGTCATTTCCTACCTTGACGGAGCTGCGTGTGTTGCTCAACGTCATTCTGCAAAGTCTGATCAACTTTGCAGGTATACCGAACTCAGACATTGTTGCGTATAGACAATCCCTTCTCGGGCTATCGAACGCAGCTTTAAAATCGACAAAGAGATGGTGTGTGTCAATTTGATTTTCGTGGGTTTTCTCCAGGATTTGTCGACTTACCAGGTCGAAAGCCACACTGATAAGGTCCAATCAGTGTTTTTGTAATCGGCTTTAATCTTTCACACAGTACGCTTGAGAGAACCTTATATGCGATGGAAATAAGACTGATACCTCTATAACTTGCGCAGATTGTTTTGTCTCCTTTCTTAAGTATAGGGCACAGTATGCTGAGGTTCCAATCGTCGGGCATGCTTTCTTCTAGCCATTTTTTGCTGATGAGCTGATGCATGCGCCTTATCAATTCATCGCCGCCGGTTTTAAACAATTCAGCTGACAGGCCGTCAGCACCCGCTGCTTTGTTGTTTTTGAGTCGTTGGATAGCAACTCGAACCTCATCATGGCTAGGTGGTGGTACTTCCACTCCGTCATTGTTGATTGGTAGCTCTGAACTGCGCTCTCTATGGGCGGCATTGGTGGAATCGTCGCCATTAAGTAAATTGGAGATGTGCCGTCTCCACAATCTCAGCACACACTGCGTATCCGTATTCAGATCTCCATTTTCGTCTCTACAAGTGGATGCTCCGGGCTTGAAACCTTGGGTTAGACGCTTAACCTGTTGATAGAATTTTCGTGCATCCTTCTTGCCCTGGTATACCTCTAGTTCCTTACGCTCACGCTTTTCCTGCTCTCTTTTCTTGCGTCTGAAAAGGCGCCTCTCTTCCTTCCTCTTTTCGCGGTAGTTTTCTCGCACGGCTCGCGTTGCAGCTGACTGCAGCGTTTTTCTATAAGCGGCGTTTTTTACTGCAGTCGCAATGCGACACTGCTGATCATACCATTGGTTCCGAGGTTGCGGGCGCCGGAAACCAATGACTTCTTCAGCGGCAGCGCACATGGAGTGGGATATATGCGCCAAAAGTCCGCCGGCGTCGTCGGGTCCAGAGGTTGGTTGGTTGAGCTTAACCGAGAGTTGAGCGGAGTAGGCTTCGGCAGTCCGTTGTAATTGCAGCTTAGCGACATCTAGCTTTCGTTGCATTCCTGTGCGTATGTTCTTCGCATTGCATAATCGCATGCGGATCTTGGCTGCAACAAGATAATGGTCGGAGTCAATGTTGACCCCCCGAAATGTACGCACATCTAGAACACTAGAGGCATGCCTTCCGTCGATTACAACATGATCAATTTGGTTTCGCGTTTTTTGATCCGGGGACAGCCAGGTGGCCTTGTGGATGTCGAGGTGCTTAAATCTGGTGCTACTAACTACCATGTTTCGTGCCGCGGCGAAGTCGATCAGTCTTAGACCGTTGTTTGTGGAGGTCTCGTGAAGACTGAACTGACCGACAGTGGGGCCAAAGATGCCTTCCCTTCCGACTTTCGCATTAAAATCGCCGAGGACTATTTTCACGTCATGGACTGGAAGGTGGTCGTATACGTCCTCAAGACTAGCGTAGAAAGCGTCTTTGACGGCTTCGTCCTTTTCCTCCGTCGGGGCGTGCGCGCAAATAAGGCTGATAGAGAAAAATTTTGCCTTGATGCGGATCGTGGCCAATCTTCGGTGGCGTAGTTTCCGGCTAACAACAAATCCACATCCAAATTCGCGCCTCTCCGCATGGCAGCTGTGTTAGATATCACAGTGTGCTTGTTTAGAGCAGCATTGCCCTTTCCATCGCATTTCCTGGATGGCGGTTATGTCAGCCTTTATCGTTTTGAGGGATTCCGCCAGGTGGATAATGGCACCTTCCCTATAAAGGGTTCGGACATTCCAGGTGCATATCCGTAAATCATTGTCCGTTTTTCGTTTGCGGTGGTCGTCAACGTAATTGGGGTTCTTATCCGAGGCTGGTTTAGTTTTCATTGGGCAGTATTAATGTGGCGGGACCCAAACCCTGCGCACATTCCATGTTTAAGGTCTATGGAGTGACCCGCCGCTCAAATTAGCCTAATTTGATAAGAAATTAGTGTAGTGTAAAAAATTAGTGCACTAAATCTGTAATATTTAATGGTAATTGAATAAATTTGCATTATCATTGATTTGATTTAATTACGGAAAAATTATCAATGCATTACCACCTCATTTAATACAATACGCTCATGTCTGCCTTATAGTAACGTCATTATTAAATACTGTAATATTAGGTTTAAGGTAATCGTGAAAACATCGCATCAATGGTTGTACCATATCTAGTCGTTCCCAGTGTTCTACCAGAACCTAAATCTAAATTAACGTCTTTAAAAAAATTGCATTATGGTCAATCCTTCATCTGTATGATGAAACAATTGGAAATTTGCTTTAATTTTTCATATTTTTTCTCTTTAAGATTAATTTGTGGACATATTTTGTAGTTAATGTCCCGTTAAGTCGAAGCAATATAAAAATCCAGCTTATTGTAAATCCAGAAATTTTTATTTAATTGAAATCGGTGGAAAATTCGTCGAGTTATTCTTTTTTAAGTATTTCTACTTCACTTCAAAATCACCAAAAGAACTATGTTTTATTGTTCTTACTTGCGAAAAACTCAGTTCAGGCAAAACATTATGAAAAACAACGATTTTCTGCTGCTTTTAACGTATTAATACTTACAATTTAATATTAAATAACTCGACAAACTTTTTAACTAATTTCGATGAAATAAAACTTGCTGGATTTATAATTAATTAAGCTTGTATATTAGCTATTATCAATTATACTAAAAGCGCACTTTAATACAAACTACTAGTATAAGCAACCGCTTCGCACAAACCCACACAATTTTTTTGTTGTGCTGTGGATAGCTGAACATAAAAAGGAAGATAAAGAGCAAAATGGGGTGTATTGAAACTCTCGCAAGCACAATCTGGTTAAAAGAAACGACCAAGCACTGCGTGTCATCGAGATGATTTCATGCAAATCTTTATATATTATATCTTATATATATATTATATCTTTATATCTTTATATATTATAAATAAACTTAGTCTTGAAATTTAAAAACGAAAATACCGAAATACTGTGCTGTAGCACAAATATGATATTTTAAAACTTATTTCATAAAAATCGGCCCAGTACTTTTAGAGTTTTACAAAAATTTGCAATTCAATTTGATCCAAAAGCAGATTGCTGCTGTGTGTATTTTGTTGGTATTTCTTCGTTGTTGGTATTTTGCTTTGCGACGCTAACTGCGCAACGCTTGATTTTTTAGATAACGCTCGATTTTACTCGCCATAAAATGGTCATACCGCGGGCAATATATGAAATCGATTCTGAAGGAGTAAACTTAAAAAAAATTTTAAAAATCAGATTTAAACAAATTAACCCATTACACTACAAATAAAAGTCTAGACGGAAACAAATATATCATAATAATACAAATAATATAATATAATATAATATAATATAATATAATATAAGATAATATAATATAATATAATATAATATAATATAATATAATATAATATAATATAATATAATATAATATAATATAATATAATATAATATAATATAATATAATATAATATAATATAATATAATATAATATAATATAATATAATATAATATAATATAATATAATATAATATAATATAATATAATATAATATAATATAATATAATATAATATAATATAATATAATATAATATAATATAATATAATATAATATAATATAATATAATATAATATAATATAATATAATATAATATAATATATATAATATAATATAATATAATATAATATAATATAATATAATATAATATAATATAATATAATATAATATAATATAATATAATATAATATAATATAATATAATATAATATAATATAATATAATATAATATAATATAATATAATATAATATAATATAATATAATATAATATAATATATATATATAATATAATATAATATAATATAATATAATATAATATAATATAATATAATATAATATAATATAATATAATATAATATAATATAATATAATATAATATAATATAATATAATATAATATAATATAATATAATATAATATAATATAATATAATATAATATAATATAATATAATATAATATAATATAATATAATATAATATAATATAATATAATATAATATAATATAATATAATATAATATAATATAATATAATATAATATAATATAATATAATATAATATAATATAATATAATATAATATAATATAATATAATATAATATAATATAATATAATATAATATAATATAATATAATATAATATAATATAATATAATATCATATAATATAATATAATATAATATAATATAATATAATATAATATAATATAATAAAATATAATATAATATAATATAATATAATATAATATAATATAATATAATATAATATAATATAATATAATATAATATAATATAATATAATATAATATAATATAATATAATATAATATTTTTTCGAGCTCAAGGTCAATGCTGCTTTCCGAAAAAACAACAGAAGAAAAACAACCAACAACAACAATACCCTGTATAGAGTATCAATCACAATAGCAGACTAGACAGACTGTTTCGTTGGCCGCTACGCCAACTCATCAGCAGCATTTTTTCGTCATTCTTGCTGTGATCCACTAAGCTCTTAGTTTTCTACTTGTTTCACGAATGCAATTGCTGAATGCGAATTTTATTTGCTATTTTAGGGTAAAGAATTTTTAAAAAAATTTGTGTCCAATAAGCTTAAATATTGCATTGAAAGAATCAATATAATTTTCTACAATTTATAAAATTTTATTCGTTCTCAGTTTAATTTCAAATATATATTTTTCTGGATATCAGGGACTTTTTGAGCATCAAAATCCACAAGTGTTGCTTCCAAAAATGGTTGCTAAAAATATACAAACTCCTTGCAGTTAAATTCCAATTAAATGATTTTGACTTTTATAAGCAAAGTTAATCGTTTATTTGGTCAAACAAATTGTTCATTAATTAAGCGAAGTTTTTTAAATTGGCTTTGAAAAGGTTGAAACTTTTGCATCTTCACGTAAATTAACATTATTATCTCAGTTCATCTTAAAAAAATCACATTTTGAATTTAATACTCTCATTTGGGTTAATTTTTCATTCTTTCTGGACCCTAAGGTGGGGAAGGGGGTTTGAACACCTAAAACTGTACAACCCCCTTGGCTACGGGCCTGGCGTAGACTTTTATTCCCGATATCGACGTGATAAAATTGCTCCACAATTTATAATTGATATTCTAAATATTGAAGATCTATGAAATAACCGTGGCCTTCCAATTTCAATAACGTACAAGTGCTCACGACATTTCGTTTTATTGGCCGGAATGTACATCAAAGTGATATTGGAAATATCAAGAAATAAGATTTCCGATTTCCAAGTGCTAAAAGTAATCTTCAAGACTATCAAATATTTTAGATGACCTTCATTTAATATCTACAACTGTTTTACGAGTTATAACAAATATTTTAAGGGAATTGCATTATTATTCCCGCATTTAATTAAATTTCCAAGCAGCAACGAGTTAACTGAAGTGAAAAGCAAGTTTTAGCAACTTGCACATCTTCCGATGGTCATAGATACAATCCAAGAATGATAGATATGAGGATTACGCACTCCGTGCGCTAAAAATGAAATCTTCTGCACAGCCTGTCTAGCCTACGTCAACCGGCTTTTCAGTTGTGGAACTTTATGAACACATTACACAGGGTGACAAAATTAAGTTTTTTTTCTGAGGCGTAACTTTTTGGAGTCAATTTAGATACATGGGATAATGACGTTTTAATCCAATAACTCACATTGTTTGAATTCACACTCTGGTTCTCGAGGTAAACCGCTATTTTAAAAATGAAGGAGATTTTACCAAATATTTTAGCACATCTGAAGAAACCCCAGGGGGGGTTTCGGGGGTTCAAACCACCCAAAATTCTCGGAGAGCCTGTATATAAATGCGATGTACTAGTGTTTATTATGTGGTCTAAGTGTACTAAAAAGAAAACATCGAGTTTTTAATACTTTAATTATTAGTTCTGCTCCTGTTTTTTTATGTTCTTTGCGATATCACGCCCTTAGCTGTAAACAGTCCAAAAAGAGATTTTGACGATACCAATTTTTTTAAAATTTTCTACGTTAATTGTATTTAAACAATAGAACCATGATCATATTTATTTATTTTTTTTGTAATTTTTACACGGTGGAAAATTAAAAACAAAAAAAATTAAAATTCTTCATTCGGACTTGTAGGAAAACAACTATATCTTCGAAACTTTAAGTCCTACAAATAAATGTTCAGGATTTTTTAAGAGATCCTTTTCACATTTCACATTTTATAAATTTGCATTTTCTTACCAACACATTACTGAAAAATTTAAATTTTTTTGGCATCTTAAAATTTCATTCACAGTTTTCAAGTTCAGCACGACTATTTTTTCTTTTTTATCATCGTTGTTGGAATCATATTAGATTTGAGGCATTCATTCTTAATGCATTCTCAAAATTGTACGTTGAAGAATTAATGCTTACTATTTTGAATGAATTTTTCAAAAACTGCCTACACAATTTTTACATAAAAAACGATTTCATTTTAAATCATAAATGTAATTTTTAGTATTTTTTGTACTTCTTATAGTATTTTATAATTTTAAAGTTAGTAATATTCCTCCGCAAGATTTTAATTATGCTTCAAATTTAAATAATTTGTTTTGTATTTTTTTATTTCTTTTATTGCTTGATAAAAGAATAGCCGTAGGAGGTATACTATCTGAAACATTAAAAAATACGGTAAGAAGTACAAAAATTTAGAGAACAAAAATAAACTATAACGAATCGTTCCATTTCGTTGCGTTTCGATCTTTCAAGCCTACGAAACAAAATCGATTGAAATAACGAAAGAACGATTGAGCGTCTGTTTTGTTTTTCGTCTGCTGTTACTAGAAAAATTATAAACAAAACAAAAAATTGTGTATTTTTTATTTATCTTTTATTCCTTGATAAAAAAACGCCGTAGGATGTAAACTATATGAAAAATTAAAAAATACAGTAAGAAGTACAAAAAATCAGAGAACGATAATAAACTGGAACAAATTCCATTTCGTTACGTTTCGATCTTTCAAGCCTACGAAACAAAAACGATTGAAATAACGAAAGAACGATAGTCTGTTTTGTTTTTCGTTTACTGTTACTAGAAAAACTATAAACAAAACAAAAAAATTATGTAACGAAGAGACACAAATGAAACCGAAACAACGATCCGACGATAGTCAAATAGCAACAAAAACAATTTTCTTCTTCGCATAATTTTGCACAATTTGTATTTCTGCTTCGTTTCTTTAGCAAATTCGTAGCAAAATTCTCTCCTTCCTTTGTTTTTTTATTTCATAATTTGCTGTGAAATAACAAAAACAAAAGCCGTCACAAGCTGTGTGCAAACAAGTGAGACATGAAATTGTTCTTATGCATAACAATGATCATTAATGAAACGTTTGCTTTGGTTTCGTTTTCTATAATGACATATTAGCAAAAATTATAAAAATTACGTTAGATCTCTCTTCCACTGAAAGGTTTCGTGTTTCGTTCGCCCTCACTAATGATTCGATTAAAAAAATATCGACGTTGTATTAATCTCGGAGAGATCGGTTCGGATATAGTTTCGTTTATTTTCGTTCTCTGCAAAAAATACTAAAAATTCCACTTTTAGTTTGAAAGTGTTTGCATGAAAAAGTTGTGTGTATGGAGTTTTTGAAAAATTCGTTTAAAATAGTAAGCATTAATTCTTTAATGTAAAATTTTAAGAATGCATTGACAATAAATGCCTCAATACGACCATGTTTTCAAAACGCCAAAAAATATTAGTGGTGACTTTGAAAGATGTGAGTTAGCTTGCAAAGAATTTAAATTTTTTATAAAAGTGTTGGTAAAAAAAAAGTGTTGTTAGTAACGTGCGAAAATGTTTTAGGCATTATATCGAAAAGTCAAAAAACATTAATATCATTTTGCAATCTAAAACACTGTTGATTTGATTTACTGATTATAAATTTTATAAATATACTATTCATATAGTCGTTGGACGTGCAATACTGCGTATATTGCAAAAAGGGCAATATATAAATTTGGATTTTAATTCAATTTGATTTAATTAACACAGGGCGGATTTTCCATTAAACGCTGGTTTCAGAGCAAAACAAGTACCATATTTCAATAAATGTTTTTAGTTTAGTTGAAAATCCATTAAATAGTTTAAAAGAAAGCAGTTTTTCTGCACTCTTGCAGAATTTTCCTGGACGGTCGCACTGTTTTTCTTCCGAGAAAAACACTTTTTTTATAGAAAATAAAATTATGTTTAGCTTAAATGTTTAAATGTGATGTTAAGTTTAAATCTAAGCATCAAAAAATTGCAATTTTGACCTTTTTGATTTTTTATGAATCTTAAAACAAAAAAAATTTAAATTTTGAATACAAAATTTTTTTTTCGGAAGAACTTTCTGATTATTTCCGAAACTATTGAGCTAATTAAAAACAGTGCGTTCGTAACGTGGAGGTAATTTAGTTGAGGATTGTTGAATTTTCGATTTATACTAATCGGTCAAATTGTTCTTGAGTTATTCTAAAATATTTGGTGAAATCTCCTAAGCCTAAGCCTCAACCTAGACCTGAACCCATGAAGGTCGATCAGAGTATGCACTCTAGAAGAGTGAATTATATAAACAATCCTTTTAAAAATCAATTAGCAGGAAAGAGACCACCACCACCATCAGGTACGATTCCACCTCAGAAATTCAAACGAAATTTCCATATCGAAAATAATGAGCCTTACAATAATGAAAACAACTTAGACGAAACAGATAATTCAGACTATCAGTACGGACAAGCACTTGAAGACTATGTTGAACAATACGAAGATTTTAGCACCAAAGACACCAAGCCACATGAATATATTGACATACATTTTTTAGGATAACTGACTCTTCACTACCTTTTTTCGAATGTCGAACCAGTAGTTTCTTTATTGTATTTTACAGCTAAAATTAAATATTTAAAAAAATCGTATTTTCCAAAAAATTTTTTTTAGATACATGGAGTAATTATTTTTTTTCAAATTTATATTGCTTATTATACATAAAAAATACTTTATAAAAATAATATTTTTTTTTTAAATAATTTCCAGGTCTCATTGAAATTGAACAAATAGATTTGGAGTCATCTATCCAACCTTTTTAAAAAAACTAGTTTCGAGAAAATCGCGTTTAAAGTTTTGGTTTTTCGAAATTTTGCATATATTTTTAAAATTATCGGTTGATAAACTTACTATTATTTAATCTGCAATGCCAGGTATCGTTTTAAAAACATGTATGTATATTCTATAAACTACTAGCTAATACCCGGCGCGATTCGCTGCGCTCAGCGCTTATCCCCTAAAAGAGGGCGTAGCTTTAGTGAAGCCATGCTTTTATAGTAAGTTCGTACTGAGTTTCATTGATGTGTGACTTATTTCAAAAGCTTTACCGAAAATTTGGGGTGCTAAAAAGTACCACGCCCCTCGTCCAACGCTAATAAAATGTTACCAGTGGAACGGCATGTGTAAATTGAGGTCGAATACTGAATTCCGAGGCTGTGCGACCTACAATTCCAAAACTGTTCGATATCGAAAATTGTAGCTGTATTTAAAGTGACTTTTACGATCGCAACCAGACTTCACAGGAACACTCTCAAGGCTTTGGTATAAATATTGGCTTAGCGGTTTCGGAGTCTTTACGTGATATACACATAACCGACATACGTATATACATTAACAGCTCTATTCTGCTTGTTAACTTAACAAGGATTTGTTAAGGAGCTCTTGATATATATATGATATTGTAAAAAATCATTTACAATTTGAAAGCTCTAAAAAGCCTAAAAGTTTTTTTTTCTATGAAATTTAATTGTTTATAATATCAGCAAGCAAAATGGGAAATGCAAAGAACATATATATGTATGAAATCTCGAGATTTTTTTTTTATTTAAAACACAAATTAACATTTTTTTGATAGCCAAATAAAGTTTGAGTGAACCACGCAGGAGCAGCTCCTATTTTGTATACAATTTTTGCCGGCAGCAGCCTCAAATTTTGGCTGGCATATGTAAATTATTATATTTGAATTTTTCAATTCGGTATTTAAGGCGGTCTTCTCATTCAAAATCCGTTTTTTGGACCCTTTTTAAAAAAATTCTTATTTGAAAACGCAAAGAATAATTGAAAACTTTTTTTATTTATTGTATTACAAAAGGTTCAAAGTAAATAAAAAAACTTTTTGCCTCGATACGTGGGCTGTTCAAAAAGTAATGAGACTTCAAAGTTGGTGGTGAAAAAAAAGGTGTCGTCACGGCGGCCACGATTCCGGGTCTCCGGAGCGTCTGAAATGAAAAAAAAAACGGGGTTATAATCAGTATAGATGTAATTCTCGGGTGAACCTCAAGCTTAATATTGTGATTTTTTTTGACAAAATGGCGGCCATTCAAAAAAAAAATTTCAATTTCGGGTTTTTTTTTTGTAGTTTAGTGTAAAAAAAAAATAGTAAAAAATTTTTTAAAATTATGGTAGAGGTTCACCCGAGAATGGTGACAATTCTGCGTCGATTCCACTTTGTTTCATGAAAATCGGTTAAGTTGAACTGGAGATATCATGGCCGCCAGTTCGAAAAACGTGGGTTCGAGATAAACGCGTTTAAAGTTTGAAGTAATTTTTTTGGGAAAAAAAAAAAATAATCAAAAATGTTTAAATGCAGTTTTAAAGAGCTGACAATTTTTACTTACAAATATTAGTCGGCGATGCCAGCTCCATACAGGCCACCTTCCTCTTTTTCGTAGAAACTGCTTTCTGCTGCATTCTCTGCTCTGCGAGCCGTTCTGCCAGCTTTTGATGATGCCGCAGCTCGAGTCTCTGATCGGTTCAATCTGTCTTCATTGCGAGATAGTGCGTATTCGTATGCGTTTTTGCCAATCGCAATACCCATCAAACCCATAATTTTAAGTATGGGTATAAAACCGTCGTTGAAGAGGCACGTTGCAATGAAATTGGCCACTTCGATGGTGCGTGCGCCTGAGTTGATGTGTTTGGGCGAAAATGACCAAAGAACAGAATTGTAGGACTCATTGGAATTCTGAGTTTCAGATCCAAGGCATCTTTCAAGCAAATTATCTGCCGACAGCGCTTCGTAAGCTGGTTTTATTACCTCCATCACCTTCTTGTCGAGAGGTGCATACGTGTGGTGAAAGCTATCTAACGTACCTTCAGCAGCTGCTTTCTGCCATGCGCACCAGCTTGACGCACCGGTGGGGCAATTTTGGTGTTGCGGTTTATCATCGGTGGAGCACTTATGGTAAAAAGTGGCCCAAATTTCCTTTTTCATATCCTCCACGGAGTCAGGATGACGGCGGATCGCAAGGCCATAATATGTGGTCAACTCGGATATTAATTTGTCGGTGAGCTTGCCCGCACCTTTGCCTCCAATGCCCTTATTTTCTTTTTTTATTTTTCGAAGTCGCGTGCCCATTCGCTTCTGCACATGCCCAATGCATTCTTTCTTTTCCACTATAGGGTCACCGTCATAGGGGTCGACATCTAATACACCTTTGAAGGTCTGCGAATCACCATCGCCGATATACTTTACATATTTTATGCCGTGTGTTTCAAACGACCTGGAGAACATCTCTATTACAGCGTCCACCTCCATTTTCCCAGAGCTTCCTTCATGGTTTATGGTGCATTCTTCGTCATGAGTATCAAGCCAAATTTGGTAAGCCTCTGGCTCTTCTTCCTTCTTGGCTTCCCAATATTTGCAGCTGTTACACAGACGAGCTTTTACGACAGTGTCAACAATTTTTTTGGTATGCTTGGCAATCAAAGTTGTGACACCATAAAGGGAAGCAAAGCCACGCTTCTTCCAAGTCCCATCCCCCGACACAGTAAATAAAGTGGGATCGCACTCTGGATTCGCTTCGATCATAGCCTCTTTTTCTTCTCCAATAGCTTTTGAAATGACATGTTCGTACATGGCTTTTCCAGCAACGTACAAATTTTGTAGGATAGTATAGTACAGATTGTTGGACAAACTTTGTCCGAGGTCCATGAGGCCACAAAACATGGTTATACCTTTTGGCCCAATCCCTAAAAGCTAATTAATCCCTAATTTCATATGATTTTCCGATCATAGGTGACGAAGGAATATATGTTGTGCGTGGGCAGGCGCAGTTCAAAGCGATTTTAAATCCAACTCCATTTGGTGAGGCTTCTGAGAACTCAATTTTTTGCTTGCATGAGGCACAAATTACCAACGCTGACAACGTGGTAAACACAGAACAGAACTCGAGAATGCAATACTTCAAATTGTTTTTGATTGATACTTCGTCGTCTTCGTTATTCTTGAATTTCTTGGCCGATGTACTGGTATATTCAGAATCCTCTGGTCTAAGATGCTGATTTCCACTAAACCCGCGTTTTTTAGCACGATTCTGACGCTCACTTGGTCGTTTTTTTTCATTTTTATTACTTTTCCGATCCATTTTACAAAAATCACAATAAATTTATGAAAAATTTACTTTTCCGTTCACTGGAGCGCACGCGTCTGTTGCTCAACTCGATACAAACTGAACTAAATGATGCTTTCAGTTGAACACCTGGACTCAAAAAATGCTTCAACCCCTAAAATAAGCAGAAATGTGTATTCGTATGTTTGTATGAATATGTGTGCAAACACGTTTTTACCTAACAATAAACATTTTCAACGGAATTCGGTGGTTACTTTATGCAGCTTCGTTCGAAAATGAGTCGAAAAAAAATAGCTCATTTTGACGAAGACCTTGCTTCACAAAAAAGGCTGTATCTTCTAAAGTATTTCGAATTTCTAAAAATCCTTTTAGGGGCATATTCACAAAAGTCGAAAAAAAGTTGCTCAATGAGAAAACCCCCTTAATTGTATTTAGAGTTGGATAGATATAAAAAATATATAAAGAGATAGCTTGAATGAATCATTTACATTTTGAAAATGTTTTAAACCGTCGTCCAGCTTTTTCATTTCGTTGATCTTCTTCATTATCAAAACTTAAAAGACGTAAGAATTCTTCCATTTTTCACAGTCTTATTAGTTTCAATTTAATATTATACTATAATTTATATTATTTTTATTATTTGCACAACAATTCTCTAGCAAAACACATACATTTTAAGATCATGTTGTCGTTGTTAAGAAACTTTGTGCAATTAACAAAATTCTAAAGAAAATAGCTTTTAAATTTACACCAGAATACGGAACATTAAAAACTTGTTAATATTAACTATTTTGTTAATGTGGTGAGCTTTTTTAAGCTGGTGGAATAGGGTTGTAAGTCGCCTCACGCTCCTTAGAAAAAAAAGTTGTTCAGTCCGATTCTTTAACATAATCCATGGCTTATGTTATGATGATCTCAAAATATTTCGACTAAAAATATTGGCTGGTATGGTAGTTAAAAAAACAAAACAAACGGTCAGAAACAAGAGTAATGAAAAAGTTCTTTTGCATCAATAAATCTTAAATTTTTCCGTTGGACCAAAGATAATGCGGTTTTTAATGGACTGTTTTAACTTTTTTCATATTAGTTCCACTAAAATTCAAATGAATTTTTTCCCATACTACTTTTAGTCAAATAAATTGTAAAATGTAAAAAATGTGTAAATGTTTTTGTACTTTCATTCAAATTAATTCTTCACTTTACATAATATTTTATCATCAATAGATAATTTATTTGACTAAAATAACATGGCAAGGCAAACAAAAAAATTTTTTAATTTGAATTATAGTGAAAATAATATAAAAAAAAAAGTTACAAAATTAATGAAAATTCGCATTGCCTCTGGTCTGACTGCAAAAATTTATTGTTGCAGGTTGGAAGAACTTTTTCATTACTATTATTTCTGACCGTTTGTTATTTTTAATTACCACACCTGTAAATTTTTTTACAAAAATCTCGATTTTTTGAGCATATTCAAATCATTCCATGGCATACTGGTTGAGGTGCGTGGCTTGCATGCCATAAAACCCAGGTTCGAATTCCATCTGCCAAAGAAAGTTTTTTCAAGTGAATTAACTATTCTGTTCGGCCGTCATCTCTCTGCAAGCAATGGCAAACCTCAGAGAGTAAAAACTGGCATGAAAAAGCTTCTTGAGAACATTAGCCATTCGGAGTCGGCATAAAACTTGTAGGTCCAGTTCTCGACCATTTGTGTTCAAACATTACACAACACGTACAACACAATTGACCACAAGAAGCTCGATCCTTTTAAGGGCTGAAATTGGCCATTTAGTTTTGTTTTGTTTATTTGTGGGTGGTACAAGTGGCCGTGGCAAATTTTATGTATATATATTGACTGCCACTTAGAGCACCTGCATATCAAGTGTTACTATTAAAACATGTACAACTCAGGAATAAGCGTGATTTCGAAAAAGTATGCGAGGATATGGTGCGACCACGCCCATTTTTAATAGTTGCCGACATTGACCATATGAACTAAATTACTAAATCTTAGTCTTCTATGGTAAACGCCGTCTGATATAAAGATTTTTTACTGATTTGTGGGCAGTAAAAGTGGGCGTGAAAACATTTATATTTACATAGTGACTGCCACTTGGACCTATAGAACCTGCATACCAAGATTCACTATCAAAAAGTGTACAACTCAGGAATAATCATGATTTCGATAAAGTGGGCGTAGATAAAGTGCGGCCATTCCCATTTTTTGTACATTGGCCGACAGTAACCATACAAACTAAATTACCAAATCTTAGTCTTCTACGGCAAAAGCCGTCTGATATAAAGCAATCATTTGTGGGCGGTAAAAGTGGGCGTGACAACGTTTATATTTACATAGTGACTGCCACTTGTATCCGTAGCAGCTGCATACCAAGATCTATCAAAATTTGAACATCTCAGGAACTAAAATGATTGCTGAAAAGTGGACGTAGATATAGTGTGACCACGCCCATTTTTGGTACAGTCACCAAAAGCAACCATCTGAACAAAATTACCAAATTTTAGTTTTATATGATTAAAACCGTCTGATATATAGCATTTTTTTTTTGGTTTCTGGGCGATAGAGCCAATTTGGGTTGTATGGGAGGTACCACGCACCCTTGTCCAGTCAACACCAAATTTCACAGGAACACCCTAAATTATCCCTAAAAATTTCATAAAGTTTGGTTCGGTGGTTTTGGAGTCTATACGTGATATACACACATACCCACATACATACATCCATTTTTATATATATAGAAGAAGATATAAGATGAAGAACACATACATTAAGCAAATAAAAAATTGTTTATGTTGTTTAAGTTGACACAATTTGTACTGACTAACTTTATTACTAAAATTAGCTAAATTGGGCTTTAACTCAATTCTTTTACAATGACTACGTTCCTATCTAACAAATAGATCTTGTACTGTTGTTATTGACAATGGTAAATCTGCCCCTTACCTTGCTTCATCGGGGGTGCCTCAAGGTAAATATAAATAAATGCTTTCAATTAACGTTTACCAAGTCCCAAAATATCTCAATACGTTTTATCACATCGGTACCTCGGTTTTGAAAAAAGTTGATAAAATTACTGTCTTTTAATTACTAATTACTGACAAATGATCTGTACTTTAAAATAACATTAGATTTTTTAGTTTCAGATACACGAAGAAGGCGGTATCGATCGAACCCTTTTGGATGTCTTTTTTTTTAATGTCATTCCAGCGTCCTCTATATAAAAGCCTGAAAACTATTTTCAAAAAAAAAAATTTTTTTTTTTAAGAAAAAATAATAACTCCTTGTATTTAAAAAAATTTACTGAAACAAGCTGTTTTTCTTTTGGTTCTTACACGTACAATATACCTTAATTTTTAATAAAACTAATAATTTTAGAGTTAAGATTCCGTTCAATTAAGGTTCAGTGTAAGATTTTTTCAGTTAACAATCAATATAATATTTTGTTTTTTAAATTAATGTATAAATTTAAAAGTTTTCATTACAGAAACCGGTGACGGCCGTGGCGCAGTGGGTAGAGTTCGTCGCCTATTCGCCACAGAACCCTGGTTAAATTCCCACCTGACAGAATGTTTTTTCAATTGAATTGATTTTTCTGTTTTTCCGTCACCTCACGTCGGCATAAAGCAAGCGGGTAGGTTCAGTTCTCGATCATTTGTGTTCAAACATTTCACAACACGCACAACACAAGTGATCATAAGAAGCTCCGTCAAAGTCCTTTCAAGGGCTGAAATGGCCATTTCGTTTTTGTTTTTTTTTTATAACAGAAACAAAACAAACTTAAAAAGTACTTGAAGTAGATCAGTATACGGATAAGCAAACAAAAATACTGTACAATAACAGTACAACAACAACATAGGCAAACCAAATTGTCCAGCCACAACACAGGGCAATGTTCGCTTGCTGCTCTATATTTTACTTATGGTACAACAACAACATAGGCAAAACAAATTGCAACTACAGCACAGGGCAACGCATGCTTGCTGACCTACTTTTTATTATTATTAAGTTTGTTGTTTCTTTTTATGCTGTGAATTCTTTGCACTTTTTTATGTTTTTTAATTGTCTACATTATCAATGCTAAATAAGCAATATTTATCATGAAATTAGGTTTTGTCATTTATTGCAGTTAATGTTAATTAGTCAATATTAAATTTGTTTAACTAAGCAATATGTTTTATATTGAAGCAGGTACAGGGAAATAATAAAGTTAGTTATTTATTTTACACTAAACATTATAGTGCCTTATTTTAACTCTCTCTACGTAAATAATCCAGGTTCAAGTGCCTGTGTTTGTTAATTGTTTAATCCAGAGCAATCCAAGTTTCAAGAGCTTGTGTTTGCGCCGCTGGAACAAAACAAATACTTTCTCCTGAAATTTCTAAAAAAATACGTTTAATAAAAAATTTTGATTAAAAATGCTCTGCTTCAATACATTTAAGAAAAATTAAAAAATATGTTCATTTGTTTCTTCATTTTATTTAGAAGCTTAAATTAAATATTTAAAATAAGGCAACTTTTAAAAAAAAAAATTTTTTAATACAAGGAGTTATTATTTTTTTCAAATTTATGCGGCTTATTGCACATAAAAAGGACTTTATAAAAAGAATATTTTTTTTTAAATTAATTCTCAGGTTTTTATATAGATGGCGCTGAAAATGACATTAAAAAAAAACATCCAAAACCGTTCCATGGATATAGCCTTTCCCATGTTTCTGAAACAAAAAAATCAAATCTCATTTTTAAGTACAGACCACTAATTTGGCATTGCCCTACGCACTACCCAAGGGGCTTTTTTAAATTATGGTTAATTTTGTCTACAAAAAAAAAAGAACAAAAAATAGTTGGTACTTGAATTTAAAGGGGATACTTAAAGAACAAAATTAGAAACAAAATTCACTAAGACTCATTGACATTGAACAAATAGATTTGGAGTTATCTATACAACCGTTTTAAAAAACCAGTTTCGAGAAAATCGCGTTTTTCAAAATTTTGCATATATTTTTAAAATAAACGGTTGATAAACTTATAATTTCGATAGTGTATACTCAGCCGCGTGTTTATCCCATCACTGAAGAGATGTGCAGTATCGAACCTTCGAGCTATCCGGGTAGTTAAGAATTGTTCATGTTTTTATTTGAAAGTGAAGGCGCGTTTATTTTACGCGTTTGATGCTTGTGACTGGTTTCTGTTTGTTTTTATTTTTTTTTTTTTGTTTTTTTATTGTGTTTTGTAAAACTTTTGGAGTGGGAAGAGTGTGATGAACTTGCGTTAATTGTTAAGGTTGCGAACATAGTGAACGCTCGTTTCTGATCAGATCAGATTTTCACATTGAAGCAATAAAGAAACCAAGTCATGCATCTCTTTTGCTCTAATGTGTTTCCTGATCTGATCTGCCAGGCAGACAGACATTCAGACAGGCAGAATCGGAGTTCACTTTGTTCGCATCCTAATAAAAGAAAGAGTTCTGAACTTTCAACCATTGCACAGTGTGCTATTTGACCTATCTGGGCGGACAATATTCTTAATTTTTGTTATATGGTTCCTTGGTTCATTTTATTTATTTATTTTATTTAGTTATTTAAAGTAGTGTTTACGTGTAAGACATAGTCTTTTAAATGAATAAAGTAATGATTTATGTATTCAACACCTAATAAATATCAAGAAAATTGTTTTTTTAGCATTAAATTAACATTGGTCTCAACAAAAAATCCAAAAAATTGTTGTGATGTTGGGGTCTATCTCAAACACCCTCTTCATTACAGGGTGAAATTAACACTTTATGGTTTGACTTCGAAACACTAAATTGTATTAGAACAATAGAAACATTTTTAACATTCTTCTCTGTTATTACAAATAATGCCTGTTTAGAAGAGTTTGCAGGCTTTTTGGGTTTTAAAGAAAAACCTTTCTATAAATAAAAATACAAAAATAATCAAAGTAATACTTATTCAGAATTCGATTTCTCGCTTATGGAATTGTTCTCACTTCCTTCTATTCTTTTCTTCAGCTCTGACTCTAATTCAGTTCTTTGTATTTTTGTTAGTTCAATAACTCCCTGCAGTAACGCATTATTAAGTGGCGTTGCATTACGGTTTGCTTTTGTAATAAATGAGCTAACCACAGTGTTTGAAGTTACTAATACTTTATTCAATATTTCTTGGTTCTCGATTCCGTTCTGGAGTGGTCCAGCCTAAATTTTATTTTAATAAATAAATAAAGACTGTGTTTATTTCTTTAAGGCGAGGTTCTAGTAGAAACGTAACGTAATTTCAGAACATTATACAATATATTTCATATATATATCATATATTTCAAGAACATTATACAATTTTTTCGATGAAAAATAATTCAAAATGGCAGCTGAAGGTCTCGCTGGTCAAAGCCGTGCGCGGCGATAGCCGATGTGCGCTGTACACTCTACAGCCCTGCTAAGTGATATGAAACTAAAAAACAAAAAAAAAAATGAATTAAATGGATGAAATTTAGGGGGCCTGGTAGATTTCCAATTTTAATACAAATTTGTCCAATTTATCAAATTATTAAATGTAATCGCACCAATTTTTTGTATCTATATTAGGTATAGTTTTAGAAAATATTTCCATGGCATTTCACTGATTTTTTTTTTAAATTGGGGTTTTTTTCGATTTTTTCTAAAAGTAAAAAATAATAGCTCTGGTAATTTAAGTCAAATTTTTATGTTTGATAACTCATTTTAAAGAAAAATGAAATGAAAAACAAAGTCCGTACCATTTTCAGAAAATTTGAGCTTAAGAAACTGTAATTGGGATTTTCATTGGAAAAACAGCATTATTTTCCCACACAAAGTAATTGATATTTTCAACATAGAGGTCGTGCCTGTAGCACGTTTAAATATCAATATTTTTCCAGAAATTTTCAGATATTACTTTTGCATAATAAAGAAACAATCCAGAGCTATGAACATGCCAAATAAAAAAAAAAAACAAAATAAGGGCCACTCACGTATGCATTGTTTATTTATTAATTAGGTAATCAGTAAGTCAAATCAACTGTGTTGTAGATTATAAAATTATATTAATTTTTCTTGGCTTTTTCGACATGATTTTGATTACATTTTTGCACTTTACTTCAACGTCACAATGCACATTCAACAACGCCAACCCGTTCAATCAGTCTGCACTTGTTTTGCTTCGCAGATACGTTTTTAATCTACGTAGAGATGAAAATGAGCGTTCGCTTGAAGACATGGAAATCGGAAGGGTTGCGCAAATTTGTAGGAGTCGACGTATTGTGGTAGAATTGCTTGTTGTAGTTGTTGAGTGCATCAAAAAATGATTTCGCTCGTTTGTCTTTTGGAATCTTCGAACAGTGTCTGCAAAAATACGGAGTACATATAGACCGCACTGTGCGCTATTTGGATATATTTGATCCGAAAAATGCGGTGTTTTTGTGACTTCAGGTTGCGGTTGTATGCATGACTGTTTACAGCTAAAGGCGCGATATCGAAAAAAAAACATAAAAATCAGCAACAGGAGCCCTATTCTCTAACTGTGGAAAAAGCAGTGTACACTAGACCGGGTCGAAAAAAAAGTTCGCAAAGTACACCCCTTATTTGAGAGCTTATCTCAAAAGATTTTCATCGCCATAAAAAAATTTTTTTAAACACCCTGTGTGAACCGCCAAAATCGTTTTTTTATCATAACTTTGGTTGTTTTTGTCTGATCTTCAAATTGAATACGTCGTTTAAAAAGAATTGATGAGCACTACAATTGTTTTATGGGTATCATTGACCACAGCATCAACTTCCATAAGTGATTTCAGTTACCCAAATTTCTATTCCCCTAAATGACACTTTTCTTTATTTTAAATAAAGCCATTAAACCCCTAATAAAGTTTTGCCTTGGAAGTATTTACATTACTTAATAAACCAAAAAGTTACCTTCGATCTAAATAAAAAAATTTTTAGGCACCCTGTGTATTTCATTCAATTTCAATTTCAATTTGTAGTTTTTTTCTTGTAGTTCTTGAATTTCTTATATTTTATTTCCAATCTCTGCTTTAAAATAATACCTAGAAATATTCGCTGCCATTAAAAATGTGTTTCGACGCGTATGAAATAAATAACACCAAATTACCAACAAAACGCGATGTAATTTTTAAAAATTAGATAACACATAACGAAAATATTTTTAAAAATTTTATAATGAAACAAAACAAAAATCAGGAATTTTTTATTCCAAGAAGGAACCTTAATTGCCTTCCGGCGGAATACATTGAAGAATAATAAAATATTCCTGATTTCTCACTCAAGTGCGGTATAGAATTTAAAAGGCAATTTAACTGCTCCACTTTAAGAAAAATACCGATAGAAGCCAAAAACTGTTTCATTGACCAATGTGGACCAAGGGTATTGTTTTTCGAAGATGAACCGAAACGAGTTGGCGATGTGGAATTGGCTGATGAAAATTACAATGTGTTCGAAAATCATTCTGATTTAGAGTATGACATAGCTCAGATGTCTATTTATACCGCTGGGTACGTTCCAGGCTCAAGTGATGAAAAAGAATTTGAAGTCAGTAATCGCGAAATATCACCGACAATCAAATCGCAATTGAAAGTATCGGGCATTTCTCTGTTTTTATTATGTTAATGGAATATTTTATTCCATTCTTCTTCAATGTATTTCGTCGGATGTTTAATAATATCGTAATGTTGTTGTACAAGGCTATTCAGGCCCCTACTTATTGTTGATTTTCCAACTATTGGAATATTTGCGCGTTGCCACAACTTATAAAGCATTGTTATACCCTTTCCAAAATATTTACATAATTTGTTTTCTTTGACACACTAACAGTGCCTTCATGCTTCAGAAATAATAAATATGGAATTATATCGCGTTTTGTTGGTAATTTGGTTTTATTAATTTCACACGCGTTGAAACTCATTTTTAATACCAGCGAATATTTTTTAAGTATTAATTTAAAGCATAGGTTGGTAATAAACTATAACAAATTCAAAAACTTTACAAAAAACCACTCTACAAATTGAAATTGAATGAAATGCACAGGGTGCCTAAAAATTTTTTTATTTAGATCGACTGTAACTTGTTTGTTTCTTAAGTAATGTAAATACTTCCAAGGCTAAACTTTATAAGTTTTTAATGGCTTTATTTTAAATAAAAATGTTCCATTTAGAGGGTGTTGAAATTTGAGTAACTGAAATGAATTAAGGAAGTTGATGTTGCAGGTCAATGACACTATAGAACAATTGTAGTGCTCATCAATGCCTTTTCAACAAACTTATTCTACTTGCTTATACCCGGCGAGCTTCGCTGCGCTCAGCGCTTATCCCCTAAAAGAGGGCGTGCCTTTAGTGAAGCCATGCTTTTATAGAAAGTTCGTACCGAGTTTCATTGATGTGTGACTTATTTCAAAAGCTATACCGAAAATTTGGGGTACTAAAAAAGTACCACGCCCCTCGTCCAACGCCCATAAAATGTTACCAGTGGAACGGCATGTGTAAAATGAGGTCAAATACTGAATTCCGAGGCTGTGCGACCTACAATTCCAAAACTGTTCGATATCGAAAATTTTAGGTGTATTTAAAGTGCCTTTTACGATCGGCACCAGACTTCACAGGAGCACTCTCAAGGCTTTGGTATAAAAATTGGCTTAGCGGTTTCGGAGTCTTTACGTGATATACACATATACCCACATACGTTTATACATTAAGTCGCCTCACGCTCCTTAAAAAAAAAATTTATTCAGTCCGATTCTTCAAAATAATCTATGGCTTATGTTATGATGATCCCCAAAATATTTCGACTAAAAATATTGGCTGGGATAGCAGTTCAAAAAAAAAAAAAAAACGGTCAGAAACAAGTGTAATGAAAAAGTTCTTTTGCATCAAAAAATCTTAAATTTTTCCATTGGACCAAAGGAAATGCGGTCTTTAATGGACGGTTTTAACTTTTTTCATATTAGTTTAACTAAAATTCAAATGAATTTTTTCCCATACTACTTTTAGTCAAATTAATTTTTAAATGTAAAAAATGTGTAAATTTTTTTTGTAATTTCATTCAATTTAATTCTTCACTTTACGCTATATTTTATCATCACTAGATAATTTATTTGACTAAAAGTAACATGGCAAGGCAACAAAAATTTTTAATTTGAATTATAGTGAAAATAATATAAAAAAAGTTAAACAATTAATGAAAATCCGCATTACCTCTGGTCCGACTGCAAAAATTTATTAATGCAGATTAGAAGAACTCTTTCATTACTATTATTTCTGACCGTTAGTTATTATTAACTACCACGCCTCTAAATACTTTTACAAAAAACTCGATTTTAAGAGCATCTTTCAAACCATTCCATGGCATACTGGTTGAGGTGCGTGGCTTGCATGCCATAGACCCCAGGTTCGAATTCCATCTGTCAAAGAAAGTTTTTCAACTGAATTAACTATTCTGTTCGGCCGTCATCTCTCTGCAAACAATGGCAAACCTCAGAGAGTAAAAACTGGCATGAAAAGCTTCTTGAGAACATTAGCCATTCGGAGTTGGCATAAAACTTGTAGGCCCAGTTCTCGACCATTTGTGTTCAAACATTTCACAACACGTACAACACAATTGACCATAAGAAGCTCGATCCTTTCAAGGGCTGAAATTGGCCATTTAGTTTTGTTTTTTTTTTTATTTGTGGGTGGCACAAGTGGCCGTGGCAAATTTTATAAATATATATTGACTGCCACTTAAAGCACCTGCATATCAAGTCTTACTATTAAAACATGTACAACTCAGGAATAAGTGTGATTTCGAAAAAGTATGCGAAGATATGGTGCGACCGCGCCTATTTTTAACAGTTGCCGACAGTGACCATATGAACTAAATTAATAAATCTTAGTCTTCTATGGTAAACGCCGTCTGATATAAAGAATTTTTACTGATTTGTGGGCGGTAAAAGTGGGTGTGAAAACATTTATATATACATAGTGACTGCCACTTGGACATATAGAACCTGCATACCAAGATTCACTATCAAAACCTGTGCAACTCAGGAATAATCATGATTTCGATAAAGTGGGCGTATATATAGTGCGACCATGCCCATTTTTTGTACATCGGCCGACAGTAACCATACGAACTAAATTACCAAATGTCAGTCTTCTACGGCTAAAGCCGTCTGATATAAAGCATTTTTTCTGATTTGTGGGCGGTAAAAGTGGGCGTGACAACGTTTATATTTACATAGTGGCTGCCACTTGGACCATAGCACCTGCATACCAAGTTTGACTATCAAAACGTGTACAACTCAGGAATAATCATGATTTCGATAAAGTCAATGCATGAGTCCTAAGCTAACCTAACCAATTTTGAACAAGAATGGGTATGACAAACTTATTTATTGGCAGTTAAGGAACATTTATTGTGCTAGTAGGTATCATTGCATAACTTGAATGATATCTACATAAGTGCTCCTTAACGGTTCATTTACTTGATTTGGACTCAATTCAGTATACTACTTTACAAAAGCCCAGAATTTTCGGAATCTAAGCCATATACCATACATCAAATTATCATAGACTCTAACCGCCACAACAGCCTTTTGAATAGACAGCTTTTGAATAAGGGACAGTCACCTTAAATGAGTCACTTGCATCAAACATGTTCGTTTTCATCAAAGGCTTTGATGAAGACAAAAATATATGAATTTTCAATAGAAAGTAATCTTGTTAATGTAGAACCAATGCATAAGTCCTAAGCTAACCTAACCAATTTTGAACAAGAATGGGTATGACAAACTTATTTATTGGCAGTTAAGGAACATTTATTGTGCTAGTAGGTATCATTGCATAACTTGAATGATATCTACATAAGTGCTCCTGAACGGTTCATTTACTTGATTTAGACTCAATTCAGTATACTTTACAAAAGCCCAGAATTTTCGGAATCTAAGCCATATACCATACATCAAATTATCATAGACTCTAACCGCCACAACAGCCTTTTGAATAGACAGCTTTTGAATAAGGGACAGTCACCTTAAATGAGTCACTTGCATCAAACATGTTCGTTTTCATCAAAGGCTTTGATGAAGACAAAAATATATGAATTTTCAATAGAAAGTAATCTTGTTAATGTAGAACATACATATATCGCACAAATCAAATTACGAAATAGTACGATTATTATAATGGAAAACCATACATGTATCGCATAGATACTATCAACAATAGTACGATTGTTATAATGTAGAACATACGTGTATCGCATAGATCAAATTACGAAAATAGTATGATTATAAAATAAAGAGCATACATATATCGCATAGATCATATTACGAAAAAATAGTACCAATTATTATAATGTAGAGCATACATCTATCGCATAGATCATATTGCGAAATAGTACGATTATTATAATGTAGAACGTCCATGTATCGCAAAGATTATGTTACGAAAAAGTACGATTATCAACCCTTTACTTCATCTTCGGTTCAAAAATCACTAATTGTGAGGAGCAACCATCCAGTGAAGACACAAATTTAGTTCTGGCTTATGCTCTCAAATGCATAAAGAATCCAGCTGTGTATGTAACATTCACTCCCTTAATCCTTTACACATTAAGAGCTTGGAAACATAGGCTCTGAAACGTTATTTAGTTGCTTTCCTTGGCGATGTAGCCAAAACGGAACTATAACCGAGTACTCCATAACATGGTTAACATCACAAGAAATTAGGCACTAAGGACAACCATCCCTATGAAAATAATTGCCTAATTCTGGCTTGTGCTCTCAAATACAATAAACCCACACTATGCATAATACACATCAGCTAAGGTCTTCTCATACTAAAAGTTTGGAAACATAGGCTCTGAAACGTTATTTAGTTGCTTTCCTTGGCGATGTAACCAAAACGGAATTATGAAGAAATTATTCCACAAACATAGTTAACCTCTCGCCAAAATTTTCGGCCGAAGACCGTCAAGAACATAAAACTGTGCAGCACATAATTAGAGTCCCAATAACCGATTTTTTAGAGGAAAAACACAATTATTTAACATAAACCTGTATTAAAGAATCTTTAACATATGTCAAAGGCACCATTACATAACTTGAATGATGACATCAAATATTCCTTAATACATATTCGGTCACAAATGTAGAGTCCATCAAGTAGTCAATCACTACCCCAACAATTAAATCTAAAAATCCCCACACAAAATCCCTAACGCGTAAAAGACTATTGTGAGTCAGGAACTATCCTATTGTATGACCTTCAACCTTGCTTAAAATCTTATGATATAAAAACCACCATAAAAAAGATTATACACAAGATTATTGCAAGTCAGGGCATACCAGCTGATAGCCCTTCAACCCCACAATGAAAATCTTATACTTATCTAACCTTCTTTAGACGACATTACTTGAATACCTGCCTGATGGCCTCCGTTCTGTAATCAGTACCGTTAGTGTTGTGCAGAAAAGTATACAGAATACACTGACCCTTTTCCATTAAAAATCAATGGGAAAGAGGCAATAATATTCACAAACCCATCCACATCAAGTTATCGTTGTAAACGTACGTTAAAAATCAGTTTTTGTCAAAAAAGTACTGTCGCCCATAAGTGCCTACGCTGTCACATAATCCCCTTTCCACCCCTCATCTCATATAGAAATCCTAAAGTCTATCTATTATTTTGTCAGACTAACTAACAAGAAAATATACATAACAATACCTTAATTAACTGTAGACGTGCAAAACTTGTACCACAAAAACTGTATATATCTAACAATACACGGAGTTTTCGGCGTACAAACATATGAATATGCACACACACATGCACATACGTACACATATATATATATTTATATATATATATACATATATGCATACATCTACATAACACTAATGTTAAAACAACTTATAATATAAAAAATTTAATATATTCTAAAAAACTTACCTACACACTGACTAATACCAAAACCATTAACAATTCAGATAACTTAGAACTGCAAATGTTTGGCATAATCACAGCCTTAAGCACACAATCTACATGTGTTCGTATACACAAGACAAGAGATATCAAATTACCACTGGGTATATTATATTAGAGTACAATTTCCCTTTTACATCTTTCTTACTGGGTATGAATCACGTTTACAAATGAGGGAGGCCACACCTCCCTCTCAGAGAGCAATTATAAATAAAGATGGTTGATAAAAACCAAAATAGCCTCCCCCTTTCGACACAAAACTACCCAATAGGAAAAAGGTACATATATTGCAACTCATTACCCAGGAAGCATATCTGGAATTCCTTTCGGACAGACAAGCAAAATACTTTAAATTCTGCGTGAATTTATCAATTAAACTTTATGCAACTATGTCAATCCACAAGACAAACAAAAACCCAGTATATTTAAAGGAAAACTTAAATTATTACAACACAAAGACGGATATTACTATGCTTTACTGTCTATTTTGACCAAGCAGATTCTGCAGACTAAAGGGAGCCACATCTATCTTGCACAATAATGACATTACAAGTCATGGAATTTAACCTACACAAGGCAGCTGTTTAATAATATCCATAAGGAACAGGCACCTTAAATAAATCGCTTGCATCAAATATGCTCTTTTTCCGGACAAAACCGTTAAAATGTTAATCAAAAATTTTTGACACAGACAATTGAATGATTCAACATAAAGTAAGAATATAATTATATTACAATCTAACAATTATCCATTGTCACACTCTTTGATCAACCCTATACAAATATCTGAAAAAACACGGTAAACCGCGATAATGCATTTCCAAGAGGATCATCACCTCAGAGTTTAAGTACTATAAACTCTTTGTAGGAAAAAAAATGCAAACCTAAGGCATAAGACACGACAGAACGCTACGATGTACCCCAAATTAATGTCGCAGCATATTGGACATAAATATTCAACATAAAGCAACTAAACAGATGAGAATACATTGCCTCCTACTCAACTCTAAAACGCAACCATTGCGACTTTTGTATTCCAGAATGGGTCAATAGTTCTATTAACCTTTCAACTTTTTTATATATAAAAATTGACTGGAGATACAAGCCTAGGCATAACGCGACAGAACGCTACATTGCATCAACACAAGGGCTTCCCCATATTTATCATATTAAACAAATTAACATGACCAGAAACCTGATGTGATGATACAAAATGCCACAACACCACTTGAACATGCAGCACTTCTTGACTCCAATGTCCCCATGTGCAAATCAGATGCTACATAACACCAATAATGTAGGGAATCACTTAGCTTCAACAAACAGCAAATATCTATTGAGTGATATTTATAATTTATATAATAAAAACTAAATATAACTTAAAATAAGCAAAATCAATGAACCAAAAACCACCCCAAAATCACTCAAAAATCCAAAAATATGCACAAAATATGCATCAGTACCTGAAAAAGATAAAAAATGGAAAACATTTTTTACAAATTACAAATAGCAGACGAAAAACAATGCAAGCAATGCAATGCAATGAAAAATGATATGCAAGCAACAATATACAAAATTAACTAAATAATCAAACTAAACCACCCATATATATATATATTCACGACAGATACATATAAGTAATGCCGTGAAGGCCATGGGATTCCAAGAAATATTTTTCGTCCTCTGCCAAAAGGACTCATCAGTTGGATTTGACTACTATCCGTAAACTACTATCAATTAATTAAAATTTAATTAATTGCCTAAGAATGCTACTGCATTCAAAAAAAGCTTAAATCCCTACTCCCCCTTATTATAAAAATTGTATCATTATAGAAATATATAACTAATTAACAAACTACAATACATATATTAAATAAGAAAGAACAATAAAAATAAAAATAATAAAAAACTTACCTCACGCCATGTTTTTAAAGCACCCCCTCCACTCCCCCCATTCACCCCTCTCACCACCCCACCACCCTTTATATTTTGAAAAGTATTATATTTACTCATCTGGGTAACCACTATTACACCAGTCGAATTTCCTACAGGGTAAGTTACATTAACACAATTTTGCTCAGAGAGCAATTATAAACAAAAAATGGCTGACAAAAAACAAAAATGGCTTCAACACACGGAGATGTGCTCAGAGCAACTCGTACAAAATAGGCCACACCTCTTCAGATACTCAGAGAGTCTCACTGAAGTTGACTCATTTTGTAACAATGGCTGCCTTCTTAAGAGAATTAATATCTAGGAAATATCTTTGTAAAATTGAAAATATAAACTCCCCCCAAAGAAGATTGAAAATGTTGGATTGAAACGGTAATCCAAAAAACACGCGTCAATTATTCGCACACAAACACAACACATCTTAATTTATGACTGCCAACCAATACACAAAATTAACTAAAATTAAAACCGCACGCAATTCTTATTCAAAGCCTACTTATAAGAGAGTGTGCCCCAAACTACCCAGTTGTAAATTAACATTATATGTTAATAGAACAACTACTATATAATAATCACAGCAATATTTATGATACAATAGAGATAACATATTTTCATATATATATACTCAAACACTAAAAAGACTAATACTATAACATTGTTAAAATGAGAAAATATCTGATATCTCAACACACACATAACAGTAACATAATTACTGACATATATATCACAGAGATACAGATCGTTTAACACTTTAGTATAGATAAAGCTGTTTACTTGTTTTATAACAAACACAAATATACAATTTAAGCCTCTTTGCAACTAATTGAAAAACCGGAACAATAAAATTAGCCCTCATAAATACCAAGGATGCCCCCGTAATACTAAGCTCGTAAGTCATAAATGAGTAGATGGAAGGTCACAACATGCTTGTCAAACAAAATACATTTGGACAACCAAATTGGTGTTATTAATAGTAACTAATAAACTTGACATGGGACACCCAAGTCAAATATAAAAACTTCACGTCTACGCACAATGCCTCACAAGCCACACTTTCCACATAATATCTCTCATGGAAGGAAATAGAGTGCTATAAATCATGATGTATAAAAGCAGCAATCCACCACTTCTGATACTTGCCTAAAATAGGAAAATCCAAGACAGAATCAATAGAGAAGCAACCACAACATGATTTTCACAACAATTATTAAACACCCATGAATAGATACCACAGTACTTGTGTAAAGGAGCAGACCCTTTTTGTACTGAATTCCATAACCCATCAGATCTAATCGATTTCTGGAAGGCTGGTTGTAAAGAAATCCGGGCTGCTCCTCACAGAAAGGGTTTTATTACCTATGAAATATCCATTAAGATCCAATAATCCCCAGTGGGGGTGAATATATGGATTCACCCCTAAGCCCTCCCTTCTTTACGACCATCTTTACTAAATACCCTTGATAATTTAAGAAGACTACAAGGGAAGGTTTCTAGCATGCCTAAGCTAGTGATGAAAATGTAATCAAATCAATGCATGAGTCCTAAGCTAACCTAACCAATTTTGAACAAGAATGGGTATGACAAACTTATTTATTGGCAGTTAAGGAACATTTATTGTGCTAGTAGGTATCATTGCATAACTTGAATGATATCTACATAAGTGCTCCTGAACGGTTCATTTACTTGATTTGGACTCAATTCAGTATACTTTACAAAAGCCCAGAATTTTCTTAATCTAAGCCATATACCATACATCAAATTATCATAGACTCTAACCGCCACAACAGCCTTTTGAATAGACAGCTTTTGAATAAGGGACAGTCACCTTAAATGAGTCACTTGCATCAAACATGTTCGTTTTCATCAAAGGCTTTGATGAAGACAAAAATATATGAATTTTCAATAGAAAGTAATCTTGTTAATGTAGAACATACATATATCGCACAAATCAAATTACGAAATAGTACGATTATTATAATGGAAAACCATACATGTATCGCATAGATACTATACGACAATAGTACGATTGTTATAATGTAGAACATACGTGTATCGCATAGATCAAATTACGAAAATAGTATGATTATAAAATAAAGAGCATACATATATCGCATAGATCATATAACCGAGTACTCCATAACATGGTTAACATCACAAGAAATTAGGCACTAAGGACAACCATCCCTATGAAAATAATTGCCTAATTCTGGCTTGTGCTCTCAAATACAAAAAACCCACACTATGCATAATACACATCAGCTAACGTCTTATCATACTAAAAGTTTGGAAACATAGGCTCTGAAACGTTATTTAGTTGCTTTCCTTGGCGATGTAACCAAAACGGAATTATGAAGAAATTATTCCACAAACATAGTTAACCTCTCGCCAAAATTTTCGGCCGAAGACCGTCAAGAACATCAAACTGTGCAGCACATAATTAGAGTCCCAATAACCGATTTTTTAGAGGAAAAACACAATTATTTAACATAAACCTGTATTAAAGAATCTTTAACATATGTCAAAGGCACCATTACATAACTTGAATGATGACTTATCAAATATTCCTTAATACATATTCGGTCACAAATGTAGAGTCCATCAAGTAGTCAATCACTACCCCAACAATTAAATCTAAAAATCCCCACACAAAATCCCTAACGCGTAAAAGACTATTGTGAGTCAGGAACTATCCTATTGTATGACCTTCAACCTTGCTTAAAATCTTATGATATAAAAACCACCATAAAAAAGATTATACACAAGATTATTGCAAGTCAGGGCATACCAGCTGATAGCCCTTCAACCCCACAATGAAAATCTTATACTTATCTAACCTTCTTTAGACGACATTACTTGAATACCTGCCTGATGGCCTCCGTTCTGTAATCAGTACCGTTAGTGTTGTGCAGAAAAGTATACAGAATACACTGACCCTTTTCCATTAAAAATCAATGGGAAAGAGGCAATAATATTCACAAACCCATCCACATCAAGTTATCGTTGTAAACGTACGTTAAAAATCAGTTTTTGTCAAAAAAGTACTGTCGCCCATAAGTGCCTACGCTGTCACATAATCCCCTTTCCACCCCTCATCTCATATAGAAATCCTTAAGTCTATCTATTATTTTGTCAGACTAACTAACAAGAAAATATACATAACAATACCTTAATTAACTGTAGACGTGCAAAACTTGTACCACAAAAACTGTATATATCTAACAATACACGGAGTTTTCGGCGTACAAACATATGAATATGCACACACACATGCACATACGTACACATATATATATATTTATATATTTATAATTTATCATATTAAACAAATTAACATGACCAGAAACCTGATGTGATGATACAAAATGCCACAACACCACTTGAACATGCAGCACTTCTTGACTCCAATGTCCCCATGTGCAAATCAGATGCTACATAACACCAATAATGTAGGGAATCACTTAGCTTCAACAAACAGCAAATATCTATTGAGTGATATTTATAATTTATATAATAAAAACTAAATATAACTTAAAATAAGCAAAATCAATGAACCAAAAACCACCCCAAAATCACTCAAAAATCCAAAAATATTCACAAAATATGCATCAGTACCTGAAAAAGATAAAAAATGGAAAACATTTTTTACAAATTACAAATAGCAGACGAAAAACAATGCAAGCAATGCAATGCAATGAAAAATGATATGCAAGCAACAATATACAAAATTAACTAAATAATCAAACTAAACCACCCATATTTATATATATTCACGACAGATACATATAAGTAATGCCGTGAAGGCCATGGGCTTCCAAGAAATATTTTTCGTCCTCTGCCAAAAGGACTCATCAGTTGGATTTGACTACTATCCGTAAACTACTATCAATTAATTAAAATTTAATTAATTGCCTAAGAATGCTACTGCATTCAAAAAAAGCTTAAATCCCTACTCCCCCTTATTATAAAAATTGTATCATTATAGAAATATATAACTAATAAACAAACTACAATACATATATTAAAAAAGAAAGAACAATAAAAATAATAATAATAAAAAACTTACCTCACGCCATGTTTTTAAAGCACCCCCTCCACTCCCCCCATTCACCCCTCTCACCACCCAACCACCCTTTATTTTTTGAAAAGTATTATATATACTCATCTGGGTAACCACTATTACACCAGTCTAATAAAAGGCGAGAGGTTAACTATGTTTGTGGAATAATTTCTTCATAATTCCGTTTTGGTTACATCGCCAAGGAAAGCAACTAAATAACGTTTCAGAGCCTATGTTTCCAAACTTTTAGTATGATAAGACCTTAGCTGATGTGTATTATGCATAGTGTGGGTTTATTGTATTTGAGAGCACAAGCCAGAATTAGGCAATTATTTTCATAGGGATGGTTGTATTTAGTGCCTAATTTCTTGTGATGTTAACCATGTTATGGAGTACTCGGTTATAGTTCCGTTTTGGCTACATCGCCAAGGAAGCAACTAAATAACGTTTCAGAGCCTATGTTTCCAAGCTCTTAATGTGTAAAGGATTAAGGGAGTGAATGTTACATACACAGCTGGATTCTTTATGCATTTGAGAGCATAAGCCAGAACTAAATTTGTGTCTTCACTGGATGGTTGCTCCTCACAATTACTGGATGGTTGCTCAATGTTACATACACAGCTGGATTCTTTATGCATTTGAGAGCATAAGCCAGAACTAAATTTGTGTCTTCACTGGATGGTTGCTCCTCACAATTAGTGATTTTTGAACCGAAGATGAAGTAAAGGGTTGATAATCGTACTTTTTCGTAACATAATCTTTGCGATACATGGACGTTCTACATTATAATAATCGTACTATTTCGCAATATGATCTATGCGATAGATGTATGCTCTACATTATAATAATTGGTACTATTTTTTCGTAATATGATCTATGCGATATATGTATGCTCTTTATTTTATAATCATACTATTTTCGTAATTTGATCTGTGCGATACACGTATGTTCTACATTATAACAATCGTACTATTGTCGTATAGTATCTATGCGATACATGTATGGTTTTCCATTATAATAATCGTACTATTTCGTAATTTGATTTGTGCGATATATGTATGTTCTACATTAACAAGATTACTTTCTATTGAAAATTCATATATTTTTGTCTTCATCAAAGCCTTTGATGAAAACAAACATGTTTGATGCAAGTGACTCATTTAAGGTGACTGTCCCTTATTCAAAAGCTGTCTATTCAAAAGGCTGTTGTGGCGGTTAGAGTCTATGATAATTTGATGTATGGTATATGGCTTAGATTCCGAAAATTCTGGGCTTTTGTAAAGTATACTGAATTGAGTCCAAATCAAGTAAATGAACCGTTAAGGAGCACTTATGTAGATATCATTCAAGTTATGCAATGATACGTATACCTACTAGCACAATAAATGTTCCTTAACTGCCAATAAATAAGTTTGTCATACCCATTCTTGTTCAAAATTGGTTAGGTTAGCTTAGGACTCATGCATTGATTGGATAGCTTAAGCAGAGTTTGACCTATTTTCTGCAAAAGAAAACACAGGTGCGTTGTTGGGCACACGAGAGAAGCGGTAGATTTGATAATTTAATGTTTTTTTTTTTGTAGGTTATCAAATAATTTTGAAATTCAAAAATTTAAAATGACATAAAAGCGAACGAAAACAAAAATGACCATTTCAGCCCTTGAAAGGACTTTGACCTAGCTTCTTATGATCAATTGTGTTGTGCGTGTTGTGAAATGTTTGAGCACAAATGATCGAGAACTGGGCCTACAAGCTTTACGCCGACTCCGAACGGCTTATGTCCTCAATAAACTTTTCATGGCAGTTTTTACTCAATGAGGTTTGCCATTGTCTGCAAAATAACAAAGTAAATAAAAAAACACACTTATTTATTCACACCAGTACATTATATTTCATTTCATCAACAAAAAGAAAAGAAAAAGAGAAAAAAAAATTGTCTTTGCTCACCGTGGAAATCGATCGTGGATGTTTAAATGCCCAGTCTATCGCTCTATCCTCTGATCTAAACAGTCTTGCTACTGGTTGCTGATATAACTGCTGCTATGTTAACAGATGGTTAATTAACAGATGCAGTATATCAAAGTAGTCTGTAGATAGCCATACAACAAAAATCTATCAATAGATTATTGTGTTGCGCTGCAGCCTACCATCAGTTGTAATTAATATTAAATTAATTACACTGCGTAACGAATAGGATTGCCAGGTGGTCATGATTCGTCGGGACTGTCCCGTTATTGAAGTGCTTGTCCCGTGTTCTGTTATCGGACAATTTGTCCCGGAATATTAAAAAAAATGACATTCAAAAATTTACTTTACAAAACCAATTGTAAGCTCACATTTCACAGCAATTTGTATACAAAATCTGAACATTGATTTCAAGTCAGACCAGTGTAAAAGGGTCGTTGGAATAAAAAGGCTTTTAGGCTCATTAAATTTATTAAATTCACCAGATGGTTAAAAAATACATAAAAAAACTCGAGCAAATCAAAAATATATTAAAGGCAGGCTATCATCTTGAGGTCGAAGAACACGGTGATGTTCCTGATTTTATTTTTTCATAGAAGGAAGTAAATGAACACCTTGAATTTTTTGACAAATATTTAAGTGTAGGAAAATATTTGTTTTGGTGAATTAAAGTGAAATGTTGAAAACAAGGTACCCAAACGTTCTCCATCCCACAACACGTTCGTGTCATCAAAAATAAAAAAAAAACCAAAATATTTTATAAAGTATATTATAATTATTGGAGCTTACACCTTAATATCAACGAATAGTTGAGAATTACAAAAATTGCGGACATGCGAATGTTCAGTAGCATTATTTTACATTTCTACATTTTCGCTACTTTCTACTCAACTACATTTTCGCTCTTTAAAGTAGTCAAAAAAATAAAGAAAAAACTGGCCTATTTATCTGAATTTAAGTATAGGATCCAATAAGTTTTATTTATTTCAAGATAAAAAAAAATCAAGTTAATCCATAAGGTTGTTCTCCGTATCGTGGACACCAGTGGATTATCTCCATAATTCATATCGTGGAGACCAGTTTAGAAAATACTTTTTCAGAAAACACATTTTAAGATTTGGTTAACGATTTTTTAGTTTTCCGTATTTACAACGACACAGTACATATAACGACATCTGGTAGTGCCTGAGATAACTATTCTTTCCACAGTATAGTAGAGAATACAGGCCTGCATTTCAAAAAGATTGGTGTGTGATTCTCTTATTTTGTGAGATTCTCTTGATGAGATACTCATAATTTTCGTATTTTTTTTTTTAATACACATTTTAGAGCTTAGGTATTCGAATGTTGGTAGCGTTTAGTTCACTTTAAATTGAGTTATAAACCGGACGTGCGCGCACATAAAGTTTTGAAAAGTAAATTCTTGATAAAAATTTTTGTTTGTGCTAAAGGCAATGTGCTAAAGACAAAAAGTAATAGAAATAAAAATAAAAGAAACACTGGTAGCAATCGAAAAACTCGTCCCTTGAAACGCCAGTTTCGTGGTACCCAACACAAAATTGATGACACCGAATTCGCAAGTACATCGCCAAAAAAATTTAAAAATAATGAAAACGAAGACACAAGCATTGACAACAAAACGGAGAATTGCATTTTGGAGTTTTATGCAGTTTTCTCAAAGAACGTTTGAAAAGGTCCGAAGCCAGAGCTCTGGTCGCATCAAAAGAAGGTAGAACTGCCCGAAGAGCACAAAGAGCCGCTGAGTCCTCATTTTTTGTAGAGAGGAAGGAGTTCTTTATGGGGCTGACATTGCACATTGATATATGTAAGTATTTCACAAAAAAAAAATGTTTTATTGCCTAAAATCTTCCTTGAATTTTTTCAAAATCAAGTTTTTGAGCTTCGAAGTCACTTTTCTCCGGTTTTACTGAACCAATTTTGATGAAACCAAGTGCAATCGACGCAGAATTGTTGAATTTCTAAAACTGCATGCTGAAATTTTTTATTTCAATTTTTTTCTTTTGATGCAAAAAAATAGCTTCAAACTCAAACGCGTTTATCTCGAAACCACGTTTTTCGAGCTTGCAGCCTAGATTGCACCCGTAGTTCTGAACCGATTTTGATGAAACAAAGTCTCCTTCTTTGAAAAACTTCTCATTTGAAGACGCAAAGAGTTATTTAAGTTCTGTTTTTTTTAATTGTATTAAGAAGATATTTAATTAAATAAAAATTTAAACGCAGGCATTTTTCCCTTCGTACGAGGGCTGTTCAAAAAGTTGTTGGCCTTCAAAGTTGAGCGTCGAAAAAAAAGGTATGCTGCTTGCGGCCTAAATAACTCATCTTGGAATCATCTGAAATGGAAAAAATAAACGGCTTTTGATTCAGTACAGATGTAGTTTTGGTCCCTACCTCAATCATAATTTTACGATAATTTTTTACAAAATGGTGTTCATTGAAAAATGGAAAACCGATTTTGGGTCTTTTTTTTAATTAAGTGTAAAAAAAATAGTAAAAAATTGTTTAAAATTGTGATTAAGGTAAGTACTAGAATGGTGACTAGAACTCTGCGTCGATTGCACTTTTTTCATCAAAATCGGTTCAGAACTACGGGCGCATTCTGGCCCCAAGCTCGAAAAACTTGGTTTCGAGATAAACGCGTTTAAGTTTGAAGTTATTTTTTTTTGCATCAAGAAAACAAAGAAATGAACACATAGAAAAACATAGAAAAAATATTGACTGAATTTCAGCATGCAGTTTTAGAAATTCAACAATTCTGCGTCGATTGCACTTACTTACTTACTTAGTTGGTCGTAACAACCCGTGTCCGGGTTTCAACCGACCTCATCAGCTCTCGCCAGGCGCCTCTGCTTTGCGCGCGCCTTCTCCAATCGGATACACCAAGTGCGGTTAGGCCTTCCTTAGCCTGGTCCATCCATCGAAGGCATGGTCTCCCTCGTCGTTGTTGACCAGCGACCCTCGCCTCGAGCACCTTTTTCGCTGGAGCTTCGTCGTTCATACGATGGACATGACCCAGCCAGCGTAGTCGCTGCACAGTAATACGAAGAACTACGTCAATGTCATCGTAGAGCTCATACAGCTCGTGGTTCATTCGGATGCGATAGTCATCGCCGACTCGAAGGACTTTCGATTGCACTTGGTTTTATCAAAATCAGTTCAGTAGAACCGGAGAAATTAACTACGAAGTTCATAAACGTGATTTTTAAAAAACTCAAAGAAAACTTAGGCAATAAAACATTTTTTTTTTTTGAAATACTTAGATATATCAATCTGCAATGCCAGCTCAATAAAGAACTCCTTCTTCATCAAAAAATGAGGACTCAGCGGCTCCTTTTGCTCTCCGGGCAGTTCTACGTTCTTTTGATGCGGCTAGAGCTCTGGCTTCGGACCTTTTCAAACGTTGTTCGTTCTGAGAAATGGCGATATCATATGTGACGTTGCCAATCGGGATGCCCATTAGGTTTATTATTTGAAGTATTGGCAAAAAACCTTCGTTAAATATGACAGTTGCAATATAGTTGGCAATCTCAATAGTGCGTGTCCTCATCTCTTTCGTGTTGTTTACCACGAAACTGGCATTTCGAGGGACGAGTTTATCGATTGCTACCAGTGTTTCTTTTATTTTTATTTCTATTACTTTCTCTATCCATTGTCTTTAGCACAAACAAAAAATTTTATCAAAACTGTACTTCTTCTACTTAACTCAATTCAACTAAACGCTGCTAACATTCGAATACCTAAGCTCTAAAATGTGTATTCATTTATTTTTAAAATGCGTATACGAACAAGTTATAAAATACCTTCTTAACACCTACTAAAAAACGCGTTGAACGAAATTCGGTGGTTGCTTCAAACCGTTACATTCAAAAAGTATCTAATTTAAGCAAATCGTATTTTGGCGAAAACATTGCTAGACAAAAAGGGCTATATCTCCGTATTTCGAATTTCAAAAAACCCTTTTCAAATATCCAAGCTATAAAAACATTTAAAAAAAAATCGATCAAGAATTTTTGCTAACCAGGAATACTCCCTTATAAGAAATCCCGGAATTTTTTTGACTTGTCCTGACAACAGCCTTTCAGGATCTGGCAATCCTAGTAACGACTGAGTTTGGCTCGATACGTAGCGTAGTGAACTCTTAATCGGTGGATGTGGGTTCAAATCCCCACGGTGGGCGAAGGAAGATTTTTATGTTTGATATTTAATTTAATGTTCTTGTTATAATATTTATATATGCACATGCAATAACCATAGAGATCAGCTACTACAATTTTTTCGCACTTCCTCACCATTAACCCATCTAAAGCCACGACCCAGTAATCATTGAAAATATCAATGCTATGGATACAAGTGACCACAAACAAGGTAATGTGGGAAAAATTCACCCACCAATGAATGGGTTGGGCTCAGGGACAACACAAGACGTAACAACTAACAATGCGTATACATAGATCTAATTACACAACAATTTTTAATTTTCTTTTGAGTTGACCTTTTGACAAAATAACATCAAAACGCTACAATTGTTAACAAAGGAACTCATGCGGTTTAAGGGGGTCTTCTCATTGAGCAACTTTTTTTCGACTTTTTTTGCATTTATTTATAGCTTGGGTAGTTGTGAATATGCCCCTCAAAGGATTTTTAGAAATTCGAAATACTTTAGAAGATACAGCCTTTTTTGTGAAGCAAGGTCTTCGTCAAAATGAGCTATTTTTTTCGACTCATTTTCGAACGAAGCGGTATAAAGTAACCACCGAATTCCGTTGATAATGTTTATTGTTAGGTAAAAACGTGTTTGCACACATATTCATACAAACATACGAATACACATTTCTGCTTATTTTAGGGGTTGAAGCATTTTTTGAGTCCAGGTGTTCAACTGAAAGCATCATTTAGTTCAGTTTGTATCGAGTTGAGCAACAGACGCGTGCGCTTCAGTGAACGGAAAAGTAAATTTTTCATAAATTTATTGTGATTTTTGTAAAATGGATCGGAAAAGTAATAAAAAAAAAAAAAACGCCCAAGTGAGCGTCAGAATCGTGCTAAAAAACGAGGGTTTAGTGGAAATCAGCATCTTAGACCAGAGGATTCTGAATATACCAGTACATCGGCCAAGAAATTCAAGAATAACAAAGACGACGAAGTATCAATCAAAAACAATTTCAAGTATTGCATTCTCGAGTTCTGTTCTGCGCTTACCACGTTGTCAGCGTTGGTAATTTGTGCCTCATGCAAGCAAAAAATTGAGTTCTCAGAAGCCTCACCAAATGGAGTTGGATTTAAAATCGCTTTGAACTGCGCCTGCCCACGCACAACATATATTCCTTCGTCACCTATGATCGGAAAATCATATGAAATTAATCGACGCTTGGTTGTTGCCATGCGGCTTTTAGGGATTGGGCCAAAAGGTATAACCATGTTTTGTGGCCTCATGGACCTCGGACAAAGTTTGTCCAACAATCTGTACTGTACTATCCTACAAAATTTGTACGTTGCTGGAAAAGCCATGTACGAACATGTCATTTCAAAAGCTATTGGAGAAGAAAAAGAGGCTATGATCGAAGCGAATCCAGAGTGCGATCCCACTTTATTTACTGTGTCGGGGGATGGGACTTGGAAGAAGCGTGGCTTTGCTTCCCTTTATGGTGTCACAACTTTGATTGCCAAGCATACCAAAAAAATTGTTGACACTGTCGTAAAAGCTCGTCTGTGTAACAGCTGCAAATATTAGGAAGCCAAGAAGGAAGAAGAGCCAGAGGCTTACCAAATTTGGCTTGATACTCATGACGAAGAATGCACCATAAACCATGAAGGAAGCTCTGGGAAAATGGAGGTGGACGCTGTAATGGTGATGGAGGTAATAAAACCAGCTTACGAAGCGCTGTCGGCAGATAATTTGCTTGAAAGATGCCTTGGATCTGAAACTCAGAATTCCAATGAGTCCTACAATTCTGTTCTTTGGTCACTTTTGCCCAAACACATCAACTCAGGCGCACGCACCATCGAAGTGGCCAATTTCATTGCAACGTGCCTCTTCAACGACGGTTTTATACCCATACTTAAAATTATGGGTTTGATGGGTATTGCGATTGGCAAAAACGCATACGAATACGCACTATCTCGCAATGAAGACAGATTGAACCGATCAGAGACTCGAGCTGCGGCATCATCAAAAGCTGGCAGAACGGCTCGCAGAGCAGAGAGGGCAGCAGAAAGCAGTTTCTACGAAAAAGAGGAAGGTGGCCTGTATGGAGCTGGCATCGCCGACTAATATTTGTAAGTAAAAATTGTCAGCTCTTTAAAACTGCATTTAAACATTTTTGATTTTTTTTTTTCCCAAAAAAATTACTTCAAACTTTAAACGCGTTTATCTCGAACCCACGTTTTTCGAACTGGCGGCCATGATATCTCCAGTTCAACTTAACCGATTTTCATGAAACAAAGTGGAATCGACGCAGAATTGTCACCATTCTCGGGTGAACCTCGACCATAATTTTAAAAAATTTTTTACTATTTTTTTTTACACTAAACTACAAAAAAAAAACCCGAAATTGAAATTTTTTTTTTGAATGGCCGCCATTTTGTCACAAAATTAAGCTTGAGGTTCACCCGAGAATTACATCTATACTGATTATAACCCCGTTTTTTTTTTTATTTCAGACGCTCCGGAGACCCGGAATCGTGGCCGCCGTGACGACACTTTTTTTTTTCACCACCAACTTTGAAGTCTCATTACTTTTTGAACAGCCCACGTATCGAGGCAAAAAAAATTTTTTTATTTACTTTGAACCTTTCGTAATACAATAAATAAAAAAAGTTTTCAATTATTCTTTGCGTTTTCAAATAAGAATTTTTTTAAAAAGGGTCCAAAAAACGGGTTTTTAATGAGAAGACCGCCTTAAAGGAGCAGTAACTATATAATTTGTTCTATTAAAAGGCATAGTTGGGCACTTTGCAGTACCAGTAAAATTGCAGTAAAATAAATTTTTAGTGATTACTGGAAAAAAATTGCAGTAAAAATAAACTTTTACTGGTTACTGAAAAAAATTGCAGTAAAAATAAAATGTTACTGATTACTGGAAAAATTTCAGTTAAAATAAATTTTTACTGATTTCCGAAAACAACTGCAGTAAAAAGTTCTTACTGATCATGAAATTAACCAAATTAATAAAATAAATCATTTAAAAATATGCGATTAATTTGTTTTAATCATGTTTTATATACTTGCTATACGCTGTTAGCTTACCATTTATTTGTAAGCCCCGACCCCGAGCCCCGGTTGAACAACTTGGAAGATTTTATTCGAAAACAAAACCTGGATCATTAATAGAATCGTCACTATCGAAATGTGTTGAACTCATATTATATATCTTATTTATTGACACTTGGAATATTGGTTTTAACGATAACACGCGACCAACTATGACTCAATATTAGAGTTCACCTGCTTTATTTTTTGATTACACAGTGATGTCAAATATCAAATTGGTTGACCTAAAGAAGCTGTGTTGTATAAACTTACGCCATTTATTTCCTCTGGTTAGAGTGCGTTGAATTTTCAGTTCTATTTGGAATTTTATGTTATCATTCAGTTTTGTAATCAATTAAATTTCAGTAGTAGATTTTTTTACTGCAATTTTTTTCAGTAATCAGTAAAAAATTAATTTTTACTGAAATTTTTTCAATAACCAGTAAAAATTTATTTGTACTGCAATTTCTTTCAGTAATCAGTACAAATTTTATTCAATATTATCAGTAATCAGTAATCAGTAATTTTATCCAGTAATCAGTACAATTTTTTTTTTTTACTGTAACTTCAATCAGTAATCAGTAAAAATTTACTGGTAATGCAAACTAAATTTAATTATCAGTAGAAATTTACTGGCAATGCAAATTAAATTTAATTATCAGTAAATATTTACTGATTAATGTTATTTTTGATGCATTTAATATATACTGCAGTGTGCCCATGTATGCTAAAAGGTAAATAAATTAAGTTGCTAGCGTTTCTACTGCCTCTACGGTTAGTGTTAAAATTTATATGAGAGAGAAGTTCTGGAGAATCGAATACACCTGCTATGAGTTGGTGTAAAAAGATGATATCTGCAAACTTTCTTCGGTCGCTTAAAGACTGCATTTTTAACAGCTTCAAACGATCCTCATAAGGAGGGAGGTCTAATATATCCGTCCCACTTAAGCCCCTTAGAGCAAACCGAAAAAAACGTTTTTGGATTCTTTCTATTCGATCAACATGCACATTGTAACTTGGGGACCAAACTTGACTTGCATACTCTAAGTGAGGACGCACGATTGCACAATACAACGTTGTAGTTAATCATGCTATTAAATTTTGTGGCCCAGCGTTTTATAAATCTAAGCATTGAAGATGCTTTTTTACAAATATAATTAATGTGAATGTTAAACGATTGCTTAGAATCCATGCATATACCTAGGTCTTTGACAGTATCTACATGACTTAGACAGTATCTTTTATCTTATAATCAAAAATTAAATTATTCTTTTTTCGCAAAAAGGTCATAATTTGGCATTTATCTGGTTTTAGAAACATATTATTTTTAGAACACCAAACTTCAAAGGATTTCAAATCTGGAATTGATTTGAATTGTCTTTAGAATCAACCGTACTGTATATTTTCATATCATCTGCATAAATAAGCAGATGAGAGTGTTCAATGATGTGAGTTACATCATTGATTGCTAAAATAAACAGAAGTGGACCAAGGTGGCTCCTTTAAGGAACACCTGATTCAGCACTAAATTCTGAAGACAATACGTCTCGGAAACGTATTTGATAAGATCGCTCCTTCAAATACGACTTTATCCAGTTCACAAAATATTGTGGAAATCCCAATAACTCGAGTTTAAATAAGATAAGATTGTGTGGTAGCTTATCAAATGCCTTACTAAAGTCAGTGTAAACTCAATCGACTTGGTTACCAGAATCAATTGAGTTTAAGCAGAATGTTGTGAAATCGAGAAGATTAGACACAGTGGATCTCCCATTAACAAAACCATGCATGACGTCCTCACAGTGAATTTTTACCTGATCGTACACGATCCGCTCAAAGAGTTGTGGAATCGATGAGAGCTTGGCAATAGTCCTATAGTTATTGACATCATTCCTGCAACCCTTTTTATAAATAGGACTTATAAATGATTTTTTCCAAAAAAGAGGAAAATAACTCTCGTAAATTGATTTATTGAATAACAAAGAAAGTGGTTGACTCAAAACGGAACCGCATTGTGTTACCACTGCGGCAGGAACACCGTCGGGCCCAGCGCCAAAACCCTCATCGATCAATCCAATATACATTAAAATATCCTCTGGAGTAAAGGATATATGTTCCGAAGAAAGTCTGGCTGCGAAATTCAAATATTCAAAGTACTCTCTATCAGGATTAAAACATTCTGAACAGAATGATTCCTTAAAAAGATTTGCGAATAGGCCACAAATTTTGAGTGGATCGTCAGTAAATCCCTCAAGAGTTCTAAATGAAGGAGGGAATTTCGGATTTCTTCTTTGTGTTTATGAAACCCCAAAATTTCGTTGGATCAGACAAAATCCTCAGCTTTACATTATCTTAATATTCTTGATATAATGTAGCTGAGCGATTTTCAAATTCCAGAAACAAACGCTTGTAAGTTTCTAGGTCATTTGAGCCTAAGCTACAGACGTATTTCTTCCATGCCCTGTTCCTGTTGTTGCGAAGAGTCTTTAAATCCTTTGTGTACCAGGGGTATGCAGAATTTCTCGCAAGTTTAAGGCTATATGGTACGGACTGAGAAAACATCGCAAAGAGTTCCATATAAATAAAACTAATGAAGTCATAAAGGCAATTTCCATTTATGTGTTCTAAAATTATATTAAGTTTGCTATGAAGTAACTGATTCAACTTCAAAAAGTCAGCTTTTTTAAAATTGAATTCATAAAGCTTATCTACTGAATTCGTGTTTACTATATTTTCTCTATTGGATTTGTACCAAATACTCAAAGGTGGATGGTATTCATCAACAGTAGTTAAAGCATGGCAGGCCTTCTTAACAACAACATTGTTACTGTCTGTAGTTAAGACCAGGTCAAGAAGTCTTTCAAGACTATTACAAATACAACTCACTTGTTGTAAGTCAGAACATGTGTATATTGTCAACAAATATATATTCTTAGCGGGTCTTCGAATTAGATGCACAATAGTATGTATCATCGTCAGAAGAATGCCATTTTAATTCAGGTAGATTAAAGCCACCCAATAATAAAATGTCGTCATTAAATCAATTAAGTAATCTATGCACCCCGTAAGGCTTGCATAGACCTCTACACTATTCTTAGGAGGAACATACGCATTAATAACATATACATTGGAGTTGCAATGTATAACTTTAACACAAATTAGTTCAATATAAGGCGAGCAGGGAAAATCAACAATAGAACTGACAAAGCAGTTCCTTACAGCCAAAAAACATTACCACCGACAGATGAGTTTAAGATTATCAAGTTGCACTTGCCGTAAGGCTTAAGCAACTTGGGTTATCTAAAACCTAGGGTAATAGTTCATGAAACAGACAACCATGAACTTTGTGTTGTACCACAACATGGACCCGTTTATGTTTTAAAAGAAGTAAAAGATACGGGGCATCCGGTGTGGCAACACTAACATGGAAGCTGCGTCACAAACACAAAGCATCACCCAGTGCCCTGCTGACTAGGAGCATTATGTAATAAATAACATACTGCCCGTAATAGCAATACCAGCTTAGACTTCCGTAGCGACGTACTTCCATCCATCTACTGGTGGAGACGAGACCTACCCAATCTCTTGCATATCAAGACAGATATGCCAGCCCGATCGTACCATTGCGCGACCCCGCCGGTAAATCTAGACCTGTGTAGCATTCACACAACCACAACCAGTACGAGACTCCCCGAAGGGCCAGCCCACGACAGTCATCTGGGCAACTCGATCCCGTCAAATGAGGATCCACAACATCCCCGCAAAAAGACCAAGAATACACAAATGCAATTACGAAAAAGTGCATTCTTACACATGACTGTGCTCAATGAGCACTTAAGGGCTTGTCTAACAATTTGCAGTTGCCGACTCAGCTGGAAACTATTGCACATGACTGGTACCTACTCAGGGGGACCTTTGCAATTGCCACTCTTACTCTGGCATTTCGGATTTCACCATCCAGACATAGAGTATTGGCTATTGTTCTCAGGGACTGCCGTGCTCAGTATGAGAACCCTTAGTTAAACAACCATTTCTACACTTCCCTCAGTGACTGCCGTGCCAGTTTGAGGTTGCGAGTCAAGCTCATGACTAGCAATCCACTTCGGAAAGCCGAAGAGCCGACACTATTATGCACGCATGCCGACACTTCACAACTGTTGCAACACGCCCATTTAAGGTCTCCATGCGGTGGATAGATAGGGTCTACCCCATCTGACGGGTAAAGACTGTCTCCGTACTAACAAGTTTTAAGGTCAATTGCTATACCTTCGAAGGCTTGTTTCATATCGATATACCGAATATGACCTGCTACCAAGATGGGCGCCACCCCGAGCTCTTGGTTGGCTCTATCAGTTTTTCCGTTTGCAGGACGTATCCTACAAACAACCCTCCTCCTTTATCTTGGCTTGGGACAGGCAGGCGCAACCCTGGCGGAGTTACCACCACTGGCAGAAGAAATATTGTCAGTGTATCTGTCTTTTCTAAAAACTTAAAACTATTGTCAAACAATTCCAAATCAGTAATGCTTCCGTTCAGCAACGTTTCTATTAACGCTTCTATTAACGTTTCTATTAACAAATTGTTTGAGTCTGGCGGGCGGCTTGAGTCACCCTTCTAGACTTATTTCTTGGCCTGAACTCAGTAACGAGAATATTATCAGCCCACAAATTAGAGTTAAGAACAGTTGTAAAACCTTCGGCTGCAACTGTTAAAATAAACGAAGCGTGGGAAGGCTTATTACCAATTTTTTTGCATGTACAGAATGCATTTGAGTTTACTAACTTGGTTTGCCTGACAAACGTCAATATATTTTCTATTGATGTGTCGGGCTGAAGACGTGAAATGAAAACGTTTCTGGTCCTCGAAACTGCTCTTAAAGTGAAATGACTGTTAGGCGTAGTTGAAATCGTATTTGGAATACTAGTCAATGGAGGAATAGAAAATGGTGTATAAGATATCACCGTATTATTATTTTATAATAGATAAATTTTTATTTTTTTGTTTATTTATTTATTCTTATTTATCTTATCTTATATTTTTTTTTTTTTTATACTCTTCATGCTTTCGCATCATATCATTTTCCTACCCTATCTCTTTATACTTTATCATCTTCTTCTTTTTGTCTGAACATAACTCTCCGGTAGTCTCTTCTTCTGTCTGTGTTAGATTCTAGCTTTTCGTCTGATGGTGCTAATGGTAATCATACAACTATTATTCAAGTGCTGTGTAAACAACGCAGAGGTTTGAATGTTGTTCATTTTAATGCTCGCAGTTTGAATATGTCAAAGTTAGACTACATCAAGTACATTTTTGAACACTTATTAGTGGGCATTATTTGCATATCTGAGACCTGGTTATGCAATGAGATTAGTGAAGCAACTTTTCATATCAAAAACTTTAATATGTTCAGAAATGACCGGTATGGAAAAAGAGGTGGAGGTGTTGCAGTTTACTATAAAAATTGTCTGAATGTAAAAATGGTTAGTCAATCTAGTGGTCCTGGCATTGAATTTCTAAATATAAGTGTATCTAATAGTTCTACTAAAATTTTAGTATCTTGTGTGTATAATCCTAATAAATGTTTTTCTGTTGATCCATTGTTTTCTGTTTTAGCTAATCGTATTTTTGACTATGACTTGATGATGGTATGTGGTGATTTTAATATCAATCTTCTCGCAAATGACCTTGGGAAAAACTGTTGTATGATAAGACATCGTCACTAGGATTATCTGTGATCAATGACACTATGCCTACTTGATTCTGCAACAATACCACTCCTAGTCTTCTGGACTATTTCATTGTTTCGGATCTCACAGTTGTCTCTCTTTTTGATCAAATTTCTTTCATTTCCGATCATGATTTAATATTTTGTTCGTTAAATGTTACCCTGTCACGTAATGCTATTTCCAATACTTTCTCATATCGTGACTTGAAACGTCTTAATTTTCCATAATTTTTTTGTTTTTTTTTTTTAACTAAACCAACGCTCAGGGGATGCCCCCTTTAGATGCGAAAGCATTGCGTTAATTCGGAAGACGGGTGATAGTTAGTTGGAGGGTGGAAAGATGGAGTAGTGACGGTGAAGATTTGCTTTAAACTTACACAGATCAAAACTGCCGGGGAACACTCTCACAAGGAGATTATTCCACAATCGTACCGAGCGACTAAAAAACGAATTATCTCGGTAATGCGAGGTTCTATTGGGCACCGATGCAATGGTAAAGGGATGGGCTTGAAAAACTGCCCGAGTATACCTAGGAAATACACGAGCTGGTGGCGTCAGGCCATGTACCTCCCTTGAACACTTCCCATGGTAGAACCTATACAAAAGGCTTAGGCAACCAACATTGCGCCGATGCCCCAGAGAACTGAGAGGAGATAAAATGTTTTCATATCCTATCATATATATCGCACGGCGTTGAATTCCTTAGGCCTTATATATGAGGTATAGATCACTCGAAGATCAGATGGGGTGAAGTATCGCTTGAGCCGTTTTAAGAAACCTAGGCACTTGGCCGCTTCTTTCGACACATGAAAAATATGATCATTCCAACGAAGGTCTGATTGTATCGATATGCCCAGAACGTCAAGAGCATCTGACTCAAAAAGATCTACACCATTCATATTCAAGGGTGCTAAGGGGCAGTTCATCCGCTTGTGGGTTAACAGGCAACACTGGGTCTTGTTTGCATTAAACTCTTCTCTATTAGCAAGACTCCACTCGGAGATTTTTTTTAAGTCATTAAGAAGTGTGTCATTCATATTTTGCCTCTTACTCTCAATCTCCAAAGAACTCGGACGTTTTTTGAAAAAATATGAATGACAAATGCTGCTGTCGTCCTCAAACGAATGAAGTGGGCTATGAGTCAACGACAGAAGGTCGTTGATAAAAACCAAAAACAAAGTTGGCGATAGAACTGAACCCTGCGGTACTCCTGCGTTGATGGCGTGCTCACTGGGCGAAATGCCGTCCATTACGACACGGATAGTTCTGTCCTTAAGAAAGCACGTGATCCACCGAGCAAAGATACCACCGACACCGTATGCAATTAGCTTAGAGACGAGTGCTTAATGCCACACTCGGTCAAACGCCTTTGAAATATCCAGAAAAACAACCCTGCTCTCACCGAACAGGTGAACGCATTGGTTCCATTTTTCTGTAAGGAACGCCATAAGGTCACCAGTAGACCGGGACCTACGAAAACCATATTGACGGTCACTTAGCAATTCGCTGTGCTCCGGATAGTTCATTACATAACCATAAGTGACATAACCAAGCCGAGTTGTGGACATTGAAATCGCCGGCAACAACGATTTCACTGTCAGGAAACAACCCCAAAATGTGCGTAATTGAATCAGAGAGAGAGTCCAATTTATTAAAAGTGGGTTCTCTTCCTAAATTCGGACTTCTATACACGAAACAAAAATGTAGCAAGTGCGAACGAACTCTGAACCTCACCCACATGGAGCTGAATTCTGGATCGGTGACGCTCAGACCCCGCTCGAACTGGTATGCCACATCTGTTCTTATAAAAAGAGCGATGCCCCTATGCGAATAAAACAATGGCAGTAAGTGATACCCAGGAATATGAAAATACAGTAGATCTGAGTCCTCCGTCACCTGGGTCTCACTTAGTGCCATTATTTGAGGCCTATAATGAGCACAATATGCATAGACCGAGAAGAAATTCGCTCTCAGTCCACGAACATTGCAAAAATCTATGCGAAAATGTCCCGACATTTAGGCACAATGCAAGCCTCAAGCAAATAAGGGTAATAAGGTAATTAGTTACTTCCGCAAAAAAGATTATACACAGTGGACATAGGCAAAATGTACTGAAGCAAGTGTTATGCCTTTGCCTCAGCACAAATCAACCCACGGTGCAACCCCCCTCGCAGACGTAACTAATTGGAGAGGATGGTGGAGTTGACGGACACGAAAAGACGATTACTTACGCGCGGCGAGGAGCATAGAAAAGCCCCTCGCGTGGTTAGCAAAAAATCGAAGCCCGAAATCGATGCGATGTTGATGTTGCTGCTGGCAGCTCACGGCAAAACTAGTTTCAGCTGCATTTGTTGTTGATGTTAGTTTGTGTTTGTCTTACTTTATTTAATTTATTTAAATTTATTTTTATTTAATTTATTTTATTTATTTAATTATTTGTTACAAGTTTTTATTTCAATTTGTACTATTACACCGAATTTGTTCCACAGTGTTATTGTTTGCTTGTTTGATGTTTTTTTTTTTTTTTTTTGTTAGTTTATCGATGTTTTTGTTAATTCTATTATTGTTTCGTTTTTTGATGTGGTTTTTTTTTCCACCCGTTGTTATTGATGCTGCTGATTATTGCAGCTGCTTGTTCATTTTTTTTTTTTTTTTTTAAGTACAATACACTTGACGAACACTCATTTAACGACGGACGTTTTGTTAAGTAACGGAACGAAACGAAGACACTGGATTTTTTTGTATGAACCTATATTATTTTTATATATTATTTTTTTTGCACGATGCGGTTAAAAACACAAGTAGAAATATTTAATTAAAATTCCATTTATCTTTAACATTTAACATAAAACTTAGAGACCCACGACGGAAATAAATACAACGACGGAACATAAACAAACGATTTTAAAAATGTCTAAAAATGCACGTCTATACCCCTTGACTGCACGATGTCAACGTTACCTCCATCATTGTAATATGATATGTCTCTGATAAGTTTTAACGAGTGTTAGCTTCATAGTAATATTAATAACAAACTTAGCTCCCTAGTAACCCCAGTAAATATCTGTTCGAAAAACATGTGCCACTTCGTACGCTTAGAGTTAAAAATGTCTCGTGCCCATAGTTTACACCGCATGTTCTTAATTACTTAAAAAAACGAAATAAACTTTATAAAATATGGGGAAGAAGACCAACGCCTGGCAACTGGGAATTATTCAGATTGGCCAGAAATGACACAGTTCATAAATTTAGACAGGCTAAAACAAAATATTTCACTGACAAATTGAAGCTCTCACTTCCAACCAAAACTCTGTGGTCCAACATAAAAAACTTGGGATACGTAGTAGTAACTCCAGTGAATGTAATGTAAGTCCTGATATACTTAATAATTTCTTTGTTGACTCTGCAGCTGTGTCCTCTGATACTCTAACCCCCCGTATTTCCATCTCTAGTCTATCTATGCAGCAGTCATTCAAGTTTACTCCAATCAATGAATTAGAAGTTGGAAAATGTGTCAGACTGATAAAATCAAATGCAATATCTGAAGATGGTATTCCTATGCAATTTATAAAGCTGTTACTACCACATATTATCAGCCCACTCACGCACGTCATAAATCACTGTTTTGCATCCTAATCATTCCCTGATCTATGGAAAATTGCTATCATTCAGCCCGCTGCAAAAACACAAAACCCTTCTGGGGCTAATTATTTTAGGCCGATAAGCATTTTATCTCCATTGGCTAAAGTATGTGAGAAACTTATGTCTCAACAGATCAGTAATTTTTTAACTGAAAAAAACTGCTATCACCATTTCAATCAGGTTTTCGAGCTGGGCATGGGTGTTCTTCAGCAATAGTCAAGGTGGTTGATGATATTAGACCTAATTATGATGCAAGTTTTATGACTTTGCTATGCTTACTTGATTTCTCTTGATGTCAAAAACTAAAGTATTTTTATGGATTCTGTGATAGTGCTGTTAATCTTATGTCCAGTTACTTGGCTAATAGGTTACAAGGAGTCAAAGTTGGTCTACGAACATCAGATTATAAATTAGTTTTAAATGGTGTTCCACAGGGCTCAATACTTGCCCACTGCTTTTTTCTGTTTTTATAAATGATATTTTCAGTACTTGTAAGCATGCATCTCTACATGCATATGCCGATGATATCCGATGAGACGAACTGGACTACTTGATGATCTATGCTGTAGATTAAACGAAGATCTCTGTAGGATCTATAAGTGGGCCAGAAGTAATGGTTCCCAACTTAATGCTTCAAAATCATATGTCTTGCCTATCTGCAAAAATAAATCATGTGTTGATGATGTCCCTGATCTGTTTATTGGGCAGAATAAACTAGCTGTTGTGTCTAAAGTAAGAAATCTGGGTTTCTACATAAATTCATCTTTATCCTGTGTAGATCATGCAAATAGTGTAGTACAAAAGGTATATTATGTTCTGCGTAACTTAAGAATGTCGTCTAGTGTAACTCCTGTTAGCATTAAACGTACGTTAGTAATACAACTAATTTTACAAATAATAACGTATTCAGATGTAGTTTATAGTAGACTCGACTCATCCTCTCAAATGAAGTTGCAAATTGCGTTTAATTATGCCACTCGTTACGTATATGGACTGCGGAAATTTGACCACCTCTCTACCTTTAGAAATGCTTTTATTGGTTGTGACATAATAGCTTATCTTAATGCACGAAACTGTATGTATCGACATAAACTCATACTAGAAAAAACACCTGCCTACCTGTATGAAAAACTACAGTTTTGTGTATCTAGAAGAAGTCTTGTTCTTATTGTTCCGAGGCACAGTTCTTTAATTTCGTCTAACTTATTTTTCGTCAACGACATCAGACTGTGGAATTCTCTGCCTCGTAGTCTGAGAGCAATCAGCGGGAGAGGTGTTTTTAGACAATCTATCCTTTCTTTCTTTTCTTCTCCTTAGTCTATTTTCTATTTCTGCACTTTAAAATCTCTTAAAAATGTTTAATAATTAGTTTTAATTAATTTTTAAATTTTATAACTAGATATTTTTAATTATCTCGGTTATTAATTTAATATTTAAACTAAGTCCTTGTTGATGTATTAAAACTAGGAATGTGATCATATTTATTTTTTCTTGTCGTACTTAAAAGAACTTAGTTCTTATTGTGCAATGTTTTTAAAATAAATAAATATCAAAAATAAAATAAATAATAACGAAAACGGTCGAAAAAAGAAAAGTTTTTAGTGTCGATTTCAGCCAAGCAAATCACAGAACGAGAGCCGTAAAAAGCTTCGCTTCGAAAAAAAAAAAAACAAAACCCGGAAAAAAATTATATTTTTGAAACTTAACTTTTTTTTTAAAATAATGTATCGCCCAAATAAAAATTGGCAAGTAATCATTTAAAACTTAGGCGTTTTAATGAAGTACTTGGGTGCCTTAAAACTGCCAAAGCGCGCTTATAAATTATATTTGTTTTTTTTTTTAATTTAACATAAGCTTTTTTCTCGGTGTGGGCAAGTTTCCTTGTTAGAAGTGTCCATATGGTTTTAATTAAGAATTTTCTTAACCTTACTTGAAAACATGATTAAATTGGTTTTAACTACCTGAGTAATATATATTCTAGCATAGATCTTTAACTTACATATTAATACCATTTTTTTGTTCTCTTATTTTTTAGAGAAACATTTACAATATTTTCTGGAGGCTTGCCAGCTGATAAAGGATCAAGATTAAATTATATAACTGTAATGTTAGGAAAATCTACAACAGTTTTAGAAATGGAACATAATGTGGTTGATTTCATAACACTTTGCGATAACCCATGGTCATGTGGTAAGAATTATAAACTTTTATTAAATTAATAAAAACTTTACTAGTGCTGAAATCTGTAGTCTATAACGCAGAGAAACACTCGGTAAAACTCTTTTATACTATATGAGTTCAATATACTGTCCCATAAAGGCAAATCCAAGAGAGGTTTCGCAAAGTGAGGCTAGAAACATGTTTTTTTTTAACATAAAGCTTGGCCAAAGATTATATAATACAGTGATGAGCCACGTAGAACATTAAAAAGTAAGAAATATTTTTCAGATCAATACGTAAGCTTATGTGACTTCCATGCAAAAAAAAACTATAAATTTTTGCTTGAGAGAAAAGTTTTCTATTTTTGCATGTGCTTTCTCCCTGCAATGATCTTCTCATGCTTTTTCACTCCCAACTAAACTGTTGCCAGATTCAGAGGAAATTGTCATTTTGCGGGATAAATTTTCAAAAATCTTTTTTTCTTATTGTTTATTAAATTTAGAGTAATTAAGAGTTTTTTAATGTTGTTGTAGTTGTAATGTAATGCTTTTATTTCTAAATGTTACAAATATATCATTAGAGCTATTCACAATGTGATGTATTTGTGATTAACTGTTTCAAAACTTACAATATTTACTACTTACTGTGAGCGAACCTTCAATAAAGTCTTGTATTTTTTTGAATTGAAATGCGTAAAAAATAATGAAAAAATTTAAAAGAAGCACTTATTATATTTTTTTATTAAATAAACTCACACCGCAGCCGGTAGCTTCCTCGATGTTGAGTAGAAATGCTTTTGCCATCAGCTGATCACATACACAACAAAATTTACAAAAAATACAATAGGATTGTACGGACGTTGTATTTTTGCCACAGAGTTGTATTTTAAACACTGTGTGTTTTTAAACAAAAAAATTTACAAAATTTACTTCATATAAAATTTATCAAAAATGCACAATGCAAGGCAAAATACACCATATAGCATATGAAAAATGTTTTTTTTTGTGTTGGACATGATTGGCATCTCTATAATCGAATTCGGAGATCGATTCTATTTCATAATTAACTGCCATCATTGTTAATAATTTTGGTTGATGCAAAGAAAAGAATTGTTGTTGTTTATGTAATCGATGGTCGCCCCCGTTCGGCCCATTCAGACGAAAACGGAAATCCAACAGGACAAAAAATTTTATGAAAGGGTCTAGCTTGTTCAAGCAAAGTCGAGGCGGCCATTTGAGCGATATTATGATCCATCAATAAACTCCATATCTTTACTTTATAATTTCATAAAAATTCAGACATTTCAACTAAAAATGCGTTTTATTAAAGAATTGAAAATACTTTTGGGACACCCTTGATGTTTTATTTTTTCCTTGACAAAAATAACAAAAATAATTTTTATTATTAAATATCGCCCTTAATCAGAGCATAGGGCGGAGACAAACTCGGCCCAGCGTGAGCGATCTTGAGCTATTCCGCGTGTATCGAGCGCATCAAATATTATATTAACAAAATTAAAAATAGTTAATTAGCGGATTTTAGCTGTAGCTGGCAATACTGCCCCAGTGCTTCAAAGCAGAGATCACAACTCCATTGTTTCACATAGCTAGCGAACGTGGTATTTCGTGTTGTATTTGTTTTTTTCGTTGTTGTTGTTTGAACCATACAATGGTGATAGCTGCTTCACAGCAATAAAAGTTTTTATTTGCTCACATTGTTTTCATTATGATTTCGACAACGAACGAACGAACTCTTATGCGAAGCAGATTTTGATTTTATTTACAGCTTGCTATTATTTTGAATTAAAATGTACTACTTTTGATATTGACCAACAGCTAAAAATATTGATTTACGATTTTGATATACATATTTTTGGATTTGATAAATAAGTTTGAATAATTATTATAATTTGTTGCCGACGAGATACAACAGATATGCTATGAAGACGTAATAAAAGATAATGACTGTCATTTTGACAAAACAGCTGACTGCTTTAATTTTGACTAGCTGGAATACCGGCGCACCGTGATTTGCGCAGTGGAAATAATTAAACAAATGTTTGCTCTCGGAATTGTTTAAATTTGGTACCATTCGGAAGACAATACTCCAAATAAAGTAGTTCCCAAAATATATTTACTTCAAAATTAGAAATGTAGACAGGGCATCATGTAGAACATGTCTAATTATTTATTAATTTGCAAGGTAGTGTCCAATGTGTTCTTGATGATCACAGGACAAATTATTTTAAAATAGAGTTCTAAGACTCTGTTCCATTTTTGGTTTTTAGAGTTTTTTGAAAAAAAGATAAAAAATATTTTTGGTGAGTTTTAAAAAAACAAAAAAAAGAACAACTAAAATAGACGACAAGTTTTGCAAAATTGGATTGACATTTACTAATACCATGAAAATTGCTTACGGCGTTTTTTTTTTTAATTGGTAACCTTGGACCTTTATCTTTAAGGTTATGAAAAGATAAATTCCGCTTTATTCCGCCTTTTTGCAAAAATTTTGATTATCAATAAATCAATAAATTGCTTAAAATTTCAAACTCTATATATGTAAGTGAAGGCGGTAACACTTTTTATTGAGGTGTTGTTTATTTTTGTTTTGTGTTGTTTCTGTTTATCGTTATAACACATATCTAGTACACATCTACTACTCTTTTTATCTACTCTTCTGACCAAGTTTCGCTAAGATCGGCCAACTTTTGTATGTACCTGCCATACAAAATCATGTAAAAATTACTAAAGGTTCAAAGGAGGTACCCCAGAAACTAATCGATTTGAACCATTTTACGCATACATTTATTTTAGCAATATTCCCAATACGACATTAAATTGAAGACTTTTTGGAGGCAATTCGGGCAGTTCTAGAAAGTTAGCGTTCCAGAAACTAATGAGCGTAATAGCTCTATTGGCGGTACCAATTGTGGAAATTACACTTTTCCACCCACACAACAAAATCCAGAAGATTCACAGCTGAATTTCAAGGCCTTACAATGCGGACAAACGACTGACATTCGTTACTGACCTCTTCGAACCGTAATCGAATTCCTGATCGTAGTGGAATCCTGCTCGGTTCAGGTTCGAGGGAGCACTGCGTCGGTGCAATCTGTTTTGTTTATTTTGTCGTTCTCGCTGGTGTTGTATTTGATGTGCACGAACTCATTGTATTCTGAATCAACCAGAAATTTTTTTGGGGGGGCTTTTAAAGTAGGGCTGGAACTAACAAAAAATACAAAGAACTGAATCAGAGTCAGAGCTGAAGAGAAAAGTAGAAGGAAGAGAGAGCAGTTCCATAAGCGAGAAATCAAATTCTGAACAAGTATTTTTTAAGTTTGTTTTAAACAAAAGCTTTTAGCTTTTATTTTAGGTTTTTTTATACAAAATAAAAAGATTTTTCTATAAAACCCGAAAAGCCTACAAACTCCTGCAAACAGGCATTATTTGTAATAACAGAGAAGAATGTTAAAAATTTTTCTATTGTTCAAATACAATTTAGTGTTTCGAAGTCAAAGCATAAAGTGTTAATTTTACCCTGTAACTAAGAGGGTGTTTGAGATAGACTCCAACATCAAAACAATTTTTTGGATTTTTTGTTGGGACCAATGCTAATTTAATGCTAAAAAAACTATTTTTTTTAGGAATGAACCAAGGAACCATATAACAGAAATTTAGAATATTGTCCGCTCAGATAGGTCAAATCGGACACTGCAACGGTTGAAAGTTCACTCTTTCTTTTATTAGGTTGCGAACATAGTGAACTCCCATTCAGACAGGAAGGCAGATCAGATCAGGAAGCACATTAGAGCAAAAGAGATGTATGACTTGGATTCTTTATTGCTTCAATGTGAAATCTGATCTGATCAGAAACAAGCGGTCACTATGTTTGTAACCTTAACAATTAACGCAGGTTCATCTCACTCTTCCCACTCCAAAAGTTTAACAAAACACTAAAAAAAAAAAAAAAAAACAAAAAAAAAATCAGTCTCAAGCATCAATCGCGCAAAATAAACGCGCCTTCACTTTCAAATAAAAACATCAACAATACTTAACTACCCGGATAGCTCGAAGGTTCGAAAATGCACATCTCTTTGGTGGTGGGATAGACACGCGGCTGAGTATCCTACACTATCGAAATTAGCCTTAAAAATTTTATCAATACAGTAGTTCAGCGTCTCAGCGATTGTTTTCACTGGCTGGAAATATATTTATCGAAAAAAGGAATAGAATGATTCCGAAAACAGTAGATAGCTTATTATTTCTTAATTCCATTTTTAAGACTTTATTTCTTAAAATTCTTAAAATTCTTAAAATTTCTCTAAGACTTTATTTACTTTAAAGTTAATATACGTGTACATTTTTCAGAAAAAAATTTTTTTTGTTTGCTTAATGTGTTCTTCATAGTTTCTAGAATATACATACATGTTTTTAAAACGATACCTGGCACTGCAGATTAAATAATAGTAAGCTTATCAACCGACCATTTTAAAAATATATGCAAAATTTCCAAAAACCAAAACTTTAACCCATTTTGGTCCGCTACCAGAGCGCGTTGGAGTTTCGTGATAAAATTTTCAGATTTATTTATAATGATCAAATTAAGAAAATTCCAAAGTTTAAGATTTTTTCGAATTAAAATTTTTCGGCTACGAAGTGTTCGAAAAACCGAAAAATGGCCCAATCTATACGCAAAAATTTAAAAATTTTAAATAAAATATTGTTATTTTTTTAAATGAAAAATATGAAGACACTTGTGCAAATATTATAATGAAAGTATACATATAGGGCCATTTGTCGAAAAATTGACCATCTGTGTTTTATCACACAAGCAACACATAGTTAAATTTACCTGTGTTGTCCAAAACCAACTGATTGTCATATTTTAGTCTTTTGGTGGCCTGCTTACATATATAGTCTTATTATTTCATAAATTATCAAAAAAAATGGTATTTTTTAACCGCTTACCTGAATAGGTAAAAAGAGGAAATTTAAAAATGTATTTTTTCTGAATTTCCATTTAACCGAACCGTGTATATGCGGAAAGAGTTTGAAAAATCTTTTATATTTTTTCCAGAAATTAATTTGAGAGATAGTGGTCGAAAAATCAACCAGCGGACTAAACTGGGTTAAGCTCGATTTCCTCGAAACTAGTTTTTTTTTTAAACAGTTGGATAGATAACTCCAAATCTATTTGTTCAATTTCAATGAGTCTTAGTGCATTTTGTTTGCAATTTTGTCCTTTAAGCGTCCCCTTTAAATTCAAGTACCAACTATTTTTTGTTTTTTTTTCTTTGTAGACAAAAAAGCCATAATTACCCATAAATTTCACCATAATTACCCATAATTACTACCCTCTTGGGTAGTGCGTAGGGGGATGCCAAATTAGTGTTCTGTACTTAAAAATGAGATTTGATTTTTTTGTTTCAGAGACATGGGAAAGGCTATATCCATCGAACCGATTTGGATGTCTTTTTTTTAATGTAATTTTCAGCGCCCTCTCTATATAAAAACCTTAGAATTATTTTTTTTGTGAGTGACGATTTTTTAAAAAAAATTAAATTTCAAAAGGTATAACTTTTTCCCGAATTTCGGTTCCTACAATTTCTTGCAAAAAATAGCTTATTTCATGCAGAAAATGTTAAAATCATCCGTGCTATTTTTCCAAATTTTGCATTTTCAGATTTTTGGGAATTTTTTGAAAAAATGCCCAAGCTCAAAATTTTCAAAAAAGTAGAATTCTAGCAAAAAATTCATAACGACCATGTTATTCAACATAATTACACAATTTTTTTGTATCTCCATTTGGCTTAGTTTAGCAAAATATTTCCACAAGATTTCATTGAAATTTTTTAAAATTTGGGTTTTTCAGATTTTTTTAATACAACAAGAACAAAAGACTTTTTTCGAAAAGTAAAAAATCGCAACTGTGGAGGTTTTCGTCCAATTTTCATGTCTGATAGCTTATATAAAAGAAAAATTAAATAGGAAACGAACCGCGAACTAGCTTTTTCAAAATTTACACTTATACAAAAGTTATTTGGGTTTTTTGAAAAAATTAGCACTTTAATCCCATATAACCAAGTACTGACATGTACCGATGCAAGTCGGCACGGGTTCTCGTGATCCTAGATACACCTCATTTTTTTTTATTAATTCACATTTATTTCAACATCATACGAAAAAATTGAGGGGGGTACCACATAAAAAAATCAACTTCGATTTTTTCGGGTAACCATAATATATATTAGGTCCGTAGCCAAGTGGGGGGGAGGTTTTAGGTTTTTAAACCGCCCACTTAGGGTCCAGAAAGTATGAAAAAATAACACTAATGAAACTATTAAATTCAAAATGTGATTGTTTTTAAGATAAACTGAGGTAATGATGTTAATTTACTTGAATAGGCATAAACATTTTCAAAGTCAATTTATAAAACTTCGCTAATTAATGAAAAATTTGTCTGGCCAAATGAAAGATTAACTTGAAAAGATCCTGATATCCTGAATAATGTATATTTGAAATTATACCTAGAACGAATATAATTTCATAAATAATAAAAAAAAGTTAAAAACTTTTTATGCAATATCTAAGCTTATTGCACCCAGATCCTCAGAGAAAGCATTTGTTTTAATGGATTTTTTTTTTTAATTTTAAAAAACTATATAATGCAAAAAAAAATAACCACGAAATTTAACACATTAAGTGGTCCTCCACGTAAAGCGGATGACTAAAAAGTTTACCCGTTGTTGTTTTCTTGGTATATAAGACATCAAAAATCTTAAACTAAAACTAAAAGATCTTTTAGCGCAAACCGTTCGAGATCTAAGCACTGATGTAGCTATCTTGAGTGAGCCTTATAACGCGAAAGGACCAGGAGTCTGGGCATCAGACATTTCTGGAAGAGCCGTAACGGGTTTTCTGAAAGAGTGCAAACGGTTTTGTTCGTGTAGAAGTAATGGGCACACATATTGTAAGCTGCTACCTTGCACCAAGTCTATCCATAGAAGAGTTTGCTGTTACTGTCGACGCAATAGTTGACGATGTTAGAGGAATCAGTCCAGTTGTTATTGCTGGTGACTTCAACGCGTGGGCCGTAGACTGGGAAAGCCAGAGAACAAATCAAAGAGGGCTCATTATTCTGGAGGCTTTTGCTTCGTTAGAGGTTGTGCTTTTAAACACGGGAACGCAGTGTACATTCTCCAACGCAAATGGCAGCTCAGTAATTGACCTGACATTTGCCAGTTGTGACCTGAGCACGCAAGTACAGTGGCAAGTAAGCGACGTCTACACGCATAGCGATCACCAAGCAATCGTGTACACGTTGGAAAGGCAAACCAACCGGCGGAGCAGAGGCCCCCATAGCGAGCCTGTTGCGGGCCATGCGTTCACCTGCTCTTCAGGTGCTTGAAGAATGGGTGTTGTTATTCTTCACTATTATTTTTTTTTCTACCGACTAGCTCACCTGGCAGAACCAAGCAGGAACCGCGAACAAACTAATTTCTTATTTTTAATTTTCAATAACCATACTTTGTCATCAGGGTATCCGGTGTTGTAGAATACCCGTGGCCTACCCACCCCTTATCAATCAAAGATTGATCCGTGGCCACTGTTCGACCTCATTTGCAGTGGCCCCTACTAGAGAAACAAAAAAAAATTGTATCAATTGTTCGATTGTCCCATTCCATTTATATTCCCACCCACTTATGAAATTCTAGTTTTTCATCTTGAATTCAACTCATTTATTTTAATTAATAAAAAGAAACAAATCTAAAATTAATCTTATTTTGAAGTTGAATTTAATTTTTTTTTCTTTTTTCATCAAGAACCACGCTTTATTATTTAAACCCCGTCATAACTTTTTGCTTACAATACGATTATTGTAACTTACAATATTGGATTCCAGAGGAATGTGCAACCCAAATTAAAACATTTTGGAATTCATAACGATACTTTGTTTAATCCCGCGAAGTTGAGCGCTCAAATTCGAAGATGTTACTGCGTTCTCTGAGGGGATGAAATTTTATAAAAAAAACGTTATTAATGCATGGTTGTGATGTAAAAGAAAAAGTATCTTATAAATAAAAAAAAAAAATTATTACAATATAATGTTATCCCATGAGTTTATATTTATATAAGAATAAATATAATATTATGTGAAACTTTTGTATGTACTCATTAATCAGGGTACATATTTAAATGTTTAGATCAAAAAAAAATATGAAGTATCTGCAGCTGCTGCCATGGTGATGAGTTCATCTCATGGCGATTTAAAAATGATGTACGTCACTAACTCCTAGTCTGCGCGGACCAAAGGCTGTTCAAATTAATGTTGAGGTCGTGGCCATGTGTGTGCCACACACTGTCGCTGCCACGAGTGGTCGACACCCGCTGGTTTGTCAAACCGCTGCCCAACAATCGTTGGTGCTGATTGTGTTGTTTTTCGAGCGGCGATTTTGTGGCTTTCGTGGGCAACTTGTGTGCAACTCTCGGCGTTGCAACCAGACGTGGTTGATAAAAATAAACAAATGTTAAAACAGAGCGTAGTCTTTTGTGCCGCCTGCTTGCAGAGCGTATTGGATTCTGCCTGCTTGCAGAACGTTGTTGCGGATTTTGGTGTTTGTGGGCAAGTTGTTTGCCACACACGAACGTTGCCACTAGACGAATTTCGTGAAAAGTGCCTTAACTGGTTTAGCTGCCACGTCGATGTTGCACGAAATCAAAACAACAAAAGAAGGTTCGTGGGGCGGAAGTTCGCCATTCTCCTTCATACGAGAAAATTTACCATATTCAGTGGTGCAATGGCAGCCACATAAAAAAGTAATAGATTGTTCTAAAGTGTTGGTTCAGTGGTACAATGGCAGCCACACAAAAACAAAGTAGGAGATTTTTCTACAGGCGTTTACACGAGACAGCATGTCCAGGCAACCTGTTTCGTGCCTAATAGATTGCTACCGCAACAAACTGAAGTATTTGTCAAACCTATGCAGGGAAATATTTAAGGAAAATGGCCTAAAGGTTTATGAACACTGGTGTCCACGTGTGGCTCGACCCACGCATCGAACTAAAAGCTAACCGGGCTACTGTGCTTACTGTCGTAAGTCCTTAGCATGAAATACACCAACTGTTTTGCCAGCCAAATTTTCTAACCGATATAAGTTATTACCCACTTTGGATTCAATTCTTGCCTTAACAAATTTCGGGGCTAATTTGGCATTAAAACCTTTCTCGAATTTGCTTAATTGAAAATTGCGGCGAAATATTTCTTGGCCAGGTTCAAACTGAACTGGTCTACTTCTTAAATTATATTGCTTTGCGCCTTTGTCATAAGCTTTTAAAAGATTTTTGCGAATCTCCTGGCCAACTAACTGAATATGTTCAGGAAGTGGGACGATATCAACTTCTCCTTCATTCATGGCCTGAAGTTTTCTGAGAACTGGGTAAGCCGATCCATGTAGAATCATGCTTCGTCCAAATAACGCGAAGAAGGGGGACATGCCAATAGCAGAATGATGTGAACTTCGAAGAGCTTGACTTATTGCAGAAATTTGATCATCCCAGCAGGACTGATCGCCTTTAATGTAAGATCGTACCGCGGACAAAATTGAGCGATTAACCCGTTCGGACGCGTTACTTAGAGGGGCATAAAGGCCGGTGAATATATGTCGAATGGAGTAAGTTTTGTTCATTGCTGAAAATTCTTTGGCGATGAATTGTCGACCATTATCACTATGTATGGTTTCTGGGACACCAAACACGGAAAAGATATTATTTTCTAAAAATTTTACAATAGCAGTTGCGTCGGCCTTTCGAAGCGGTTGCAGGAATACAAACTTGCTGAAGTGGTCTAGACAAATCAGCAGCCCAGTATTTCCTTGTTTGGATCGAGGATACGGTCCTAACAGATCAATGTAAAGCTTCTGAAAGGGCCTCTCAATAATCGTTTGAGAACCCATGAGGGGCCTAGTTACATAATTGGGAGCTTTCATTGCTTTACATATATCACAACTTAGTACATATTCTCGCACCTGACATGCCATATTGGGCCAATAATACTTCTCTCGTAACCTACCTAGCGTTTTACTTATTCCTCCATGAGACGTCTGAGGAGGATCATGGGCAGTTCTAATAAGAAGTTCAGTTAGAGTATTTGGAACCCAAAGCTTCCAAGCTAAAGTGTCTTGTTCCAGGGTACCCCGTGCAAAAGTTGTTCGCTTATAAATAAATTTTCCTGAAACTTTAAAATCGGGCAGTGAATCTTGATGGCTTATAATGTTTTCTCTTAGCGACTTATAATCCTTACAGTCAAATTCTGGAGAGTCCAAATCTATGTCAACTACACACATGTCAATGGAGTCAATGTGTTCCGTAAATGAACGAGATAGGGCGTCTGGAACGATATGTTCAGACCCTTTCCTATGCTCGATTTCAAAATCATATGCTGTCAATGCCAGGCTTCAGCGAGCCAACCTGCCAGATAAATCGCGTTGGTTCATTAACCACCTTAAGATGGAGTGATCAGTTATGGTTTTAAAAGCGAGCATTTCTATATACGGTCGAAATTTTTTTACCGCAGACACCGCCGCCAGACATTCTAAGTCCGTCACGGAATAATTACGCTGAGCCTTATTAAGTTTTTTAGAAAAATAATAAATAGGTCGTTCAGCTCCTGTTTCATCCACCTGACTTGAGGTCTTCTATAGCGTTCAAGGCTTCAGGGGTTATCTCAAATTTTGGTTTCTTTTTCAAAAGATCTGACAAGGGCGCCGCGAGGGCTGAAAAATTTCGAACAAATTTCCTATAATAATTTGCCATTCCGAGGAAACGGCGAACGTCTCGAACACTTCGAGGAGTTGAAAACTGTTTGATGGCCTCCACTTTTTCATCTGTTGTTTTTATACCATCTTCTCCTATCACAAATCCCAGGTAATTTACCTGCTTCATGCAAAACCTTGATTTTTCTAAATTGATGGTTAGTCCACTACGCTGTATGCACTTGGCCACTTTCTGCAAAAGTTCCAAATGTTCTTCATATGAGGCTGAAAAAACGAGTAAATCGTCCAAATAGACGAACACCCTCTCTCTAAGTTCAGTAGGTATAACTACATCCATGAGCCGCATCATTGTTTGGGGAGCATTGCATAGCCCGAACGGCATTGCAGTGAATTGTTATAAGGGACGACCCGCTACAGCGAAAGCTGTTTTTTCTCGACTCGATTCCGCAAGCGGAATCTGTCAGAATGCGTCTTTTAGATCCAGTGCCGAGATGTATCTGGTATCCGCGAGCCGCATCAGAAGCCCCTCTATATGCGGAATTGGATAGGCATCCTTGACAGTGACTTTGTTTAAGTCACGACTATCTAGACACACTCTTGTTTTCCTTGGTTTGACTACAGTAGCCACTGGTGATGACCACGGGCCGGAACTTTTTTCAATTACTCCTAGAATTAACATTCTATCCAATTCCGCATACAGAAGAGCCTCTTTTGCAGGCGAGATCGGATAATGGCGACGCTTAATGGGTTTTGCGTCTCCCGTATCAATGATGTGCTCAATGAGATGTGTTCTCCCTAACCCTAATTTAGAAAAAGACGGAAACATTTGCCTCACACGATCCAACTCTTTATTCTCATCCGCAGACAAGATATGAGCATTTAGGTCCGTTACAACGTTTAATTCCCTTAACTCAGAAACAGAAAATTTATCTAAGCCGAAAAGTATCCAAAAATCGAAACTAAGGTACAAGTTTTGATTTAAAGCCGGCGATATATACAACGAAAAGATTTTGGTTTGACCGCGATATGTTATTGGAGTTTCAATTTTACCTATCACTGGCAACGAAGTTCCACAAGCGGTCCTAAGGGCTGACTTAAGTGGCTTGTATGTTTGGTTGCATTTACGCAAAAACTCATGTGCTCCAGATCCTAAGACACTAATTGAGGCTCCACTGTCTAACAATCCACAAATTTTCTCACCCCACAGCTCTACTTCGGCATACGGCCTCTTTTCTTGAACACTCTCTGGACAAAGAACGGCGCTCTCGATTAGCTTATGCTCATTTTTAAGAGCGCGATGGCGTTCGCGGGTCTTAAGGATGCGCTTAGATGGAAGAACCGAAGAGCATACTTCATTTTCTTCAACAAAAATTTTTTTCTTAGCATTACGATATTTTTTCCACTTTTTGTGAAAGGACAAGTGAAATTCTTCTGGTATTTCGTTACAGTCGGTATTACAATGACTAAAATCATTTTGGAAATCACTATCAGATTTTTCTGGCCATGAAGTATTCGCAAGCAGTGGTTCGGGATAATTGACTAAGAGGTGGGTTTCCCGGGTCCCCATCTCCTCAAAGAGTTTTTTCCACTTGAACATTTTGGACAGTTAGAAACGACAAAATTGTCTTCCCCACACCTATAACAAAACAGACGATTGGACTTTTCAGTGCAGTTGATGGCAATGTGCCCAATCTTCTTGCAATCAAAACAAGTTATTTTTGAAGGGTCAAATGAATCTCGTTTAGATACTCTTGAAGGCTGGCCCTCCAATGATTCTATTTGTTGCTCTTCGTCAGAGCTTACCGACAATAATTCTTCTAGAAAAGATAATTCCCTAACTTTAGGTTTATTTGAATTTTTCGCAATGCTCTGTTCCACCTTACCAAGTTCACGCTCCGCTCTTCTGCATTCGATCAAGAACTGAGAAAGTGATCTAGCTTGAGAGTTATGTATAAAAACTGTCATCTTAGGATTGACATTTCGTTTCAAAATAGCGATTAAATCAACATCTGATCTCTCATTTACCAGCCTAGCGTTTAATTCAGTGATGGCATGATAAAATTGATCGAAAGATTCAGTGGATTTTTGGTTTCGGTTCATCAGTTGATGTTCGATGTCACAGTCTGTTTCAGCCGAACGAAAGTGAACTTCAAACTGATTTCTCAACAATGCCCAAGAAGGATTTGGATTTCTAGCATACCATCTAAAATACCATGAAGCGGCAAAACCTTTCAATAGAACGTATACGTTGCGAGCAACTTCACTCAAAGAATAGTTTTGGGATCTAGCGATTTGTTCTACGCGGTTAAGAAAATCATCGACTTGCAGGCCTGTACTATCACCTGAAAAGAAAAAATTCCACCTATGCATTTCTAAACGATGGGGACTTGGCCGTACTGACTCTCTAATCGGCACATGCTCCTCAAGGTTACCATGAGACCGTTCACTTTGAGGTGATAGAGAAACAGCCTTTGGCGGTGAATTATTATTCGGGGCTTTCTCCAAATGACTTAGGCCAGAGGCATGGTCATCTATGTTTTTAGAGCATGCAGGCAACAGTGGCTGTACAAGCTGAGAGATCTTTGAAAATAATCTTTCTTCTAACACGTGCATTTCTTGGTTCACTTGCTGTGAAACCATTCGATTCAAATCTTCCGAGGCATTGGATCCGATAGCAGCCGCAGCTCCTTCACTGTCACTCATTTCGACAATAGGATCTATCCGTAATAATAAATTTGGTGCAAGATTTGAAGGTTCGGGACTACTAAACCCAAAAAAATCGTTAGACCAGTCTTCGACAGGGGAAGAAGTCCTTATACTTTCTTGTAACAATGACTCTTCTCTTAAAACAGGCCGATTGGAATTCATATACTTAACAATAATAAGTTAAATCCAATCAGAGGAAAAAATATAATATATGTGAAATAGATTAAATATTAAGGTAAATATTGTAATGCGTGAAATGGGTTTTATGGAATCTAAATGAAATGAGTCGTGGTAATGAGGTAATTATCAAACCAACCAACTAAGTCAACATTAGCAGAAGAACCTATGTCTGGTTTGCTAGCTAATTGGCTTATTATAAGTTTACACCCGAAAAAAATAAAAAAAAATCCTACGATGTTTGAGAACACTACCAGTTGTTTAATTGGTTGCGCAGCTCATGCAACTGCCAGAATCCAGCTGCTGAATGTATGGGACTGCACAAGCTACAACAACTTGAGTATTTAAACTCCGCGGTATCAAAATTAGTTGTTTTTTTAAAATTCTCCTATGGATTCGATTACTTTGCACAATTCATGGTCACCTACAATGTGACACAATGAGACCCAAAGATCGGTCCATAACATCGAAAGAATTGCGCAAAAGCTAAGTTATATTTAAACTAAATACTTAACTTGACACAACTGTTATGTGAATTCGGCTTAAAATTGCGAGCTTTTATTTAAAATTTTTTTTTTTTTTGTATTTTTCTTTGGCTAAGTATAGTTATTTTCAATATAAAAGGTTTCCAAAAACTTAACAATAGGAACTAATTCCGAAAGCAATTAACCCAGATTGTTTATATAAACGAGATGTTTTACAAAAAGACATTTTCGACATCGTTAACGGAGTGCAGGATTGGATCCTCACAAGCTAATTACCACAACTGAATCGTAAACTCTGGTGTCCTTTTCGTTGGGCGCCATTTTTGTTGCGGGCCATGCGTTCACCTGCTCTTCAGGTGCTTGAAGAATGGGTGTTGTTATTCTTCACTATTATTTTTTTTTCTACCGACTAGCTCACCTGGCAGAACCAAGCAGGAACCGCGAACAAACTAATTTCTTATTTTTAATTTTCAATAACCATACTTTGTCATCAGGATATCCGGTGTTGTAGAGTACCCGTGGCCTACCCACCCCTTATCAATCTAAGATTGATCCGTGGCAACTGTTCGAACTCATTTGCAGTGGCCCCTACTAGAGAAACAAAAAAAAAAATTGTATCAATTGTTCGACCTCATTTTACCGGTGTCCCATTCCATTTATATTCCCACCCACTTATGAAATTCTAGTTTTTCATCTTGAATTCAACTCATTTATTTTAATTAATAAAAAGAAACAAATCTAAAATTAATCTTATTTTGAAGTTGAGTTTCATTAACAATGTTCAATTCATAAAATAATTGACTTTAATTATTTTTTTTTTTTCATCAAGAACCACGCATTAATATTTAAACCCCGTCATAACTTTTTGCTTACAATACGATTATTGTAACTTACAATATTGGATTCCAGAGGAATGTGCAACCCAAATTAAAACATTTTGGAATTCATAACGATACTTTGTTTAATCCCGCGAAGTTGAGCGCTCAAATTCGAAGATGTTACTGCGTTCTCTGAGGGGATAAAATTTTATAAAAAAAACGTTATTAATGCATGGTTGTGATGTAAAAGAAAAAGTATCTTATAGATAAAAAAAAAATAATTATAATATAATGTTATCCCATGAGTTTATATTTATATAAGAATAAATATAATATCATGTGAAACTTTTGTATGTACTCATTAATCAGGGTACATAATAAATATAATATCATGTGAAACTTTTGTATGTACTCATTAATCAGGGTACATATTTAAATATTTAAATGTTTAGATCAAAAAAAAATATGAAGTATCTGCAGCTGCTGCCATTGTGATGAGTTCATCTCATGCCGATTTAAAAATGATGTACGTCACTAACTCCTAGTCTGTGCGGACCAAAGGCTGTTCAAATTAATGTTGAGGTCGTGGCCATGTGTGTGCCACACACTGTCGCTGCCACGAGTGGTCGACACCCGCTGGTTTGTCAAACCGCTGCCCAACAATCGTTGGTGCTGATTGTGTTGTTTTTCGAGCGGCGATTTTGTGGCTTTCGTGGGCAACTTGTGTGCAACTCTCGGCGTTGCAACCAGACGTGGTTGATAAAAATAAACAAATGTTAAAACAGAGCGTAGTCTTTTGTGCCGCCTGCTTGCAGAGCGTATTGGATTCTGCCTGCTTGCAGAACGTTGTTGCGGATTTTGGTGTTTGTGGGCAAGTTGTCTGCCACACACGAACGTTGCCACTAGACGAATTTCGTGAGAAGAGCCTTAACTGGTTTAGCTGCCACGTCGATGTTGCACCATATTCAGTGGTGCAATGGCAGCCACATAAAAAAGTAAAAGATTGTTCTAAAGTGTTGGTTCAGTGGTACAATGGCAGCCACACAAAAACAAAGTAAGAGATTTTTCTACAGGCGTTTACAGGAGACAGCATGTCCAGGCAACCTGTTTCGTGCCTAATAGATTGCTACCGCAACAAGCCATCATACAAGGTCGAAACGCTTGATGAAGGTATCCTCACAGCGATGATGGCTGACATACACCTCACTGGTTCAGCACAGAATATGGCTAGGCAAGCAACAGAGCAGCTGAAAAGAGCTTGCGACGCAGCGATGATGTTGCGAAGACCAAGTAAGCACCACCACGAGCCTGTGTACTGGTGGACCGCCGAAATCGCCGAAGCACGCAGCCAATGCCACCAAGCCAGAAGAAGTTACTACCGCGCCAGAGGGACCGACAGGTTCGAAGAACTGCGCGAGGTCTATAGAGAGCGCAGGAAGCTGCTCAAACACAAGATTCGTTCGAGGAAGCGCGAGTGCTTCTTGCAGTTATGCGACGAAGCGGACGTAACCCCATGGGGTACCGCCTATAGACTGGTAATGAAAAAGATGAAGTCATTCGGACGACCACCACCCACGTGCCCTCACATACTTAGCCGCATTGTAAGTGTGCTCTTCCCTCAGCAACCACCGATGCAGCTCGTCATTAATCATGGCGACGTGCAAGCCATTTCCATGGTAACCGCAGAAGAGGTAATGAAAATCTCCTGAAAATTGCCTGGTGGCAACGCTGGATGTGCGAAATGCCTTTAATTCCGCAAACTGGGATACGATAATGAAAGCGCTCGCAAAATTTGAAATTCCACGCTACCTCTCTAAGATATTATCGAACTACTTCGATGGTAGAATACTACGCTATGCAACATACGAGGGGATAATGGTGTATAACGTCTCCGGTGGTGTCCCACAGGCGTCAGTCCTAGGGCCCCTGCTGTGGAACGTTATGTATGACGACGTCCTTAGACTCGCAGTTCCCACAGGCGTTAAGATCGTCGGCTTTGCGGACGACCTAGCGGTTGTGGCCACTGCAAAACATCTTGAAGAAGTCGAGGCACTCAGTAGTGTGGCGATCAGCATTATATATAACTGGCTTATGTCAGTAGGTCTTTGTCTAGCCGAACATAAAACCGAAGCGGTGCTCATAAGCAGCCGCAAAAAGATGGAAGTTGCAAGCATCAATGTTAATGGGACGCTGGTGCAATCAAAGGAATGCATTAAATACCTTGGCGTGATGATTGACTCCCGATTAACATTTAAGCAGCTTCTCCAGTATGCCCATAAAAAAGCATCCAACGCATGCATGTCTTTATCGAGAATGATGCCGAATACGAGAGGCCCCAAACAGGCGCGCAGGATACTACTCCTTAATGTAGTACGATCCATCGTGATGTATGGGTCAACGGTGTGGGCCACAGCAATGAGAACGAAGTCATACCGACGTGGTGTTGAATCAGTGCATAGACTTGGCGCACTCAGGGTATGCTGTGCCTTCAGAACAGTTTCCGAGGATGCAGCATTAGTCCTTGCAAGCTCGATACCTATCGACCTTCTAGTAGAGGAAACGCTGTTCGAAGCCAATAGCGAAAACCCAACAGTTCGCAAAAGACTCGCACGGGAGAGAAGCCTGCTAAAGTGGCAGGATCGCTGGGATAGCTCAGTTAAGGGTCGAAGGACTCATCAGCTCATCCCTAACATTACCGTTTGGTTTGGAAGAACTCACGGCTCCATGAACTTCTACATTACGCAGATTTTAAGCGGGCACGGTTGCTTCAGGGCATATCTGCACAAATACAAGCACGTAGCAGATCCCTATTGTACCCATTGCGAGGGAAGTATACCAGAAGACGCGGCCCATGTCCTCTTCGAGTGCCCCAAGTTCCAAAATGCCAGACTTGAGGCTTCAGTCAGTCTCGGCGAAACGGTAACTGATCAAAACTTGGTTACCCTTATGCTGAGAAATGAAGCTAACTGGTCAGTGGTTAGCACCCTAGCACGACTGATTATCGAAGAACTGCGAAGAGTTGAGCGTTTGCGAAATAGATAAGGTAGAGTTTATATACAAGCCCATGACCAAATCTTTTAGAATACGGACACAAGTCCAACAGTTTCCAGCTTAGTGCTGTTCCCATGCTCCGTGAAGTCATGCTTTGCGGCGGTCCCACAGGGCTTATACAAGGACGAAGATTCAATGCGGAGGTTATACTTATACTTATACTTATACTTATACTTATACTTATACTTATACTTATACTTATACTTATACTTATACTTATACTTGTACTTGTACTTATACTTATACTTATACTTATACTTATACTTATACTTATACTTATACTTATACTTATACTTATACTTATACTTATACTTATACTTATACTTATACTTATACTTATACTTATACTTATACTTATACTTATACTTATACTTATACTTATACTTATACTTATACTTATACTTATACTTATACTTATACTTATACTTATACTTATACTTATACTTATACTTATACTTATACTTATACTTATACTTATACTTATACTTATACTTATACTTATACTTATACTTATACTTATACTTATACTTATACTTATACTTATACTTATACTTATACTTATACTTATACTTATACTTATACTTATACTTATACTTATACTTATACTTATACTTATACTTATACTTATACTTATACTTATACTTATACTTATACTTATACTTATACTTATACTTATACTTATACTTATACTTATACTTATACTTATACTTATACTTATACTTATACTTATACTTATACTTATACTTATACTTATACTTATACTTATACTTATACTTATACTTATACTTATACTTATACTTATACTTATACTTATACTTATACTTATACTTATACTTATACTTATACTTATACTTATACTTATACTTATACTTATACTTATACTTATACTTATACTTATACTTATACTTATACTTATACTTATACTTATACTTATACTTATACTTATACTTATACTTATACTTATACTTATACTTATACTTATACTTATACTTATACTTATACTTATACTTATACTTATACTTATACTTATACTTATACTTATACTTATACTTATACTTATACTTATACTTATACTTATACTTATACTTATACTTATACTTATACTTATACTTATACTTATACTTATACTTATACTTATACTTATACTTATACTTATACTTATACTTATACTTATACTTATACTTATACTTATACTTATACTTATACTTATACTTATACTTATACTTATACTTATACTTATACTTATACTTATACTTATACTTATACTTATACTTATACTTATACTTATACTTATACTTATACTTATACTTATACTTATACTTATACTTATACTTATACTTATACTTATACTTATACTTATACTTATACTTATACTTATACTTATACTTATACTTATACTTATACTTATACTTATACTTATACTTATACTTATACTTATACTTATACTTATACTTATACTTATACTTATACTTATACTTATACTTATACTTATACTTATACTTATACTTATACTTATACTTATACTTATACTTATACTTATACTTATACTTATACTTATACTTATACTTATACTTATACTTATACTTATACTTATACTTATACTTATACTTATACTTATACTTATACTTATACTTATACTTATACTTATACTTATACTTATACTTATACTTATACTTATACTTATACTTATACTTATACTTATACTTATACTTATACTTATACTTATACTTATACTTATACTTAGCTTTCATATAGCGATATCATCATGCGGATGAAACAGGAAAAATCGCTTGAAAAGTTCGGCGAAAACGTTTCGAGAGTAAGGCGCACGGAAAAGTGTGAAGTACTTATCCAGCTTAAGCGCGCAACCACCCAGTACACCCAGGAGCTGAAGAAAGAATTTGATATGGTTTTTAATGGCCAAGCCGAAACGAGGCCTTTCACGGAAGAAACACAGGACGAGATCAAGGATTTCGACGAGGTTACATTACCGGAAGAAGTCTGCAGCGCAGTCCAAAAGCAGCTCGGCGACTTAAAGGTGGCAAGAGTGAAATCACTCCGTTAAGCCTATGCAGGCACGCAAACAGTGGTCATACGCCTTCCAGCACTGCAGGCGAGGAAGCTGATAGAGACGGGCAAGCTCAGAGTTGGCTGGGTCATTTGCAGAGTCCGCGAAAAAGTTACGCCAACCAGATGCTTTAAGTGTCTCGACTTTGGACACACGACGAAATCTTGCAACAGCACAGACCGAAGTAAGTGCTGTATGAAATGCGGCAAAGAGGGCCACAAAGCAAAAGAGTGTTCTGCAGAAGCAAGCTGTTTCTTGTGCTTAGAAAGAAAATGCTCGGAAACAAATCACCGTGCCGGAAGCTGGAAATGTTCGTTCTTTTCAGGAGCTAGGAAATGATGAGGTTCTTACAGTTGAATCTCAGCAACTGTCGCGCAGCGCAAGATCTCTTAGCGCAAACCGTTCGAGATCTAAGCACTGATGTAGCTATCTTGAGTGAGCCTTATAACGCGAAAGCACCAGGAGTCTGGGCATCAGACATTTCTGGAGGAGCCGCCATATGGTCCTGCGGAAGACATCCTTCCCTAATGAGGCAGCATACACGTGCAAACGGTTTTGTTCGTGTAGAAGTTATGGGCACACATATTGTAAGCTGCTACCTTGCACCAAGTCTATCCATAGAAGAGTTTGCTGTTACTGTCGACGCCATAGTTGACGATGTTAGAGGAATCAGTCCAGTTGTTATTACTGGTGACTTCAAAGCGTGGGCCGTAGACTGGGGAAGCCAGAGAACGAACCAAAGAGGGCTTATTATTCTGGAGGCTTTTGCTTCGTTAGAGGTTGTGCTTTTAAACACGGGAACGCAGTGTACATTCTCCAACGCGAATGGCAGCTCAGTAATTGACCTGAGCAAGTACAGTGGCAAGTAAGCGACGTCTACACGCATAGCGATCACCAAGCAATCGTGTACACGTTGGAAAGGCAAACCAACCGACGGAGCAGAGGCCCCCATAGCGAGCCATCATACAAGGTCGAAACGCTTGATGAAGGTATCCTCACAGCAATGATGGCTGACATACACCTCACTGGTTTAGCATAGAATATGGCTAGGCAAGCAACAGAGCAGCTGAAAAGAGCTTGCGACGCAGCGATGATGTTGCGAAGGCCAAGTAAGCACCACCACGAGCATGTGTACTGGTGGACCGCCGTAATCGCCGAAGCACGCAGCCAATGCCACCAAGCCAGAAGAAGTTACTACCGCGCCAGGGGGACCGACAGGTTCGAAGAACTGCGCGAGGTCTATAGAGAGCGCAGGAAGCTGCTCAAACACAAGATTCGTTCGAGGAAGCGCGAGTGCTTCTTGCAGTTATGCGACGAAGCGGACGTAACCCCATGGGGTACCGCATATAGACTGGTAATGAAAAAGATCTGGTAAAGAAAAGATGGTAATGAAAAGAAAAAGAAGGTGGTCAGACGACCACCACCCACGTGCCCTCACATACTTAGCCGCATTGTAAGTGTGCTCTTTCCGCAGCAACCACCGATGCAGCCCGTCATTAATCATGCCGACGTGCAAGTCATATTCATGGTAACCTCAGAAGAGGTAATGAAAATCTCCAATGCTGTTCATAGCGGGAAGGCCCCAGGGCCAGATAAAATCCCGAACCGCGCGCTAAAAATGGCCATCACAGCCCAAACACAAGCCTTCGTACAGCTGTATAACGCTTGTCTCACAGAGGGCATATTCCCCGCACAATGGAAGACGCAAAAGCTTGTGCTAATACCAAAAGGTAGCGGCTCTCTGGAGGATCCCTCAGCCTACCGACCTATATGTTTGCTCGACACGATAGGCAAAATCTTCGAGAAATTGTTGTACAACCGCCTCGAAGAAGCAATACAATCCAGAGGAGGACTCTCGAGCCAACAGTTTGGTTTCCGAAAGAGTCACTCTACGTCCGATGCCATAAAACTGGTTACAAGCATAGCAAGTAAAGCTATTGAAGGCACTAGCTGGAAGAAGGGGGCAAATCAGTATTGCCTGGTGGCAACGCTGAATGTGCGAAATGCCTTTAATTCCTCAAACTGGAATACGATAATGAAAGCGCTCGCAAAATTTGAAATTCCACGCTACCTCTCTAAGATTTTATCGAACTACTTCGATGGTAGAATACTACGCTATGCAACAGACGAGGGGATAATGGTGTATAACGTCTCCGGTGGTGTCCCACAGGCGTCAGTCCTAGGGCCCCTGCTGTGGAACGTTATGTATGACGACGTCCTTAGACTCGCAGTTCCCACAGGCGTTAAGATCGTCGGCTTTGCGGACGACCTAGCGGTTGTGGCCACTGCAAAACATCTTGAAGAAGTCGAGGCACTCAGTAGTGTGGCGATCAGCATTATATATAACTGGCTTATGTCAGTAGGTCTTTGTCTAGCCGAACATAAAACCGAAGCGGTGCTCATAAGCAGCCGCAAAAAGATGGAAGTTGCAAGCATCAATGTTAATGGGACGCTGGTGCAATCAAAGGAATGCATTACATACCTTGGCGTGATGATTGACTCCCGATTAACATTTAAGCAGCTTCTCCAGTATGCCCATAAAAAAGCATCCAACGCATGCATGTCTTTATCGAGAATGATGCCGAATACGAGAGGCCCCAAACAGGCGCGCAGGATACTACTCCTTAATGTAGTACGATCCATCGTGATGTATGGGTCAACGGTGTGGGCCACAGCAATGAGAACGAAGTCATACCGACGTGGTGTTGAATCAGTGCATAGACTTGGCGCACTCAGGGTATGCTGTGCCTTCAGAACAGTTTCCGAGGATGCAGCATTAGTCCTTGCAAGCTCGATACCTATCGACCTTCTAGTAGAGGAAACGCTGTTCGAAGCCAATAGCGAAAACCCAACAGTTCGCAAAAGACTCGCACGGGAGAGAAGCCTGCTAAAGTGGCAGGATCGCTGGGATAGCTCAGTTAAGGGTCGAAGGACTCATCAGCTCATCCCTAACATTACCGTTTGGTTTGGAAGAACTCACGGCTCCATGAACTTCTACATTACGCAGATTTTAAGCGGGCACGGTTGCTTCAGGGCATATCTGCACAAATACAAGCACGTAGCAGATCCCTATTGTACCCATTGCGAGGGAAGTATACCAGAAGACGCGGCCCATGTCCTCTTCGAGTGCCCCAAGTTCCAAAATGCCAGACTTGAGGCTTCGGTCAGTCTCGGCGAAACGGTAACTGATCAAAACTTGGTTACCCTTATGCTGAGAAATGAAGCTAACTGGTCAGTGGTTAGCACCCTAGCACGACTGATTATCGAAGAACTGCGAAGAGTTGAGCGTTTGCGAAATAGATAAGGTAGAGTTTATATACAAGCCCATGACCAAATCTTTTAGAATACGGACACAAGTCCAACAGTTTCCAGCTTAGTGCTGTTCCCATGCTCCGTGAAGTCATGCTTTGCGGCGGTCCCACAGGGCTTATACAAGGACGAAGATTCAATGCGGAGGTTAGGTTTAGTGCGTAAGAATCGCACACTCCCACCTGCACGGTGGCGCCTTTTGAAGGTTCCCCCTTCGCGAATAAAATAAATAAAAAAAAAAAACTTATACTAATACTTATACTTATACTTATACTTATACTTATACTTATACTTATACTTATACTTATACTTATACTTATACTTATACTTATACTTATACTTATACTTATACTTATACTTATACTTGTACTTGTACTTATACTTATACTTATACTTATACTTATACTTATACTTATACTTATACTTATACTTATACTTATACTTATACTTATACTTATACTTATACTTATACTTATACTTATACTTATACTTATACTTATACTTATACTTATACTTATACTTATACTTATACTTATACTTATACTTATACTTATACTTATACTTATACTTATACTTATACTTATACTTATACTTATACTTATACTTATACTTATACTTATACTTATACTTATACTTATACTTATACTTATACTTATACTTATACTTATACTTATACTTATACTTATACTTATACTTATACTTATACTTATACTTATACTTATACTTATACTTATACTTATACTTATACTTATACTTATACTTATACTTATACTTATACTTATACTTATACTTATACTTATACTTATACTTATACTTATACTTATACTTATACTTATACTTATACTTATACTTATACTTATACTTATACTTATACTTATACTTATACTTATACTTATACTTATACTTATACTTATACTTATACTTATACTTATACTTATACTTATACTTATACTTATACTTATACTTATACTTATACTTATACTTATACTTATACTTATACTTATACTTATACTTATACTTATACTTATACTTATACTTATACTTATACTTATACTTATACTTATACTTATACTTATACTTATACTTATACTTATACTTATACTTATACTTATACTTATACTTATACTTATACTTATACTTATACTTATACTTATACTTATACTTATACTTATACTTATACTTATACTTATACTTATACTTATACTTATACTTATACTTATACTTATACTTATACTTATACTTATACTTATACTTATACTTATACTTATACTTATACTTATACTTATACTTATACTTATACTTATACTTATACTTATACTTATACTTATACTTATACTTATACTTATACTTATACTTATACTTATACTTATACTTATACTTATACTTATACTTATACTTATACTTATACTTATACTTATACTTATACTTATACTTATACTTATACTTATACTTATACTTATACTTATACTTATACTTATACTTATACTTATACTTATACTTATACTTATACTTATACTTATACTTATACTTATACTTATACTTATACTTATACTTATACTTATACTTATACTTATACTTATACTTATACTTATACTTATACTTATACTTATACTTATACTTATACTTATACTTATACTTATACTTATACTTATACTTATACTTATACTTATACTTATACTTATACTTATACTTATACTTATACGTATACTTATACTTATACTTATACTTAGCTTTCATATAGCGATATCATCATGCGGATGAAACAGGAAAAATCGCTTGAAAAGTTCGGCGAAAACGTTTCGAGAGTAAGGCGCACGGAAAAGTGTGAAGTACTTATCCAGCTTAAGCGCGCAACCACCCAGTACACCCAGGAGCTGAAGAAAGAATTTGATATGGTTTTTAATGGCCAAGCCGAAACGAGGCCTTTCACGGAAGAAACACAGGACGAGATCAAGGATTTCGACGAGGTTACATTACCGGAAGAAGTCTGCAGCGCAGTCCAAAAGCAGCTCGGCGACTTAAAGGTGGCAAGAGTGAAATCACTCCGTTAAGCCTATGCAGGCACGCAAACAGTGGTCATACGCCTTCCAGCACTGCAGGCGAGGAAGCTGATAGAGACGGGCAAGCTCAGAGTTGGCTGGGTCATTTGCAGAGTCCGCGAAAAAGTTACGCCAACCAGATGCTTTAAGTGTCTCGACTTTGGACACACGACGAAATCTTGCAACAGCACAGACCGAAGTAAGTGCTGTATGAAATGCGGCAAAGAGGGCCACAAAGCAAAAGAGTGTTCTGCAGAAGCAAGCTGTTTCTTGTGCTTAGAAAGAAAATGCTCGGAAACAAATCACCGTGCCGGAAGCTGGAAATGTTCGTTCTTTTCAGGAGCTAGGAAATGATGAGGTTCTTACAGTTGAATCTCAGCAACTGTCGCGCAGCGCAAGATCTCTTAGCGCAAACCGTTCGAGATCTAAGCACTGATGTAGCTATCTTGAGTGAGCCTTATAACGCGAAAGCACCAGGAGTCTGGGCATCAGACATTTCTGGAGGAGCCGCCATATGGTCCTGCGGAAGACATCCTTCCCTAATGAGGCAGCATACACGTGCAAACGGTTTTGTTCGTGTAGAAGTTATGGGCACACATATTGTAAGCTGCTACCTTGCACCAAGTCTATCCATAGAAGAGTTTGCTGTTACTGTCGACGCAATAGTTGACGATGTTAGAGGAATCAGTCCAGTTGTTATTACTGGTGACTTCAAAGCGTGGGCCGTAGACTGGGGAAGCCAGAGAACGAACCAAAGAGGGCTTATTATTCTGGAGGCTTTTGCTTCGTTAGAGGTTGTGCTTTTAAACACGGGAACGCAGTGTACATTCTCCAACGCGAATGGCAGCTCAGTAATTGACCTGAGCAAGTACAGTGGCAAGTAAGCGACGTCTACACGCATAGCGATCACCAAGCAATCGTGTACACGTTGGAAAGGCAAACCAACCGACGGAGCAGAGGCCCCCATAGCGAGCCATCATACAAGGTCGAAACGCTTGATGAAGGTATCCTCACAGCAATGATGGCTGACATACACCTCACTGGTTTAGCATAGAATATGGCTAGGCAAGCAACAGAGCAGCTGAAAAGAGCTTGCGACGCAGCGATGATGTTGCGAAGGCCAAGTAAGCACCACCACGAGCATGTGTACTGGTGGACCGCCGTAATCGCCGAAGCACGCAGCCAATGCCACCAAGCCAGAAGAAGTTACTACCGCGCCAGGGGGACCGACAGGTTCGAAGAACTGCGCGAGGTCTATAGAGAGCGCAGGAAGCTGCTCAAACACAAGATTCGTTCGAGGAAGCGCGAGTGCTTCTTGCAGTTATGCGACGAAGCGGACGTAACCCCATGGGGTACCGCATATAGACTGGTAATGAAAAAGATCTGGTAAAGAAAAGATGGTAATGAAAAGAAAAAGAAGGTGGTCAGACGACCACCACCCACGTGCCCTCACATACTTAGCCGCATTGTAAGTGTGCTCTTTCCGCAGCAACCACCGATGCAGCCCGTCATTAATCATGCCGACGTGCAAGTCATATTCATGGTAACCTCAGAAGAGGTAATGAAAATCTCCAATGCTGTTCATAGCGGGAAGGCCCCAGGGCCAGATAAAATCCCGAACCGCGCGCTAAAAATGGCCATCACAGCCCAAACACAAGCCTTCGTACAGCTGTATAACGCTTGTCTCACAGAGGGCATATTCCCCGCACAATGGAAGACGCAAAAGCTTGTGCTAATACCAAAAGGTAGCGGCTCTCTGGAGGATCCCTCAGCCTACCGACCTATATGTTTGCTCGACACGATAGGCAAAATCTTCGAGAAATTGTTGTACAACCGCCTCGAAGAAGCAATACAATCCAGAGGAGGACTCTCGAGCCAACAGTTTGGTTTCCGAAAGAGTCACTCTACGTCCGATGCCATAAAACTGGTTACAAGCATAGCAAGTAAAGCTATTGAAGGCACTAGCTGGAAGAAGGGGGCAAATCAGTATTGCCTGGTGGCAACGCTGAATGTGCGAAATGCCTTTAATTCCTCAAACTGGAATACGATAATGAAAGCGCTCGCAAAATTTGAAATTCCACGCTACCTCTCTAAGATTTTATCGAACTACTTCGATGGTAGAATACTACGCTATGCAACAGACGAGGGGATAATGGTGTATAACGTCTCCGGTGGTGTCCCACAGGCGTCAGTCCTAGGGCCCCTGCTGTGGAACGTTATGTATGACGACGTCCTTAGACTCGCAGTTCCCACAGGCGTTAAGATCGTCGGCTTTGCGGACGACCTAGCGGTTGTGGCCACTGCAAAACATCTTGAAGAAGTCGAGGCACTCAGTAGTGTGGCGATCAGCATTATATATAACTGGCTTATGTCAGTAGGTCTTTGTCTAGCCGAACATAAAACCGAAGCGGTGCTCATAAGCAGCCGCAAAAAGATGGAAGTTGCAAGCATCAATGTTAATGGGACGCTGGTGCAATCAAAGGAATGCATTAAATACCTTGGCGTGATGATTGACTCCCGATTAACATTTAAGCAGCTTCTCCAGTATGCCCATAAAAAAGCATCCAACGCATGCATGTCTTTATCGAGAATGATGCCGAATACGAGAGGCCCCAAACAGGCGCGCAGGATACTACTCCTTAATGTAGTACGATCCATCGTGATGTATGGGTCAACGGTGTGGGCCACAGCAATGAGAACGAAGTCATACCGACGTGGTGTTGAATCAGTGCATAGACTTGGCGCACTCAGGGTATGCTGTGCCTTCAGAACAGTTTCCGAGGATGCAGCATTAGTCCTTGCAAGCTCGATACCTATCGACCTTCTAGTAGAGGAAACGCTGTTCGAAGCCAATAGCGAAAACCCTACAGTTCGCAAAAGACTCGCACGGGAGAGAAGCCTGCTAAAGAGACAGGATCGCTGGGATAGTTAAGGGTCGATGGACTCATCAGCTCATCCCTAATGAGCCTTGTGGCTGCACTTCTTATTCCTACCACCTCGTATGGCCCTATCCATATTGGTGAAAATTTGTTTTTCCTACTTTGATTCTTCATTAGTACCTTATCCCCGATTTTAAACTTTACTGGATTTAAGGTACTTCATACTGCTTTTTAGAGGCTTCTTTCGCACGTTCCTGATTCTGTCTTACTAACTCATGTGCTCTTTGGATCTGGTACTTTAATACCTTTGAGGGATCCTCGATATTATATAACAGCCCACACTTGCGTTTCAAGTTTGTCTTCATTTCTAAATCGAACCCGTACAAGGTTCGAAAAGGCGTCTGTTTTGTTGATACATGTACTGTGTTGTTATGTACATGCATCGCACTTGCCAGCCATTGAACCCAGTTTGACCCATCTTCTTTTGCGAAACTCCGCAAATATTCCGCTAAAGGTCTATGGCTCCTCTCTATGGTGTAATGTCTCTATGGTCTATGGTGTTATGTGCAATTTCTTTGTACCTAACATTTTACATACGTCCGAGAAAAGACGTTAAATAAAGTTTGACCCATTGTCGGTTATTAACACTCTTGGCACATTGTGACGAGTCACATTCTCATTAAAAAAATGCTTTTGCCACGGATCTTGCCTCCGCATCTGGTATTGCAACACAAACCATGTATTTTGAAAAATTGTCTTGGAATGTTAATATATATATATTACCGGATATTGCATCTGGCAGAATACCCACCATGTTCATATAAACCTTATCAAATGGTCGTGTTGGTGAATCTGTTAAGACCATCGGCATTTTAGTTAACCTAGAACTTTTGTTTACTTGACATTTCTTGCAATTTTTTACATATTCTTTTATTTGTTTCTGCATTCCATTCCACCTGTATTCTTTTCTGATTCTAAACAGTATTTTTAAGGATCCTTAATGGCCTCCTAAAGGTAAATCTTGAAAATCTTTCAGTATTGCTTCTGTCTCTTTTGGGTGTCCGTTATAATTTTTCCTTTTTATCGTTTTGCTCATTTATTCTGATGCTCGATCTTGTTTATACTAATCTTATACCCTTCTGGTTGTGGTTTCCTACTTAACGCGTTTGCATTCAAATTTCTTTTTCCTGGCTTATATATTATTTCGAAGTCATACTCTGACATCTTGTGTCTAAATCTCGCTAATCTTTATGTCTAATCTTTCGGATTTGCTATGCCTCTCAAGGGTTAGTGATCCGTGTAAATTTTGAATGGCCTACCTAATAAATATACTTTAAACTTTTTTGTTGCCCATACGATTGCTAAAAATTCCTTTTCTATTGTCGAATACTTTTTTTCTGTGCTATTTAAAGATATACTTGCGAAGGCAATTGGTCTTCTCCTACTTCATCCATCCTGCTTCCCCACTTGCGTCAGTCGTTAGTAAAAATGGTTTCTCAAAATCGAGATAGGCTTACACGAGTGAAGAAGTTATAGCTTCTTTTATTTTTTCAAATACTTCTTGACATTTTTCTGACCATTGAAGCTTTGTGTCTTTCTTCAATAAATTGCTTATGACGGATGCCAGCTGTGACATATTTTTTATGAATTTCCTGTAATAGTTTGCTAACCCTAAAAACGCTTGAACTTCCTTTCTATTCTTTGGCATTGGACTATTTCTTACACAATCTAACTTTTGTGGGTCTGGGAAGGCCCCTAGCTCCGAACTTTTGTGTCCTAGGTAGGATATGTCTCTACGAAGAAATTGACACTTTTCCGTATTTAATTTTAAACAATTTTCCCTCAGTCTCTGAAATACTTGCGCTAGTCTTTCCTCGTGCTGCTGTAAGTTTTTGTCATAAATTTCTACGTCATCTAAATATACAAAACAATCTATTCCCTGTAATCCCGTCAATATATGATTCATCAGCCTTTGGACAGCTGCTGGAGTTCCGGTGAGTCCAAATGGCATTCTATTGAATTCATAGTGCCCAAATGCCGTAATAAACGCTGTTTTTTCTCTATCACTTTTGTTACATGAGGACTTGATGGTACCCACTTGCCAATTCTAGAGTTGAAAAATATCTACGGTGTCCTAATTGATCTAAGATTTCATCAATTATTGGAATTGGAAAAACTTGTTTGATGATGGCGTCATTTACCTTTCTAAAATCTATAACTTACCTCCAGTTTTTATTTCCACCACTTCCTGCTTTTATTGGCACTAATATCAATGGCGAGTTCCAAGGTGACTTGCTTGGCCTAATTATGTCGTCTCTCAAAAGCTGTTCTACTTGGTTCTGAATTTCCTCCCGATGGGCCTGAGGTAATCTATACTGTTTCTGATTTATTGGCGGCTGATCTGCTTGGACCTGAGTTTCTTTTTTTAAAGCAGGAGTATATGATAATTTATCTCCTTCTTACAGAAAAATATCATGGTATGAAGTTAATAAATTCTCTTTTGAGGACCGTTAGCACAGAGAGTATTTAAATTTGTGTCCAATTTAATTGTTTCTGTTAATTGTTTAATTCTTTCTTTTATGTAAGGGTGAGTCTGCTAGAGAGGTCAATCCGAAAACCGGAGGTTCCTTGGGTCAATACAAGAAAAAATTTGTATGGGAGGGGGGGGTCTATTTTCACCCCCCTCCGAGATAGGAGTAAAATAATGTAAAAAAGTCGAATTTTAAGGTAATATCACTTTTAGCGCAATAACTTTGAAAGTATGATAGCTTCGTAAGATTTAAGTGTAGTTTTGGAAACACAATTTAACAGGTCTAATAAAAAAATAAACAATTTAAAGTTAACTCGTTTGGTAAAAACAATATAAGCTGACCAAACTCAAAAAATAATTTTTTTCACGAAAAAAATTAGTACAAATGCGATTTTCTCTAAAGTTTATCTAAAAAAAAAAATTCAGTTTATTACTTTTTTATGTTCTCTTAAGTGTTCTCTAAAACTTCCGAATACAAAGTTTTTACCTCAGGTCAACAGGTCATCTGTTTTTTGAGTTTTATTTTGTGCTTAAAATACCTATGTAAATTACAAAAGCTTACATTGATATGTAAACAATAGAAAAAACAAAAATTTACTTTGCAGTGTAATGTTTTTGTTGTAAAATTTTCTGTTGATTTTAAAACTAACGCTACTATTATAGTAAACAACAATAAAAGAGAGTTGAATGCCGATATTATAATTACCGTTTTAAATAGTAAATTTGTATTTTCTTTTCGTTTGATTTGTCACTTCTTTCCAGTGCATTATCAAGGTAAGACACAATTCAAATTTGTTAATACTTTTATTTAAAAAAAATCACATTCAGTGAAATAACAAGATGAGCTTCACAATTCGGGAATACGCAGACATAATTTTTGTGTATGGATACTGCAATGGGAACTCATCCATGGCGGAGTTGGAGTACCGACGAAGGTTTCCAAATCGACAAACACCTTGCAGACGTGCATTTTCAAATGCGTTCTTAAGGTTGCTCAACACAGGGTCTGTATTGCCTTCGTCACAAGGGAACCATGCTAGCGGAGGAGATTCTGCGTATAACGAAGAAGAGGTGTTGCGGGTGGTTACAGCCAATCCTTCTATAAGCACGCGCAGAGTAGTAAGACAACTGCAAACATCGCAGAGAACAGTGCAGAGAGTACTTCAACAGGAAAGATTTCACCCGTACCACATGACTCCTGTGCAAGATCTTATTCCTGGGGATGCACATCAACGCATGGTGTTCTGTCGTTGGTTGCTTCGGAAAAGGGAATTTGATCCGGAATTTTTTAAAAAAATATTGTGGACAGATGAGGCCCAATTCACTAGGGATGGCGTGACAAATTTTCATAACCAGCACTTTTGGTCACGGGAAAATCCACGAGTTACGCGAAAAACTTCTTTCCAAAGGTAAGAAAGAGAAAATTTTTCTTCAAAACTGAGCTTACAAAAAGTCATTTCATAGGAGGTTTAGCATCAATTTATGGGCTGGAGTTCTTGGATCTAAATTAATAGGGCCCCATATCCTGCCACCTCGCCTTAATTCCGAAGAGTACCTTAAACTCTTACAGGAAGAGTTGCCACAAATGCTGGAAGATGTTCCATTAATAGAAAGAGTTGGTATTTTCTACCAACATGACGGAGCACCGTGCCACTGCGGCCGTCAAGTTACCTCTTTCTTAAATGAAAGATTTGGTGAAAGATGGATTGGCCGAAATGGTCCGAATTCTTGGCCTGCTAGATCCCCAGATCTGAATCCTTTGGATTTTTGTGTCTGGGGAACAATGAAGGACATGGTGTACTGCATAGAAATACAATCGGCTGAGGAGTTACAACAGAGAATAAATGAAGCAGCGCAACAAATGCGATCAATATTATCGCGTTTGTGGATGGATTCCGAAATTTTGAAAAGGGTTCGGGCGTGTATTTACGCACATGGCTACCATTTTGAACAACTTTTAAAATAATATTCTTCGATATAAATTGAAAATACTCTTAAATAAAAGTTTCTGTTAATAATAAGTCTGCAGATTTTCTGTCATATCATTGAATAAATGTTTGATTTCATTGTGAATTTAATATGATTTGGAAAATATAATTTTATAGGTTGCACCTTATGGTTCAAAATTAATAAAATGAATTTTGTAAAACCGTTATAACACTCTAATTTATTGTTGTTTACTATAATAGTAGCGTTAGTTTTAAAATCAACAGAAAATTTTACAACAAAAACATTACACTGCAAAGTAAATTTTTGTTTTTTCTATTGTTTACATATCAATGTAAGCTTTTGTAATTTACATAGGTATTTTAAGCACAAATTAAAACTCAAAAAACAGATGACCTGTTGACCTGAGGTAAAAACTTTGTATTCGGAAGTTTTAGAGAACACTTAAGAGAACATAAATACGTAATAAACTGAATTTTTTTTTTAGATAAACTTTAGAGAAAATCGCATTCGTACTAATTTTTTTCGTGAAAAAAATTATTTTTTGAGTTTGGTCAGCTTATATTGTTTTTACCAAACAAGTTAACTTTAATTTGTTTATTTTTTTTATTAGACCTGTTAAATTGTGTTTCCAAAACCACACTTAAATCTTACGAAGCTATCATACTTTCAAAGTTATTGCGCTAAAAGTGATATTACCTTAAAATTCGACTTTTTTACATTATTTTACTCCTATCTCGGAGGGGGGTGAAAATAGACCCCCCCTCCCATACAATTTTTTTCTTGTATTGACCCAAGGAACCTCCGGTTTTCGGATTGACCTCTCTAACAGACTCACCCTATATATTAAAATTCGAAAATTCTAGTTTACATTTTCTCGGTATGGTCGTATCCTTTTCCGTTGCATTAAAAACTGATACGCATGCTGTATGGTTAACTACGTTGGTTAAACTTTCTCCTAAATAAACTCCCGGCTCAATTTCTTGTTTATGTACTACTACTACCGGAATCTTTGTGTTCACTTTTATTCTTACTATTTGCGCGGTTCGCGCTTTAATCTTTATTTCTTCATTATAATTAATTAAATGTTTGTCTTCTCTCAACACTTTTTTCTCGTCTCAGCTGTAGCAATGTTATTATTTTCCCATGTTGTCATACAGTGTGACCACTTTATCCCTTGTGTTTATAAAACTTCTGTTCCACACATTATCTCTACCTAATATTCCATCTGAAGGTAATCCTCGTTCTAGTGCCACAACGTGTAACTTAAAACTTAGATTCTCAAGTCCGCTATATGCAATTTTCAATGTCTTGATGAAGCCTCCGAACTTACTTACTTACTTAGTTGGTCGTAACAACCCGTGTCCGGGTTTCAACCGACCTCATCAGCTCTCGCCAGGCGCCTCTGCTTTAAGCGCGCCTTCTCCAATCGGATACACCAAGTGCGGTTAGGGCTTCCTCAGCCTGGTCCATCCATCGGAGGCATGGTCTCCCTCGTCGTCGTTGACCAGCGACCCTCGCCTCGAGCACCTTTTTCGCTGGAGCTTCGTCGTTCATACGATGGACATGACCCAGCCAGCGTAGTCGCTGCACAGTTATACGCCGAACTACGTCAATGTCATCGTAGAGCTCATACAGCTCGTGGTTCATTCGGATGCGATAGTCATCGCCGACTCGAACAGGACCGAAGATTTTGCGAAGAACTTTTCTCTCGAACACCCCCAGAGCGGCTGCGTCAGTTTGCGAAACTACCCATGCCTCAGCGCCATAAAGCAGCACAGGTAGAACGAGCGTCTTGTAGAGTGTTAGTTTTGTCGATCGAGAGAGGGCTCTGGAACTTAGTTGCTTACTGAGCCCGTAGTAGCACCTATTAGCAATTATTGTTCTTCGCTTTATCTCCAGGCTGATTTCGTTTTTGGTATTAATGGCGGTGCCAAGGTAAACGAACTCCTTGACTACTTCAAAGTTATAGCTGCCGGATGAAACGTGGGAGTCTAAACGCCGAGCTCCCTTGTTTGTAGACAGCATATATTTTGTTTTGCCCTCATTTATCGTCAAACCCACTTTGGCTGATTCCTTTTCGATAGCGGCGAAAGCAGCGGTAACATCTCTCTTGGTTCTGCCGACAATATCAATATCATCAGCGTACGCAAGGAGCTGGACGCCTTTGTAGAAAATGGTGCCATTACGATGCACACCGGCCTTTCGTACGATCCCCTCCATGATGATGTTAAAGAGATCGCAAGACAGTGGATCGCCTTGCCTGAAACCTCTTTCGGTATTGAAGGTTTCGGAGAGGTCATTTCCTACCTTGACGGAGCTGCGTGTGTTGCTCAACGTCATTCTGCAAAGTCTGATCAACTTTGCAGGTATACCGAACTCAGACATTGTTGCGTATAGGCAATCCCTTCTCGGGCTATCGAACGCAGCTTTAAAATCGACAAAGAGATGGTGTGTGTCAATTTGGTTTTCGTGGGTTTTCTCCAGGATTTGTCGTAGCGTGAAAATCTGGTCTATGGTGGACTTACCAGGTCGAAAGCCACACTGATAAGGTCCAATCAGTGTTTTTGTAATCGGCTTTAATCTTTCACATAGTACGCTTGAGAGAACCTTATATGCGATGGAAATAAGACTGATACCTCTATAACTTGCGCAGATTGTTGGGTCTCCTTTCTTAAGTATACGACACAGTACGCTGAGGTTCCAATCGTCGGGCATGCTTTCTTCTAGCCATATTTTGCTGATGAGCTGATGCATGCTCCTTATCAATTAATCGCCGCCGGTTTTAAACAATTCAGCTGACAGGCCGTCAGCACCCGCTGCTTTGTTGTTTTTGAGTCGTTGGATAGCAACTCGAACCTCATCATGGCTAGGTGGTGGTACTTCCACTCCGTCATTGTTGATTGGTAGCTCTGCACTGTGCTCTCCATGGGCGGCATTGGTGAAATCGTCGCCAGTAAGTAAATTGGAGAAGTGCCGTCTCCACAATCTCAGCACACACTGCGTATCCGTATTCAGATCTCCATTTTCGTCTCGAAGCTTCCGAACGCTCCACTTAAATTTTCTATTTCCTTGCTTCTATTTTCAATTGTTTCTAACGCACTTTGTTTAACCAAACTCGTGTCTGCTCTGGAATTTACTAGTAGAATGAGTGGACCATTTATAGCATTCTTGCAAGGAATTTCTACAAACACATCATTTACTTTGGAGACACCAAAACATTCACCCCTCTTATTCTCTTGCATGGTCAGATTTCTGTGCCAGCAACAACTTGGCTTATTTGTTTTAAACATTTTTATTTTATCTATTAATGTCTCTTTGACTTGGTTTTGTATTTCAAGTATCACAATAACCTTTATCTTCTTGCTTTCCATTGTTTCTTTAATATTTCTAAATGTTTCTCCCACAGAATAATTTGCATGATAATTATCATGTTATAAAAAAAAAAACTGGTTCCTGTTGTTCTCAACAACCCAATTGTTTCCTCTAACTCTGGACTAATATTCATCTTTTCCTGGCTTAGATATACCCCACCTTCTACAATCTTAGAGATACAAACCTTTATAATTTTTTTAGAGGTTAACTCTTCCTTTACTTCCACTGACTGAGGTGTACATATATTTACAATGTCTTCGGATGTCAAATTCTCTGTTACTACACTCTCTATTGGCTTAGATGTACAGATATTCACAATCTTTTCAGGCGTCGAATTTTCTGTTACTGCCTTTAGCGGCCCTGTCTGTTGCCCTGTTTTGTTTTTGCGTAACAATCCCCTTCCGTGTGCCCTATATTGTTGGAAGTTTGCCCTTTGCTGGGCCCTTGGAAGTTTCCCTGACAATCCCCTTCCGTGTGCCCTATATTGTTACACCACTTGCATTGCACTACCGGTCTTTGCTCCCTACCGAAATTCTTCCCCCCATTATCTCTGAATGGGCTTACCGTATTGACTCCTCTATTATTTTTACTCTCAAAGCTCTTCTCTTGAATTTGTCTATTTCTAGGCCTGAATTCTTCGGCACAATTCCACCTTTTTTCATGACGATATTTCTGGCATTTTTCGCACTATGGAGTATTTTTCCTTGTAAGACACTCATCCCTGGTATGTTCCAATTTCCCACAGATCGAACATTTAATTCGGGTTCTAGCATCTTTGTCCGGCAAACTTTGTTTCTACTACTATAATTTGAATAGAATCTATCTATACCCCTCGATCTTGGCTAACCTGCCTGTCATCATTCCTTGGTTCGTCTACTACCGCATACACATGTTTCCGCGGTGGGACCCAGGATCCATGTTGACCGACGCTCCTCAACATATAATCTATTTCGGCCGCCTTAATCACTAACTCGGCTAAAATCTTGCCCTCCATAGTCAACACTACTGATTTTAAGCTTCGGTCATTCAATCCTACCCTAAAAGCCGTCACCACCGCCTTATTTAATTGACCCAACAAACCTGCCTCTTCTCCTATGCAATCCTTCCCTCTTGCTTCTATCGAAATTAATCTTCTTACAAATGCTTGTAATTTTTTCCCTGGCTCTTGAGCACATTTCGACAATTCCATTAGAATTGAATTGTAAGTTGTTTCCCTTAGATAATTGGATTTAATTAATAGGTAAAATTCCTCAATATTGGCAAATTGTCTTCCTCTGCACAAATCAAAAGCATCCCCGTGTAATCTCAACCTTATACATTCTACAACGCGTGGTAACTCACTAGCATTGAACGCTCTTATTGCAAGATCGCACCCTTGAATGAACCTGTAAACTTCCGTTGGCGAGTCGGTTCCCGAGAGTAATAGGACGAGATTATTCAAGGTCTTAGCTATTGCGCTTGCATTCATTGTATTATCTTTTATGTTCCCCTTCTTCTGTTTCTACGTCAGTTGCCTCTTTATGGTGCAATGCATTTTCTGTTGCTAATTTCAATTCTTCCTGCAAATGCCTATTTTGTACCTGTAGTTCTCTAATCCTAGCATTCGTCTGTTCAACTATATCAAAATCTACTCTAGCTTGGACAATTAACTTCTCTACTAACTCTGTCGATACGCCTTCTCCTTGCAACAAATCTCGCAATCTTTCGATTTCCAAATTTAGCTCTTCTGCTCTACTTTGGTCTCCTATTCTTAGTTGTTGCACCTCACCTAACTTTATTCTCAGAGCCTCAAACCATTTCTTATACTCCTCAAAACTTGCTTGAGCCGTACTCTTGTGCTCGTTTTATTTATCTACGAAATCAAACACTACGTCTGCCCCTTCTACCTTTGTCAAATTTGTATTTGACTGCAGCAAAGCGAAATTATCTTTATTTGATATAACCAGTTTTGCTCGGACCCACAATTTCTCTAAAAACCTGTCCAATTCTTCTATGAGATCTAGATTCCTTCTCTCTATGTCACTTGTGTAATCCATTTAAAGAAAAACATTATAAAATTACCGCGATCCCTTTCTAACGCACTAAGCTGAAGTGTTCTTTATTCAATCAATTCTCCCGTTAGCCAAGTTTGTAAAAAAAATAATAATAATAACTTTTTTTTCATATATTCATTTATTTTTTTTTTTGTTATATTTTTTTACATCCATCTATCTGACAAAATTTTTACAATACATTAACTACTTTTACTCTAATTTCGCCAGCGGTAAGATATTTAATTGCTGTAATTTGGACATCAACTCCACCCAATTCGAAGTAATCCATTCTTCCTCCTTAATTGCCTCGCGGACTTTCTTTTCTGATTTGGTCCCGTTCTTCCTTCATTCGCTTCTTTAGTCCGATTCTGGCCTCGTCGGTGGTAACGAGGGTTAATTCTCTGTAGAGAACCGCTATCTGTCTTCTCCCGTTGAATTGTCTTCCCCATCTCTTTCGTTTCCTCTACTGGGATTTCTTTGCAGTGACCTCGACTGCTGCCCCTGCTTCCTTGGCAAAGTTGATTTCTCCGTTTATATTCCTCGATGGTTATCAGCTGGGGTTCAGCTCCTTTGGGCATTGGGACGCATATTGGATAATCCGGTGATATTCTCGCTGGTACGATTACTCGTATTTTGTAAAAATTGCATCTAACTTCCACTGGGTCACTGTATCATGTTCCTCCTCCATTTCTGAAATAATTGAGAAGAAGTGTTCGCCATGTTAATTCGCAGACCTTTTCACTAATTATTTATACTATTATTTAAAACTCTTCTTTCATTATATATTAATTTTTTTTTTTTATGAAGATAACCTTCAGTGACTCAACTGGTCGCGATCGGAATTCGATCGCTGAACCATTCGATTCGCTGATTTTAACGGACTTGAACCACTCATTGGGGACAAACTTAAATTTTGGTGTTCAGTTGAAATAGAATATTTCTTGTTTGCGCCCCTTACCATGTTCGCAAATCAAAAAGCAATCAAATCCAAAAAAATATATATGTATATGTAATATATATATATATAATTTTTTTTTTCATTAATTGAGTTTAATTGAGTTCTTTTCAGTAGATAAGTAAGCATGCTCCTACAATTTTCCTAGGGTATAAAAAAAAGGTTACCTTCTTTTAATCCGGCAGGGTAGCTGCCAAATGAATAGGCAGCCGTGAGGTTGCCAGAAGATTTCGGGTGTGTATTATAATGGCTCACCAGCCGACTGTATACTTACTCAATATATTTATAGGATCCATTGTATTTGCTCCCAAAGGAAGGAAAAGCACTTGGTGTCTTTTTGGATGTTAACGTACTAACTTTTATTTTAACCGAAACACAGATATTTATAATAAATATCTGGTTTCCAAAATCCTTTCATTATTGCTTAGTTTTACATTATTATAATTTTGTATAATTGACAGTTTTTGTCACATTGATAATCTTAATTGTTAACCTTACTTATCTCACTTTAAATTATAAATTATATAAGTTACATTATATCCGCATACAAACATACATGCATACATACATTGTTTACTGAGTTTTGGCAATTATGCATTTGTGCTTGGTCACAAAATAGCGACCAACAGCTGCATGAAGTAAAGTAGATCAAATATCCAGTTCACTGCATGTACGACATTTCCTATTTTCGTCGAACAGCAACGCGACTCAGGTATCAGGCGCGTAGCGTCGATCACCTGTGTGGCATTATTTTGTTAAGTCAGCATATTACTAATTGCTGCTATAACTTAAGCACGCGCTCTGAAGTGCTTCTGTTTGTCGTAACTGGATCATGCCTGGTATCATGAATTGAGGTAGGTCGGTGCTTAAAGCAATTTGTGCAGCGTTTTATTTTACTATCGGTTTATGCATGCCACAAATCATGATCAAGGTTAGTCGATATTTGCTATCGGCATTAATTTATTAAAGTTTTAAGTGGTTTGTGACGATTGAGTCACAACAATAGAACTATTACTTCTGACCATTTGTTTTATTTTAACAACCACACCAGCCGGCATTTTTACGGAAAACATGATTTTTTGAGGTTATTTAAAAATGATTTAGCTCACTGGCGGTTAACGTGGCAGCCAAAATATTTTGGGTATCATCATAAAATAGACCAAATTTCTTTTTTAGTTGGTGGCATCGAAAACTTTTTTTTTTGTCCATGACGGTCGAGGCACCTTAATGTACATCCTTGTCTGAGTTTGTATGGTGTTCGTAATATTATGGTGGAGTACTGTAAATATTAACGATGTTATTGATAGATTTGCGACATAAAAGAGTCGACATGATGATTTTGTTCTATAATTTTTATTTTCTATATAATAATAATCACCAGTACACCCATTGTAATGTTCGTTTTTTTTTCTATGTATATTAATTAAAAAATATTAATTTTAAATTGCTTTTATATTTTTCGAATTTAGAAAACAAAATGCTTTTTGTAACATGTCGTTAAAAAAATAATATTTAACAATATTTATATTTCATACTAATTACACACATTATATCTACTTGATAAAATAATATTATTATTTATAATGTAAAGATATGGATTATTCATAGAATAAATCATATCATAGAATTATCATTTAAGTTATACAATCAGCCACAGATAGACTACACACAACATAACATACACAAAATAACAACAACCACTGCAACAGCCAAACCAGTTGGCTACCAACAACACGACACACACAAAATAACAACAACCACAGCAACTAGCCAAACCAGTAGGCTCAGGCCCGCAGAGAGCCAAGTTCGGGCCCGGGGGGTTAAAACATACGGGCCCCCTCAAAATCTTTTCAACACAAAAAAAAAATGCAATTATAAATGTATTAAGGAATGCAAGCTATTGCAAGATACATGCGAAAATTATTGTTTAGTTCTTAGTTAGTATTTATAGTGCGTTGTGATATTTAAGTCACATACCATGACAAATTAAGTACATTTTATTGTTTGTTATCTGTATTAATTGTCAAAACCTAACGACAACTTTTTTGTGTAAAATTCATAATAAATAAAACCTACTGATGATTTGCATAAACCCAATCTTTTCATTCTTTTGTATTTTAGTTCTTTTTATTCATGTTGATTTATTTTCCTTGCTTTGGCAGAGGCAAAACAATTAATAATTGCATCAAAATTTAATTTTTTGCCAAGTCCGATTCTATGCATAAAATTGCGAGCCCGGATACACGTTGTTGTGTAGAACATGATCTGTTGAAGTTTTTGATTCGCGATAGAACACTGAAGGAGCGTTCGGCACTAGCGACGCTGACAGGTAAAGTGCAAAATATTCTCAATACAATTAAAACGTTTGGAAAGAGAGTGTGAAGATTTTTTGCGTAAATAGCATTCAGTAAATCAAATGGAGAAAGATTTCTACTGGGTATTTCTACTGATGAGTGAATCACTCATACTCGTATACTCTGTTATCACGACATACATATATTAAAAAGGAATAAATGCAAGTCAAAAATATATCCAGAAGTGTCCAACTTAAAAAAAAGTATCAAAAAGTTTCATTATAATTTTTGATATAGTAAATACAAAACAAAGAAGAAATATAAACTTTTCTCCCTCTACAACAAATTACCTTTTTGTTACTTTTTTTACCTGCCTCTCCGGGCCCCCTTAAAACTCCGAGCCTGGGGAGAAACACCCCGATTACCGAAGTGCTTACCAACCGATAACCAAGACACTCACTGGCTACAGGAGCGATTACCAAGCGGTTACCGAGTGCTCAAATACTTACTGAGACACTAGCCAGCGCCAGAGAGCTGACCAACCGATTACCGAGGCACTTACTGGCTACTGAAGCGATTACCAACCGAATACCAAAAGACTGAGACCGTAACCCATCAATACCCACGCCAACTCCTATCTGAGGCTGCTTATTTAAGATACTAAGTTAGTAAATTGTTCAATAAAAAGAGTATTTGAATTATTGGAAAACCTCCGTGTTTTTTATTTCAAAATAATTTGCGAAAGTTAGTGGATCTTTCATAGGATCTGGGGCGGCTGAGTTTTACCTCAGCCTTCGAGAAAAACCATGAAGAAACCATGAAGAAAACCAAAACATACATGCAATAACAATAGAGTTCAGCTACTACAGCTATATCGCACTTCCTCAGCATTAACCCATCTAAAGCCACTACCCAGTAATCATTGAAAATATCAATGTTATGGATAACCGTGACCACAAATAAGTTAATGTGGGAAAAATTTACCCACCAATAAATGGGTTGGGCTCAGGGACAACACAAGACGTAACAACTAACCATGCGTATATAAAGATCTAATTACACAACTAATTTTAATCTACTTTTGAGTTGACCTTTTGACAAATTAACATCAAAAACGCTACAATTGTTAACAAAGGAACTCATGCGACTTAAAGGAGCAGTAGCCATATAATTTGTTCTACTAAATGGCAAATAAATTAAGTTGTTAGCGTTTCTACTGTTTCTACGGTTAGTGTTAAAATTTATGTGAGAAAGAAGTTCTGGAGAATCGAATACACCTGTTATGAGCTGGTGTAAATATACGATATCTGCCGATTTCCTTCGATCACCTAAAGACTGCATTTTTAATAGTTTTAAACGATCCTCATAAGGAGGAAGGTCTAATATGTCAGTTCCACTTAAGCCCCTTAGAGCAAACTGAACAAAACGTTTTTGGATTCTTTCTATTCGATCAACATGCACATTGTAACTTGGGGACCAAACTTGACTTGCATACTCTAAGTGAGGACGCACGATTGCATAATACAACGTTGTAGTTGTAATCATGCTATTAAATTCTTTGGCCCAGCGTTTTACAAAACCAAGCATTGAAGATGCTTTTTTACAAATATTATCAATATGAATGTTAAACGACAGCTTAGAATCCATGCATATACCTAGGTCTTTGACGGTGTCTACACGACTCAAGGCAGTATCTTTAATCTTATAATCAAACATAAAATTATTCCTTTTTCGCGAAAAGGTCATAGTTTGGCATTTATCTGAATTTAAAAACATATTATTTTTAGAACACCAAACTTCAAAGGATTTTAGATCAGACTGGAGTAGATCTGAGTTATCTCTAGAATTAATCGTTCTGTATATTTTCATATCATCGGCATATATAAGCAGATGAGAGTGTTCAATGACGTGAGTTACATCATTGATAGCTAAAATAAACAGAAGAGGACCAAGGTGACTACCCTGAGGAACACCTGATCCAGCAATAAATTCAGAAGACAATGCGCCTCGGAAACGTATTTGATAAGATCGCTCTACCAAATACGATTTAATCCAGTTCACAAAATATTGTGGAAATCCCATTAACTCAAGTTTAAATAAGATTAGATTGTGTGGTAGCTTATCAAATGCCTTACTAAAGTCAGTGTAAACACAATCGACCTGGTTACCAGAATCAATAGAATTTAAGCAGAATGTTGTAAAATCGAGAAGATTAGACACAGTGGATCTGCCATTCACAAAACCATGCTGACGAGTTGTTATGACTTCCCCACAGTGAATTTTCACCCGATCATACACCATCCGCTCAAAAAGTTTTGGAATCGACGAGAGCTTAGCGATAGGCCTATAGTTACTAACATCGTTCCTGCAACCCTTTTTAAAAATAGGACTTATAAATGATTTTTTCCAAAAAAGTGGAAAATAACTTTCGTTAATAGATTTATTGAATAATAAAGAAAGTGGTTGACTCAAAACGGAACCGCATTGTGTTAACACTGCGGCAGGAACACCGTCAGGTCCAGCACCAAACTCCTCATCGATCGATCTAATATACATTAAAATATCCTCTGGAGTGAAGGATATATGTTCCAAAGATACTCTGGGTTCGGAATTCATATATTCAAAGTACTCTCCATCAGGAGTAAAAGAATCTGAACAGAATGATTCTTTAAAAAGATTGGCGAATAGGCCACAAATTTTGACGGGATTGTCAGTAAATCCCTCAGGAGTTCTAAATGAAGAAGGAAATCCATCAGATTTCTTCTTTGTGTTTACGAATCCCCAAAATTTCTTTGGATCTGTCAATATTCTCAGCTTAACATTATCTAAATATTCGTGATATAATGTAGCTGAGCGATTTTCAAATTCCAGAAACAAACGTTTGTAAGTTTCTAGGTCGTTTGAGCCTAAGCTACAGACGTATTTCTTCCATGCCCTATTCCTGTTGTTGCGAAGAGTCTTTAAATCCTTTGTGTACCACGGGTACGCAGAATTCCTCGCAAATTTGAGACTATAAGGTACTGATTGAGAAAACACAGCAAAGAGTTCCATATAAAAAAAATGTATGGAGTCATCAAGGCAATTTCCATTTATATATTCTAAAATTGCATTAAGTTTACCATGAAGCAACTGACTCAACTTCAAAAAGTCAGCATTTTTAAAATTGAATTCATAAAGCTTATCTGCTGAATTAGAATTTACTATATTTGCTCTGTCGGATTTGTACCAAATACTCAATGGTGGATGATATTCATCAACAGTAGTTAGAGCATGAAAGGCCCTCTTAACATCAACATTGTTACTGTCTGTAGTTAAGACCAGGTCAAGAAGTCTTTCAAGACTATTATAAATACAACTCACTTGTTGTAAGTCTGAACATATATTATCAACAAATATATGTTCTTGGCGGGTCTTCGAATTAGATGCACAATAGTACGTATCATCGTCAGAAGAATGCCATTTTAAATCAGGTAGATTAAAATCGCCCAATAATAAAATGTCGTCATTAACGTCAAGTAAATCAATTATGTAATCTATGCACTCCGCAAGGCTTGCATAGACCTCTACACTACTCTTAGGTGGAACATATGCATTAATAACATATACATTAGAGTTACAATGTATAACTTTAACGCAAATTAGTTCAATATTAGAAGAGCAGGGAATGTCAACAATAAAACTGACAAAGCAGTTCCTCACAGCCAAAAGGACACCACCACCGACAGAAGAAATATTGTCAGTGTATCTGTCTTTTCTAAAAACTTGAAAACTATTGTCAAACAATTCCAAATCAGTAATGCTTCCGTTTAGCCACGTTTCTGTTAACGCGATAATATCCTCAGAGCAATTTTGAGTTGATAGAAATAAGCTCTGCGTCTTAGAACGTAGTCCCCTTACATTTGATAGTAAAGGGACAGCCTATTTAGTTTTTTTGAGTCTGGCGGGCGGCTTGAGTCACCCTTTTAGACTTATTTTTTGGCTTGAACTCAGTAACAAGAATATTATCGGCCCACAAATTAGATTTAAGAACAGTTGTAAAATCTTCGGCTGCAACTGTTAGAATAAAAGAAGCATGGGAAGGCTTATTACCAATTTTTTTGCATGAACAGAATGCATTTGAGTTCACTAACTTGGATTGCCTGACAAACGTCAATATATTTTCTATTGATGTGTCGGGCTGAAGACGTGAAATGAAAACATTTCTGGTCCTCGAAACTGCTCTTAAAGTCAAATGACTGTTAGGCGTAGTTGAAATCGTATTTGGGCTACTAGTCAATGGAGGAATAGAAGATGGTGTATGAGAAATCACCGTATTATTATTTTCTGATGGCATTGCTGGGGGCTGCTCTGCCTTGGAAGGTCTGGAGGACGCCTTCCGACGCTTATTTTTGTTTTTGTTTTTCCTCTGTCTTTTAGAGCTTTTTAGGTCTTTTTCTGATGAAACTGACAAAATTCCGGAAGATGCAGTCATGGACGAAGGAACCGAAATGTTATCCTGAACAGTAATTTCATCAGAAACGCGGGTAGTGGGTGCGGCACTAACTTCGCTAAAAAATTAAACAATTTCTCTGAAGTTATTATTTAATAAGTTAAGGCTTTCCCCAAAAAGCTTTATTTTAGAATAGAGTTCATCCGGGGAAAGGGCCCTGCACGAAGCACAATACCAGCGAAGACCAGATCGGACTGACATTAAATCGTCAAGGCACGATTTAGAAATACCAGCACAAGAAGCATGGAACATTCGCTCACATGGGCCAGAACAGCTGAACATAGGGTACAGAATATTCTGGCTTTTGCATTGCTCGTTCAGAGAACAAGCAGCAATATTATCAATGGAAAAATAATCCATTGGAAAAAAAAATTTAAATTATTTTGTGAAAAATAAAAATGACTAAATGCAAAAAGTGCTTTAAGGGTATATTATTTTAATATTTAACATGCAGTGAGCGCAACAGTTAAAAAGCAACAACAACCACTACGCTAGCGATAAACAAAACACCGCACAAAGAGGAAACCAAAAAGAAAAAGAAAAAAAAAAAACGACAAAACAAGCAAGCATGCAAACAAAACTTCTCAATTAACATAAGCAAATTTAGTTAGAAACTGGTGAAATGATTTTCTAATGTTAAAAAATAAAATTCAAATTAATGACAATAACTAAACATGAAATAATAATATTAATATAAAGACACTCACGATTATTACAACAGGAGCGTCGAAACAAGACAAAAACACACACGTATCAATTTAATAAACACAACCGACACCGGCTAATAAACGAGATCAACTGAAACCATGTCACAAATGGCGCCCGAGCTGGGACATGACTTTAGTGACGACTGAGGAAAAACAGTAACCACCACCAACGACTTTAAAGCAGGTTCAACGCAGGACAATCTCCAACAAGAATCCGACGCAGCAACGAATCGATATTACTAAGCCGCTGGATAGACACAGACCCCATTTACATGGTCCAGCATTGGGATCTCTATATTAATGGGGGAAATGACCTCTTAGAGTTTATTGAGCGGATTGAAGAGCTGGCCGTGTGTCACCGAATATCATTTAGCTCCCTGCTACCATCATTACCAGTAGTGTTGAGGCGTAAAACACTACAATGGTACCGCGTGAAGAAAGACTTCCTCAGCTCGTGGGAAAACTTTAAAGTATAAGTTAAAAGATTTTTCTTGCCTAAACGATATCTAGCCCAACTCGTGGAAACCATTTATCATCGAAAACAATGGCAACGTGAGAAAGCAAGAGACTATATCCTCGCTATACAAACATTTATTCGCCAAAACCCCTGATTAAGGCAACTCGACCATACCGACCGCATCTACGACGGGTTACGAGTGGAGTAAAAATTATATGTACGCAGAAGTGATTTTGTCTCCCTCGACAACGTTATGAAATTAACCGATGAGTTCGAAATGCTAAAGAGAGACGAAGTCAAGTCAAGTCAAGTCAAGTCGTCAGCAGCCAAATTGTTATATGGAAACCACCATAACTTACCAGCGGCACACCCACAGCTGGATATGTAAACAACATGGCCATCACCGACAACAATGCCGTAATACGCGCATATTATTTTGCTCGCGATGTAGCCAAGAGGGTGTATTCTCCCGGTCATGCGGCTGTGGACGTGTGACCGCCGCACCTCCGCCACATTCGGCCAACCGGAAAATCATGGTAACCTTCGATGGCATTGATCCAGCCGAGCCTAAAAGCACCGTCTCCACCCTTTGTCAGCTGCACATGTTGCATAGCCGTGAGTTCTTAACCACTAAGCAGAACCAACACCGAGAAAAGGGAGAGGTCCCTAAGGAGTCTCAAGATATAACGCCAAATGTCGGAACTTCATGGGAGGAAGTCCGACAGAATATGCGCCTCGCCTCCACCAGACAGAAGCAAGCATACACTCTAAGATGACGCGCCTGGATACCTGTTATGAGTTCACTGGTACTGAAGCAAGACCACCCTCGATCCTTTGCAGTTGACTACTTGGCACAGAAGTCATCACCAAAGTTATTTGGGCCGTACGTCATCCGGAAATGGATCTTAAGTACCATCGCCGAACTCAAAGACACCAACACTACCAGGGGTCAACGTAATCGGCCCATATGCGTACACATGCAACACTTGGAAAATTTCACCCCTCGGCCTGATTCCGAGGGGCCACATCATTAACCGGGGAAGTAAAACTATTTTTATACCATTTCACATCCACAAAAATCACCTGCTTAATGCTCAAAATCATTAATACAATTAACACTACACCATCATTATTTAATTAATAACCCATATTCTTTTGTTGTCCTCCACAGCTTAACGATGTTCTGAAGACGCACTCACCCGATCGCCGGAGAAAATGCAGATGTATTTGGCCTATCTTAAAAAGGCACCATATAAGCCACTGCCCTATACTGTTCCATTCGAGGCAGTGGCCCTCTGCCGACTTAAGCCATGAGCCTAGAAGTTTCTTGCTATTGAGGCCATGATATTAGGCCACTGGAAAAAGAGAACCTGATGCACTGCCGATCCCAGTGACGGACCCGATCAATAACATCCTGCCGCTCGGCTCAGAGAGTTCAACCACAGTTACCGAAATGTCAACCAGTTTTTATAATTTTTATAAATAACGATTTTTTTATGAATTACTCCTTTTATTTTTGAGAAAAAAAACAAACTTTGGCATTATTGTAATGTTTCTTTTTATTACTATTTAATTTTTTTCTCCTTTATTACAACGATCATTATTTTAATGAGTATTGGGAATTTTTTTTTATACGGGGTGTCCCAACTATTTATGGAGCTGAAAGGTTATGTCGAGCTGAGCACAAAATCATATGGGAGGGGGTCTATTTTCACATTCTTAGAAGCTACAGGGCTTATTAATATTTCACGACTTTGATTCACGTTATTGTTTCTAGCAGAAGAACTAAATTATATAAAACTTATTTTGATAGCTATGATAAATAATGACATTAAAATTAGCTATGCATTAGATAATATCATTATGTTATTGTTTTTGGCGGCATTGAAAAGAAAATTAAATAAATTACAAAATTGATTTAAAAAAAAATTTCATTTATTACGCAAAATTCTAAGAAATTTGCACTCAAAATTGAAATTTGGTAGTTTCAATCGATTGATTTCATCTTCACACGAGCGCAGCTCGGTAACAGTTAAATTGGTGGGTTTGTTGATATACCGTTGGAAAGGTGATTTCATTGCCCTTAAAATAAGTTTTATGTAAGTTAGTTTTTCTGCTACAAACAATAATGTAAGCCAAAGTCGTGCAATATTAATTATCCCTGTAGCTCCTAAGATTTTTTGCTCAGCTTGACATAACCTTTCAGCTCTGTAAATATTTGTACTCAATAGCGGGACACCCTGTATATATATATGAGCGGGCTGAGCCTAACCGTTTACGGTCTGGTGAAATCACCGTCGTAAGATGGTAGTGCGGGTTCATAAGACCTCAAATCTTCGCCATATGGAGGGATATCGCTAAGCAAAAAAACTAAGTGGGGGGACTGTAACATGGCGTTACAAAATAATATTTAACAATATTTATATATCATACTAATTACACACATTATATCTACTTGATAAAATAATATTATTATTTATAATGTAATATTACTGTAAAATTCTCTATAATAAATCATATCATAGAATTATAATAAGTATATTATAGTTATATTATGTATGTTTGATATAATAATATTATTATTTATAATGTAATATTAATAGATTATTCATAGAATAAATCATATCATAGAATTATCATTTAAGTTATACAATCAGCCACAGATAGGCTACACACAACATAAAATACACAAAATAACAACAACCACTGCAACTAGCCAAACCAGTAGGCTACCAACAACACGAGATACACAAAATAACAACAACCACAGCAACTAGCCAAACCAGTAGGCTACCAGCATCACGACATACATAAAATAAATTACAAACAAACAACAGTACCAAAATAGAATCTGCATATGGTGTTGTGACTCACTCGTCACAAACCAATTGAAACTTTAATAAATTAATGCCGATAGCAAATATCGACTAACCTTGATCATGAATTGAGGCATAAACAGATAGTAAAATAAAACACAGCACAAATTGCTTTAAGTACCGAACTACCTCAATTCATGATACCATGCATGATCCAATTACGACAAACAGAAGCAATTCAGAGCGCATGCTTAAGTTATAGCAGCAAGTAGTAATATGCTGACTTAAAAAAATAATGCCACACAGATGAACGACGCTATGCGCTTGATACCTGAGTCGCGATACTGTTTGATGAAAATGGAAAATATCGTACAAACAGTGAACTCGATATTTAATCTACTTTATTTTATGCAGATGTTGGTCGCTATTTTTTGACCAAATGACAATGCATAATTGCCAAAGCTCAATAAACAATGTATGTATGTTTGTATGTGGATATAATTTAACTAGATGGTAAGATAAGTTAAGATTGTTGAACAATCGCAATGTGACAAAAAACTGTCAATTGTACAAAATTATAATAGTATAAAATAAAGTGATAATGTAAAGATTTGGGAAGCCAGAACAGATAAATATCTGTGCTTCAGCTAGAAATAAAGGGGAATGAATAAAGAGTCTGAAGACGCAGTACATTACTTTTCCCAGACACCAACAAGAATTTTCTTTCCTTTGAAGCGGACCAGTGTGGATAGTACACATTAAGTTAAGTATACAATCGGCTGGTGAGCCATTATAATACACACCCAAAATCTTTTGGCAACCTCACGGCTGCCTATTTATTTGGCACCTACCATGCCGGTTAAATATAAGGTAACATTTTTTTTATCTAGGGAAATTGTGGTAGGATGCGATCTTTCCTATTGGAGGAAAGACGCATAAGGTTTTGAATCAAATAACACTTCACTTTAGGGCCACGACTATAAGGACCTACGGGTATCCTCACAGGGAGGATCCCAACATTTTTGGCGCAGCCGGTAGGATCCTTTCTGTTCAGGTGAGCAGCAAGGACTTTTTGAAGAAAAAGGAGTTTGAAATTAACTAGTAGGATCCTTGTCGTTTATGGGAACAGCAAGGATATTTAAAAAAAAAATTTTTTATTTGAAAAATTTTTAAAATAAAAAATATAAACTCAATTCATGAAAAAAAAAACTTCAACACTTTAGGGTTTTTCGTTGGTTTTTATCACGCAAACACTTTAAAACATAAACACGAACAAGAACAGTTTTGATATCAACTTAATACAAAATTATAAGGTTCACTGATATTTAGTAGAATTGATGTCCCAAAGTATAACTATTAAATAGCTTAACAAAAAAATAGTTTACGTATTACTTACATAGAAATTATGAGTTCAGTTCATTACGAGTTGAATTCAACTCAAGATTGATTTTGGGGGGAAACATTTTTTGGGAATTGAATTGTGTTTGTAGGATCCACCTGGGTCCCGCTAGAAATAAGTATCGTTGGCGGATCCATCTCCCACCACCTCTCGGGAAAGAGGATGGCAGGGACAAATTTTTATTAATACATAGGGGTAAGTCTCGTTTAATACCTTTTTGAGTTTAATTAATCAATCGTAGTTTGAAATCATAGTATTTTTATTATTAATTACATTCATTGTCAACATCATTTTACTACGTGGCGGTCTGAAAACTTTACGTATCAATGACGAAGCCGATGCAGAAGATTAACCTGGCAGTGGATTTCTATGAAAAATTAAATACATGTGTAAATAAAGTAACTCACCGTGGAGGAGCATCGGTCAGCACCAAAAAGATTCGAAACGAGCTGAATTTTGAACGGAAAGTTGTGATTTGTAAATTTCTAAAAATTTTGTTAATATGTATTGCATCAAATAAATGAATATATAAAAAAATTATATTTAACTGACTGGGCTTACAGGAGAATTGATTGCATAAAGAACACTTCGGCTTAGGGCTGTAGAAAGGCGACGCAGTAATTTTAACTTGCTTTTGCTTAAATGGATCACACTAGTGACATAGAGAGAAGGTATCTAGATCTCATAGGAGAATTGGACAGGTTTTTGGAAAAACTATGGGTCCGAGCAAAAGTGGTTATATCAAACAAAGATAATTTCGCTTTGCTGCAGTCAAATACGGTAGGCAAAAATTTGACAAAGGTAGAAGAGGCAGACGTATTATTTGATTTCGTAGATAAATATCACGAGCACAGGAGTACGGCTCAAACAAGGAGATTTGAGGATTATAAGAGAGATTTTGAGGCTCTGAGAACAAAGTTAGGCGAAGTGCAACAACTAAGAATAGGAGACCAAGGTAGAGCAGAAGAGCTAGATTTGGAAAACGCAAGATTGCGAGATCTGTTGCAAAGAGAAGGCGTATCGAAAGAGTTAGTAGAGAAGTTAATTGTCCAACAGGCTAGAGTAGATTTTGAGACAGTCGAACAGGCAAATGCTAGGATTAGGGAATTACAGGTACAAAATAGGCATATGCAGGAAGAATTGAAATTGGCAACAGAAAATTCATTGCATCATAAAGAGGCAACAGACGTGGAGACAGAAGAAAAGGGACATATCTACGAGAATATAGAAATAAAAAATAATACAATGAATCTTAACGCAATAGCTAAGACTGTGAACAATCTCGTCCCATTACTCTCGGGAACCGACTTGCCAACGGAGGTTTACAGGTTCATTCAAGGGTGCGATCTTGCAATAAGACCGTTTAATGCTAGTGAGTTACCACGCGTTGTAGAATGTATAAAGTTGAGATTACACGGGGATGCTTTTGATTTGTGCAGAGGAAGACAATTTGCCAATATTGAGGAATTTTACCTATTAACTAAATCCAATTATCTAAGGGAAACAACTTACAATTCAATTTTAATGGAATTGTCGAAATATGTTCAAGAGCCAGGAGAAAAATTACAAGCATTTGTAAGAAGATTAATTCCGATAGAAGCAAGAGGGAAGGATTGCATAGGAGAAGAGGCAGGTTTGTTGGGTCAATTAAATAAGGCGGTGGTGACGGCTTTTAGGGTAGGATTGAATGACCGAAGCTTAAAACCAGTAGTGTTGACTATGGAGGGCAAGAATTTAGCCGAGTTAGCGATTAAGGCGGCCGAAATAGATTATATGTTGAGGAGCGCCGGTCAATATGGATCCTGGGTCACACCGCGGAAACAGGTGTATGCAGTAGTGGACGAACCAAAGAATGTTGACAGGCAGTTTAGCCAATATCGAGGAGTATAGATAGATTCTATTCAAATAATAGTAGTAGAAAACAAAGTTTGCCGGACAAAGATGCTAGAACCCGAATTAAATGATCGTTCTGTGGGAAATTGGAACATACCAGGGATGAGTGTCTTACAAGGAAAAACACTCCATACTGCGAAAAATGCCAGGAATATGGTCATGAAAAAGGGTGGAATTGTGCCGAAGAATTCAGGCCTAGAAATAGACAAATTCAAGAGAAGAGCTTTGAGAGTAAAAATAATAGAGGAGTCAATACGGTAAACCCATTCAGAGATAATGGGGGAAGAATTTCGGTAGGGAGCGAAGACCGGTATTGCAATGCAAGTGGTGTAACAAAATAGGGCACACGGAAGGAGATTGTTACGCAAAAACAAAACAGAGCAAGAGACAGGGAAATTTCTAAGGGCCCAGCAAAGGCCATTAAGCTGGGAACCCCGAGATAAGAGAGTAATACGGCCGCTAAAGGCAGTAACAGAGGATTAGACGCCTGAAAAGGTTGTGAATATCTGTACATCTAAGCCAATAGAGAGTGTTAACTTGTAAAGAAATTATAAAGGTTTGTATCTCTAAGCCAGTAGAAGGTGGAGTATATCTTATCCAGGAGAAGGTGAGCATAAGCTCAGAGTTAGAGGAAACAATTGAGTTGTTGAAAACAACAACAAAGAATTTTTGTTATAACATGATAACTATCATGCAAATTATTCTGTAAGTGATTTATATGATAAATGTGGGAGAAACAGTAAGAAATATAAAAGAGACAGTGGAGAATAAGAAGATAAAGGCTATTGAGATACTTAAAATGGTAATAGGTAAAGTCAAAGAGACTTTAAGCGATAAAATAAAAATGTTTAAAGAAAATAAGCCAAGTTGTTGCTGGCACAGAAATCTGACCATGCAAGAGAGTAAGAGGGGTGCATGTTTTGGCGTCGCCAAAGTGAATGATGTGTTTGTAGAAATTCCTTGCAAGAATGCTATAAATGGACGACTCATTCTACTTGTAGATTCCGGAGCAGACACGAGTTTAATTAAACAAAGTGCATTAGAAACAATCGAAAATAGAAGCGAAAATAGAAACCAAAGAAAAAGTGGTCACAATGTATGACACAATAAGTCACAATAATAACATTGCTACAGTTGAAACAAGAAAAAGAGTTGAGAGGAGATAAACATTTAATTAATTATAATGAAGAAATAAAGATTAAAGCGCGAACCGCGCAAATAGTAAGAATAAAAGTGAACTCAAAGATTCCGGTAGTAGTAGTACATAAACAAGAAATTGAGCCAGGAGTTTATTTAGGAGAAAGTTTAACCAACGTAGTTAACAATACAGCATGCGTATCAGTTTTGAATGCAACGGAAAGGGATACGACCATACCGAGAAATTATAAACTAGAATTTTCGAATTTTAATATGTATAAAACAGATAATCACATGCTATACAGCGTAAGGACACATAACGTAAGAGAAAGAATTAAAAAATTAACAGAAACAATTAAATTGGACACAAATTTAAATACCCTCTGTGCTAACGGTCCTTAATAGAGAATTTGTTAACTTCATACAATTATAAAATTATATGAGATAAATTATCATATACTCCTGTTTTAAAACACGAAATTCAGGTACAAGCAAATCAGCCGCCAATAAATCAAAAACAGTATAGATTACCTCAGGCCCATACGGAGGCAATTCAAAACCAAGTAGAACAGCTTTTGAGAGACGACATAATTAGGCCAAGCAAGTCACCTTGAAACCCACCATTACTATTAGTGGCAAAGAAAGCAGGGAGTGATGGAAAGAAAAAGTGGAGGTTATTCATAGATTTTAGAAAGGTAAATGACGCCATCATCAAACAAGTTTTTCCAATTCGAAGAATTTATGAAATCTTAGATCAATTAGGACACCGTAGATATTTTTCAACTCTAGATTTGGCAAGTGGGTACCATCAAGTCCTCGTAAACAAAAGTGATAGAGAAAAAACAGCGTTCAGTACGGCATTTGGGCACTATGAATTCAATAGAATACCATTTGGACTCACCGGAGCTCCAGCAACTTTCCTAACGTTGACGAATCATATACTGACGGGATTACAGGGAATAGATTGTTTTGTATATTTAGATGACGTAGTAATTTATGGTAAAAACTTGCAGCAACATGAGGAAAGACTAGCGCAAGTATTTCAGAGACTGAGGGAAAATTGTTTAAAATTAAATACGGAAAAGTGTCAATTTCTTCGTAGAGACATATCCTACCTAGGACACAAAAGTTCGGAGCTAGGGGCCTTACCAGACCCACAAAAGTTAGATTGCGTAAGAAATAGTCCAATGCCAAAGAATAGAAAGGAAGTTCAAGCGTTTTTAGGGTTAGCAAACTATTACAGGAAATTCATAAAAAATATATCACAACTGGCATCCGTCATAAACAATTTATTGAAGAAAGACACAAAGTTTCAATGGCCAGAAAAATGGCAAGAAGCATTTGAAAAAATAAAAAAAGCAATAACTTTATCACCCGTGCTAGCCTATACCGATTTTGCGAAACCATTTTTACTAACGACTGACGCAAGTGGGGAAGCGATAGGAGCAGTTTTGTCACAGGGTTAAGTAGGAGAAGACAGACCAATTGCCTTCGCAAGTAGATCATTAAATAGCGCAGAAAAAAAGTATTCGACAATAGAAAAGGAATTTTTAGCAATCATATGGGCAGCATAAAATTTTAAAGCATATTTATTAGGTAGACCCTTTAAAATTTACACGGATCACCAACCCTTGAGAGGCATAGCGAATCTGAAGATCTGAAAGACATCAAGATTAGCAAGATTTAGACACAAGATGTCAGAATATGATTTTGAAATAATATATAAACCAGGAAAAAGAAATTTAAATGCAAACGCGTTAAGAAGGATACCACGATCAGAGCAGGGTATAAGATTAGTTCAAACGAGATCAAGGACCATTGTCAACGAGCAAAAGGATAAATCAGAGAATAATTCAGAAACTGAAAGTACACAGGAAGAAGAATCATTAGGTATAGAACAAAAAGAGAAAATAATAACGGATCCAAAAGAGATAGAAACAATACTGAAAGATTTTCACGATTCACCATTAGGAGGCCATCAAGGAATCAAGGAGCCTTGAAGACACTATTTAGAAGATGAAAAGAATACAGGTGGAAAGGAAATAAAAGAATATGAATAAAAAATTGCAAGAAATGTCAAGTAAACAAAAGTTCTAGGTTAACTAAAATGCCGATGGTCTTGACAGATACACCAACACGACCACATTCGATAAAGTTTATATGGACATGGCGGGTATACTGTCAGAGACAATATCCGGTAATAAATATATACTAACATCAAGGACGATTTTTCAAGTGAATTTGAAACGCAAATGTGGGCCGTTATATAATGTCGAGGATCCTTCGAAGGTATTAAAGTACCAGATCCAAAGAGCGCATGAGTTAGTAAGACAGAATCAGCAACGTGCGAAAAAAGCCTCAAAAAAGCAATATGATAGTACTTTATATCCAGTGAAGTTTAAAATCGGGGATAAAGTACTAATGAAAAATCAGTGTAGGAAAAACAAATTTTCACCGATATGGATAGGGCCATATGATGTGGTAGGAATTAGAAGTGCAGTCACAACCGAAATTTTAATCAGAAATAAAACAAAGAAAATTCGTAACAATTTATTCAAACTGTTTCATAGCAATTAAGGAAATAAATGATTATCGAAGATAAATAAATTACAGAAGAAATGGCAACTAATAAAAAGTAAAATCTAAAATGATATAAAAGGGAAAAAGAATAAGTAAAAGAAAGAATAATAATGAAATAAATTTAAAGGAAGAGACTTCTCATAAAGAATAGGTAAGGAAATAAATTCCAGCGAGAAGAATAATTGTGAAAAAGAATAAGTAAAAGAGAGAATAATGATGAAATGAAGATAAATAAAGAAAAATCAACGAGGAAATAAAATAAAAAGAAAGATTTAGAAAATAAAAATATCGCAACAGGGTAATGGTATAGGTATAATTAAATCAGGGTCCAACACAAAGGCCAAGAAAAAATAAAGAAAAATAAAAAAATTCAGTGAAGCCTGAAAAAGTTTTAGAAGGGCAAAACAAAAAAACGGTAATGCCTTCCGACCACCATGAAATCAATAAACTAGAAAATTAGGTGGAGAACAAGTGCCAGATAAATAATATTTCCAACAAATGGAAGATGCAGAATAATTCAATAAGTTACAAGAAGAGAAACAAAAAATAAAATTCTTACAATAAAAAATGAAAAGAAACCAAATTAGAAAAAAATTAATTTCGAAGCCAATTATAAATTGTGCTTACGCAAAAAAAAAACATTTTTTTTTAAATAAAATTAAAAACAGGAATAGAAATAAAGTAAATGAAAGAGTTCATTCAGAGGAAAAAGGAAATATAGGAGAGAACACAGTGTTAAGCAAATTAAAAGAATTAATTAAAGTCGGAACAAATATACGATCCGAAAAAGTTGGAAAAGAAAATAAATCAATGAAATTAAAGTCAATTGGAAGGAAAATTGAAATGAAAAAAAGTTGAATTTTCAAAATTACATTAAAGTAAGACAATTTACTTAGTCATCGTAGTAATTCATGAATTAATTTCCGGAAAACTTAAATAAAAATAAAGAAAAGAAAAACGAATAAACATTGCCTGATACTAAATGAATATCAGAGTAAAGAAAAGTATGTAAATGTCGGTAATAGTAATATTAAAAATCTAAGATAATATACAATTTCCTCGTAAATTCTAAAGTAATTCTGAAGTAAGAAACGATGTCATATCTAAGTCACTTCATTTTGAAAAAAAAAAAAAATAATATAAAATTGCGTTTCACGTATTAGAAAACGCAGTATTATAGATGAAAGAACCAGCATTTAATTGTCGAAGAGGTCAATAAACAATGTTTGTTCTTTTCCTATTCATTATGATGAAAATGAAATTAATAAAAATAAATAAATCCTCTTATAAAATTTAAGATACGTAACGGTACGTAAAAGAAATAAACATGTCAGAAGGTCGATTAAATTTTATATTAGAGCATATTTGTAATTACAAAAAAATATAGCATTTAAAGAATTTAATATAGGGATTTATAAAGAAATTCATGAATAGATTTATTAAAATTATTTCGAATATCAAAGAAAATATAATTCGAAAGGCAAGGTAGCGAGCGACAGACTTGAACATGGTGGGATATCCAATCCTGATAAAAAGATGATGATTCACTGGTGACAACATAGTTGAAGTAATAAAAGTATTGCTTAATACATTAACCAGGAGTAAGACGTCCATCAGAAAGTTTCAAAACATCTAAATAAAATTCGAAAGCTTCAGTGACCGGATAAAATTTGTGAGATCTGGAATATATTGCGGATCAATATAGGGCTGTGGTTAACTAAACAGTTGATTTGCATTTAAAAAGTATTGAACCCGATCTGCTTTAAATAAGAAGCAATAAATTGCAGTTAGTTTCGACCTAACCTTAGGTACCTCTACCCTTATTTGACAGAAATCTAAAAGAAGCATATCACTGTTATGATAAAACTGAGAAATTCTTCTTTTAAGAAACATGATGCACAAATAAAAGCTGACTTTTTCTTTTAATGCCTGTTAAATAGTAAGACTGTTGTTTAGCGAAAGTAAGCAATCAGTAAGAAACTATTGAAGCTGAGAAATATACTCTTTGGTGTGAACCCTTAACATAAGGAATCTTAATGAAAATGGTTTGCTTCTCTTGTATATTTTCAAGGAAAAAAAAAATGAAATAAATATAATGCAACGGAGAACAATGAGTGAACTTACGCTCAAAACAATATGCAGTTAAAGTAAGTTACGCTCCTGTCATCAACAGGCTGCACACCAAGAACTACTAACAAGTTACAGTTAAAACCAAAAACTCCAACCAACTCGAAATCATTTCAAATATTCAACACTGTACCGAAACTTCACAACTTTTGGCGCATCATAAACTAGACGACAAAAATGATCTAATAACGATGGTAACAATTCATAATCACCATTACCGCCGGGTGCAAATTGTACACCACGCTCCAACCAATGATCAACATGACAAAAGGTCCAGAAGCTTGTGTTACACAAAATAATCATCATCTCCGCCGGTTATAAGTTCCTGAAGAACAGGGCAGCTGCTCAACATTCCTTAATGATTTGTTTATATGTTATTTATTTGAAATATTTTGAAAGAAGATATGTCGATCATTATTTTAAGATAGAAAAAAAAAAACAAAGGAAAATTTTAAAAGTATTAGTTAAAGAACGTATATCGACCTTCCAGAAAAGATTAACGACCCTATGTATACTGGGTGTACCGCAATTTAGTGCAAATATTTACGGAGTTCAAAGGTTAAGTCGAGCTGAGCAAAAAATCGTATGGGAGGGGGGGTCTATTTCCACATTCTTAGGAGCTACAAGGTTAATAAATATTTCACGACGTTATTGTTTCTAGCAGAAAAACTAACTTACAAAAAACTTATTTTGATAGCTCATTTTAAAGGCAATGAAATCTCCTTTTTAACGGTATACCAACAAACCCCACCAACTTAACCGTTACCGAGGTGTGATCGTGTGAAGATGAAATCAATCGGTTGAAACTACCAAATTTCAACTTTGAGTACAAATTTCTCAGAATTTCGCGTAATAAATGAAATTTTTTTTAAAGCAATTTTAAAATTTATTCAATTTCCTTTTCAATGCCATAAAAAACATTAACATATCTTAAAAAAAAAGTTGGCTGTACTAAAAAACTATACTTATTTGAAAATAATGATAAATAATGACTTTTCAATTAGTTATGCAGTAGATAATACCTTATCTACATAACCTTTCACATAACCTTTCAGCTCCGTAAATAATTGCACTCAATTGCGGGACACCCTGTATATATATGAAAAAGAATAGAAGGAAAAATATGGTTGACAGCACAACTAATTGCATAGAATAAGAAAAAAATATATAAGAATTGTGAATTTAAAAGCATAACTGCAATTAAACCATTAAAATTTTACAAGAAAGAAACAAAGAACCATTTAAATAAAACAAACTTATTTAAGAAATATATGAAAATTAAGAAACTATGATTGTAAGCTTAGAATGAAACACGTTCAAGCAGTACAAAAGAAATATTGATAACAAATAGAAAAATTCAGCAAGAATATTTAATTCAAAAGAAATAAGGAAATAATTCAAATATATTTCATGTTAGCAGGGCAACAAAATCCAAGACAAACATATATAGTTAAAAACACACATTTTTTATGTCGAAAAAATTATGGCTATATAGATAGCATAATTTTTTCTTTGTCAAAGTTGGGAGGAATGTTGTGATTTTATGCAGATGTTGGTCGCTATTTTTTGACCAAATGATAATGCATAATTGCCAAAGCTCAGTAAACAATGTATGTATGTATGTATGTTGTATAAGTTAAGATTGTTGCACAATCGCAATGTGACAAAATCTGTCAATTGTACAAAATTATAATAGTGTTAAATTAAGTAATAATGTTAAAATTTCACCAACCGAATCCCGAGGTAGCTACTGATTACCGTAGTGCTTACCAACCGATTACCGAGGCAATCACTTATTACCGAAGTGCTTACCAACAGATTACCGAGGCACTTACTAATTAACGAAGCGATTACCAAGTGACTACCAGTTTCTAAAGCGATTACCGAGTACCGCAGTGCTACCAACTGATTACCGAGGCAATCACTCATTACCGAAGTGCTTACCAAACGATAACCAAGACACTCACTGTCTACTGAAGTGACCAAGAAGTACCAAGCGGTTACGGAGTGCTCAAATACTTACTGAGACACTAGCCAGCGCCAGAGAGCTGACCAACCGATTACTTACTTAGGTGGCCGTAACAACCCGTGTCCGGATTTCGACCGACCTCATCAGCTCTCGCCAGGCGCCTCTGCTTTGCGCGCGCCTTCTCCAATCGGACCGATTACCGAGGTAATAACTGATTACCCAAGTGCTTACCAACCGATTTCCGAGGCACTTACTGGCTACTGAAGCGATTACCAACCGAATACCAAAAGACTGAGACCGTAACCCAACAATACCCACGCCAACTCCTATCTGAGGCTGCTTATTTAAGATACTAAGTTAGTTAATTGTTCAATAAAAAGAGTATTTGAATTATTGGAAAACCTGCGTTTTTTTAATTTCAAAATAGTTTGTGAAAGTTAGTGGATCTTTCACAGGATCCTGGGGCGGCTGAGTATTATCTCAGCTTTCGAGAAGAACCATGTCACATTTTTCTATAGCACATAATTGAAAACGGAATATATTCTAAAATTTTTAATACCTTTTCACTATGTGTATGTTTCAAAGGGAGATAAATAAATGTGGGAATATCCGTCTGCGGAAAATTCGTCTAAAACAACTCGTTGAATTATTGCCTCTATCCGAGACGAATTTTCTACTCGAGTCGACTCAATTGGCGAACTTTAGTTTGTCGTTTTAGAAAGAGTTTTAGACGAATTGTTTAAAAACTAATGGTTTGAAGCGAATTTTAACAAGATGAATTGTGAAAAGACGAATTTTCCTGCAAATTGAAAATGAGTCTCATTGATACTTACCTTCCCCCCAAGATTTTTTTCAGATTCGCCACTGCCCATGTCACACTTCATCACACTTCATCACAAATATGTGACCTCCCCGGCCCGCCTAAACGTGTTATGTAATTTATGAACAGCCCCTAAAATAACTTGCAAACTTTTCGAGATATTCCATTAGCGTCCAAAGATAGTCAGACGGTCTCCATCGCACATGTCAGCAAAAATAAAAAAAAAACAACAAACTTAATTTTGTATAATTTAAACAAAATTATATTATAGTTACTGGAGCTTATTTGACATCTGAATTTTAGGTACCTTTTTTGTACACTTTTTGCTCTAGAAATGCTCAAAAATTAAAAAATTCGGCCAATATTATTTGAATTTAGAGGTTATTCTTTTTTAGAGGTTATTGAATTTATAGGATCCAATAAATTGTATCTACTTTAAAATAGAAAACAAACCTACGTCAATCCATAAGGTACTTCTTGAGATATCGTGGAGACCAGTTTGAAACGTGGGTTTTTAGAAGACGCGTTTTAAGAATTGGTTAACGATTTTTCAAGCTATTTGCTTTACACTGTGTAAAGATGAAAGTCGCTAAAACTCGTTTTCATCTATACACCATATGCACACACCGAAGATTTTTATTTTGTCTTATTTTATTTTTATTTGCTGTTGTCGAGATATGCTTTTAACGTTAATTTAATTCAAGATAAATAATTCACGAAATTTACATTATAATAAATAATAACTGAGAATAGTACAATAAGTTTAAACAGACTTAGTATTAAAATTACTATAAGTAGCCATGTAAGCAGCAGCCACCTCAGTTAATTTCACCCGGTTGGCAACACTATGCCGAGGTGAAAAGCACACATGTCAAAAACAGCTGAAACGTAAACTCACCACATCATGACTGTGCAAGAAAGTTGGGGTGACTTAAACAACGAGCAGCAAATAAAAATTCATTCACGCGACAGCAGCCAAACTGGTAAGTCATATATAATTAATTAGCTCCTGCAAACCTTTTCCTATACGTTAAGCCAGAGTGGATAACGATTCCTTTTCTAAGTCCTAACTACTCGTTAAGCCATAGTGGATAACGATTCTTTTCCTAAGTCCTATCTACGCGTCAAGCCATAGAGGATGACGATTTATTTTAATAAGACCTGCCTACGTGTCAAGCCATAGTGGATAACGATCCATTTTCCTAAAGTCCTATCTACGCGTCAAGCCATAGTGGATGACCTGCCTACGCGTTAAGCCATAGTGGATAAAAATTCCTTTCCTTAGTCCTATCTACGCGTCAAGCCATAGTGGATAACGATTCATTTTCCTAAGGCCTGCTACGCGTCAAGCCATAGTGGATGACGATTTATTTTCCTAAGATCTGCCTACGCATCAAGCCATAGTGGATGACGATTCATTTTCCTAAGACCTGCCTACGCGTCAAGCCATAGTGGATAACGATTCATTTTCCTAAGACCTGCCTACGCGTCAAGACATAGTGGACGAAGATTCATTTTCCTAAGACCTGTCTACGCGATAAGCCATTTCGGATAACGCATCCTTTCTAAGCCAACGTGCTAAGCCACAGTGGGTGACGATGCTGACAGGGTATGAAATCGAGAAACTACGCCTAAGCCAGGGTAATTCTAAGTGCAAATTTACATTAAGAAACTTTGCCATAAGTAAATTACATTAAAGTGAATTAAACAACAATAAATTAAGAATAATTGATATAATGAATGTAATAAAACTTTGAACTTTCTATTTTTAAACAATAAAAGCGGAATTGAAATTTTAGTATCGTGCAATAAATTTTTGTGAACCAATCCTGGACACCGGCGAGTGATACCTTGGCTAAAAGGTTCGTCACAACTATTTCAACGCCACAGCGCATCTAGCGACATCTGGTGGTGCCTGAGGAAACTATTTTTACCACAGTATTGTAGGGAATACCGGCGTGAATTTCAAAAAGATTGATGTGAGATACACATTTTTTGTGAGATAACATACTTTTGATGAGATATTAATAATTTTCGTGAAAAAGCTAGGTTCCTTTCTTATGCGATAACTTTTTTATGTAATCGTTTGGAAACATATTGAAAAATGGAAATAAACAGTTGAGTTTTCTGATGCAGATTTATGAAAACCTACCCTTAATGGAATAATTTGTCTTGGCTTAGAAGAGAGCGCAATCTTCTTGACTGTTGATCAAATCAATAAAGTTTTTTGTGTCCAATTAGATGTAAGGTAAAAATTATCAAAAACTTCCTTCTGACGAACAATATAATTTTCTTTGCAAAACATTTTGCATTTGCAAATAATTTGTCATTGAAATTTTTTTGCACTAATAATATTACCATTGGCTGTTGGATGCTCTCTGCCGCGCTCAACTATTCATTAATTTCATTTGCTATATTTTCAATCGGTTTAAGTTTTACCTACCCCACAAATGACTTACCAGCACTTCTTGCATTTTTACAAAATGTTATAACTTTAATTAAAGGCCAAAAACAAAAGAACACCTGCACAATTATTTACTCAGCAATACTCACTCTCACAACGCTTCTCTGTTGACACTCGTATAATAATCATTATTGTCAATAATATTAAAAATGCTGACATAATATTAAAAATATTATTGACCACCAAAGCAAATAAACAAGACAACTATCGCGCTTAAAAACGATCTACTGCCAAAATTTCAGCGCAATTGGCCCAGAGGTTTTTTAAAAGTGGACGTAATTATAGTGCCAGCACGCCCATTTTTATTACAGTTGCAGACGGTAAAAAAAACGAAATGGTAATTTAAGCCCTTGAAGGGGCTTTGACCGAGCTTCTTATGATCAATTGTGTTGTGTGTGTTGTGAAATTTTTTAACACAAACGATTGACAACTGGACCTACCAGCTTTATGCCGGCTCCGAACGGCTTATGTTCTCAAGAAGCTTTTCATGGCAGTTTTTACTCTCTGAGGTTTGCCATTGTCTGCAGAGAGGTGACGGCCGAACAGAAAAATTAATTCAATTGAAAAACTTTCTGTGTCAGATGGGGGACTCGAGCCTAGGCGTATAAGTCACTCGCTCTACCCACTACGCCGTGGTCACCAGACGGTAAGCATTCAAACTGAATTACCAAATTTTAGTCTCATACAATCGAAACAGTCAGTGAATTTTCACAAGAGTTTTTGTGAACGTAATGTTAAAATTCGTTTAATTCTTTGGTTCTTTTTTAGACCTTGTTGGAACACTACTTAAATAGTTTTTAATAGACTTTAAGAAAAGCGATGCGCACAAGTGTAGAGTAACTTCAGATATGAGTTTTATTCTTTACAGAACAGTTTTCTTTTATCTCTTTACATAGTAAGTTTCGTGTATATATTTGTATATAATAAATAAAGATGGCTGTGCCCGCGAATTTCAAATAATTTTACAATTCGCCACAAGTTGTATTGTTTAGTATGGACACAAACCTTAGCACAATTGATAATAAATTCAAAATTCAAATAAAATAAGGCATTCATGTCTTTAAGAGTAAGAGATCTGAATACAAAGTAAATTTAAGTGTAATTCAATTAGATTTATAATCGTTTATTCAGCAATAATTTCATTTAAGCAATAATAAATACAAATTGGCGTTTTGCCCAAACACCGGCTTGGTTTTATGGCTGTAAGGCTTCAAGAATCTTCCGGCAAAACTGCCAACTTATGGATCGGTCGTCGAATAATTCCTCTGGTTGTTTTGACGTTGGCGACCCTGACCTTTCCGTCCTGCCCTTCTACGACAGCGATCACTCTGCCCATTGTCCATTGAAATGGTGGAGCGTTTTCTTCGTGGACGACGACAAGTTTTCCGCCCACTAGGTTCGGCTGCTCTAATGTCCACTTTTTGCGTTGCTGAAGACCTAGTAGGTTATCCCCCCGACCACCTCTGCCAGGACTGCTGCTTGAGATAGCAAACAAGCTGCCATCTTAAGCAAGAGATTTGCTTCACCGGGACTATCTCCGGTGGAAGTGCTATTAACATATGCGCTGGCGTCAGAGCTTCTCCATCGCTGGGGTCTTGGCTGAGTGGAGCAATTGGCCTTGAGTTAATCATAGCCTCTACCTCTATCAAAACTGTGAGCGGCTTTTCTGCTGTTAGAAGCGCGTTGCAGCTTCCCAGAGCCCTCCGAAGTGAGGCGCTCTTGGTGGTATGAAGAAAAAGCTGAGCCCTTCTTTTTCTACGAACTGGTGGAGTGCCTCCTTCTCGCTGTAGAACTTCTCGCGGAATTCCTTCAGTTTTCGTTATGCACCTACGAAATTTGTTCCGTTGTCGCAGTACACTGTTTGAGGAATTCCTCGGCGTCCAATGAACCTTCTAAGGGCGAGAATAAAAGAATCAGAAGAAAGGTCAGTTACTAATTCTATATGTATAGCTTTAGAAGCGAAACAAACAAAGATCGCTATGTACGACTTTACTGGTGATCGACCGCGAATTTTTAGAACGGACGTAAAGCCTTAAGACTATCTGCTGGTAGATTACCTATTATTTGAGTAAGCAGTTTTAGCTTGTACCTAAAGCAATGAATACAATTTCTCCCGGTTTTTCTGCATGCTTCTTTGCCATTTACTAGCCATATTCGTTCTCGAAGAAGCCCTACCAATGCGGTTGGTCAGGCATGGAGGTTTTTTATATGCAGATACTGAAGATACATTTTTATGAAGTGCGAATTCTTTGACATTATCAGCGGGAATTTGGCACCGTACTCAATTGGCGCATTTAAAAGACGCCCACCTACTCTAAGTAGGGTGAACGAACGATAAATGCCTTTTGAACAGTGTATAAATGGATTGAATTTTTGCATATTTGGTGGAAGTGCGATATTTTTCCGAAGCTTAATTATTTCTTCACCAAATTCGTCATTTTGAACTATTTCTACTAATCTTAAAAATGCCCATTGTAACTCTTGCGCCGTAGGTAACTTATAACAAACTGGCTTCTTTTTAAGTCTATCAATGAAACGCAAAACACAGGCCATAATACGAACGAGTTTTGTATAAGATGAATATTTATCAGCCACATCGATAAAAACGTTTCTAGGGGATGCTACCGTTACCAGAACTGTGTTACTTTTTCTATTTTATAATTCTTCAAGCTCAGATGAAAGCTCAAACTTAGAATTTTTTGGCCAATGTTCCGAATCATCTAGAAGGAACCGCGGTCCATTAAACCAAATGGAATTATTCAATTCATCCACGCTACCACCTCTAGAGACCATATCTGCTGCGTTTTGTTTTGTTGGAACATGTCGCCATACCACGTTAGGGGACCACTCTTGAATTTCTGCAACTCTGTTTGCTACGAAAGTGTTAAGCGATGATGGATGTGATTTAATCCAATGCAGCGTTTTTTCTGAGTCTGTCCAAAAATAAACTTTCTCAACGTCGTTACTCAATATTGCTGATACTCGAAACCATAATTTGGAGAGAATATGCGCTGCGCAAAGTTTCAACCTTGGAAGCGATTTGGTTTTTAAGAGTGCTACCTTAGACTTTGCGGTTAATAGCGTCGACTTGATACCATCTGCACTTTGGCTACGTATATAAATACAGCAACCATACGCTCTCATGGATGCGTCAGCGAAACCATGAATTTGACATTTGTAACTTGCATGAGCTTGCACAAAACGAGAAATTTTGACTTCCTTCAGATGTGTCAAATTGGTTTTAAAATTTTGCAAACAGGTATCAAGGCGCACTCAAGGAATCGATTCGTCCCAATCTACCTTTTGTATCCAAAGCTCTTGCAGTAAGATTTTAGCTTTGATTATGATTGGGCAGAGCAAACCAAGAGGGTCAAATAAGCGAGAAGAGATAGACAAAATATTTCGTTTAGTGGCACGTAAGTCATTAAAATTTCCATCAAGCGTGAATTGGAACACATCGTCCTTCGGAATCCAACATATACCCAGAGTTTTGATTGAGTCAAAATCGTTAAACTCTAAAGTTTTTTGCGAATTTTCGTTGTTACATAAATTTGGGTGATTTAAAAACCATTTCGCAAGATGAAATCCTCGGGATGCTAATATGCTGCTTACTTCGTTTTTTATTTTTATAAGAGCTTGCAAGCTGTCTGCACCTGTTAGTAAATCATCTACATTGAATCTCTTTTAACTATTTTGGATGCAATTAAGATCTCTCATTTTCTTCACTCAACTTTTTCAAACACCGAATTGCCAAAAACGGTGCTGGTGATGTACCATACGTCAGGGTATTAAGTTTAAAAATTTGAAGAGATTTTAACTCTCTCTCCACACTATGAGCTGGTAATTCCTATGCACTTCGCTTACAAGCACTTGGCGATACATTTTCGTAATATCATTCGTAATGGCATATTTATTCAGACGAAAACGGAGCAGTGTAGAATACAGTTCCTCTTGAACAGTTGGTCCAACCAGCAAGATGTCATTCAATGACATTTGACTAGATGTTTGATATGAAGAATCAAATACAACACGTAATTTTGTACTTGTGCTTTGTGGTCTTAAGACACACTGATGAGGAATGAAGTAGTGTGAAAAGTTCGGAATGTCATTATTCGTAGACGACATATGACCCAGCATAAATGATAGAAATCGTCGTTTTGCGATTTCATAAGATGAGCCGAGACGATTAGGATCTCCTTTGAATCGGAGATTTACCTTGGAATGCGCTGACGACAAGAGTTGTGTTTTCTCTTCAAAGTGGGACTTGCATAAGCGATTCTGGTGCGATTCTGGTGTGAGAAGAACCTTATTATTTTCGGAGGGAATTTCTTCCAATGACCAGAACTTTTCGACAATGGTATCGAGAGTGGTAAAGTCTTCGGAGTGACATACCATTTGACAAATTTGGGAGCTAGAATTACGATAGTGCGTGTATTTTCCTGATACTATCCAACCTAAGAGCGTCTTTTGAAGGAAATTGAGGACCCTGCTTAATTTGGCCAACGGCCATTAATTCGAAGAATGTTTCGATTTCTAACAATATGTCTACCTTTTGTGGCTTGTTGAAGCATGGATCTGCTAGATTAATATTTCGTGGAAGATTCCAATCGCTAGTGTTGATTAAATGATCTGGCTGATACGATGATATGACATTATCCAGAAATCAGCTGAAAATTCATGATCATTTAATCTTGATTTGATTTGTGCATTTAGTTTAGTCTTTACAGTTGCATTAGCTTTTCCGATACCAAACAAATTCAAGCATTTTTCGTCTCTTTGAATTTGTAAACTTTTAGCAAGTTCTCCAGTTATGAAATTTATCTGAGACCCAGACTCAAGTAGAGCACGAGCTAAGCAATACTCTTCAGCTTTGTTTTTAATTTTAACAACAGCAGTGGCTAAAATGACTTGATCGGTTTGAACTGAAGCGTGCATGGCATGTGACGGAGAAGGTGAAATATTCAAAATAGAATTGTCACACGTCACTGGATACTTATGCAATAGCGTATTATGAGATTTATTACAAGCCCGGCAGCGTTGCAATCTGCACTTCGAAACGCTGTGACCTCTTTTTTATTAACAGTTAATACAGAGCGAGTTTACTTTCGCGAACTCAAACCTCTGCTGAACTGGAAGTGCAATAAAAGATGAACAGCCTGAAATGGAATGTTCATCGCTACAAAATAGGCATTTTGGATTTTGCTGCTGTTGAGCTTTTGCACAAGAGAACGTTGATTTATTATTCGGTTTTATCGGTTTATTATTCCTTGTATTAAACTTAGGCTTAGCGGTGGATGTTTCATCAGCAGAAATGTGCTGGTACCTTTTATTCAATGCAGCTTCACAATCGCTCCACAGCGGTAGCGTACTGAAATCTATCTGCTCTTCCCACTTTGTTCTTGTGACTGGATCAACCTTCGACATAACAAAATGTATAATTATCGCATTTGTAATATTTTTATCATCACCTAGCGATAGCAAAGAATCATATACGGCGGAAACTATGTCAATCATATTCCGTAATGAAGAAGCTGATGGTTTATTGATTTCCGCTAAATCAAACAGTGTTGAAACATTATCAAAAAATATCGGACAGTTGTTATCATATACTCTTTTGAGACTAGCTAGCGCTTTTGGGTAATTCTGTTTTGATATTTGGAACGCCTTGACAGTACCTAAAGCTGCACCGGAGGGACATGATATTAAATTTCTAAGCATTTGGAAGCAGTGGATCATTGTATACTTAGTTTTCGAACAAACTTATAAAATTTTTGTACTCAGAATATATACCACCGAATTTTGGAAGTGGCATATGTGAAAGTCTAGAATGATGTAAACCACTGAATAAAATTTCTGGAGCACTTGACTTACGCTGTTTTCTCAACACTGTCACTATAATCGATTTAACACTTACACACAAATCTTCTAATTCTCCCCTAGACTGGTTACTATGATCAGCACACTAGATTTCAGTTTGGCAGGCCATGAGTTTCTCAATATATGAATTTCAAATTTCAAGACGGCATTCCAATTCAATTGAATTCATTGAAATGTTTTTTTCCAGTAATGCCGTCTTAACCCGAAGAATATTTGCTTTAATTGATGACCGTTGGCGCTTAAACTCATCAATGTCATCAGCTTTTCGTGGAGAACCCTGCCTTTTCTTGCCTGTCATGTTACTAAGAAGTTAATTAAACCAAAGCGGATATAGCGCAAAAGTATTTAAATTTTCAAATTTAATTAATATAAATTTACCAATCGTTTCAGCGAACGGTGCAATTCAGTTTCAGAAATTTATTTGATTTGCTTGGATTCACTCTACTAATTGAATGCAATGTCAATCGATCATTCACCGACACTGAACTCGTTAATTTTACGACAAAAAATTATTATTGGCTAACAACACTATTATGATAAACTTTCAAACTTAATGAAAGAAAGATAAGCTACTTAAGTTGCGAAAAAGTAATCAAAACAAACTATATTGATACTCGGAAATTGTATTGAAAACATAGAAATAAGATTTAATTTCTATTATTGAAAACGAGAACGAGATTTTAAACGCGAGTGAATCATTTTGAGTGATTTAATTAAATAGTTACTTCGTTCTTTTAACAAATTATTGATTGAAAAATGTTTAATTCGTGAGTTAACCGAGAGCGCGTGTGTGTGAGTGTCACAGTCGCAGCTACTACCCGCGATTTCTGACAACAGAAACGGAGAATATGGTAGCGGCAGAGGAGAAATTAATTATTTTTATTTGTTATTTATTTATCAATCTTATTCAAACACAATGAACTTATTGACGGAATTGAAATTTAATTAATAGGTTTTATATCAAACCAACGCACCGTTTTGAATTAAATGGAATAAAAGAAAGCACTTCTTATTTGTTTCACATCTATGTGTTTGTAATCAATAATGAATGAATCTCGATATGATGATAAATGCAAAAAATGCCAAGAATTGAAAGTTGTGCATATAAATTACAAAATAATTTTCACTGAGAAAGTCTTAAGCAATTTTTGCTTATTTTTAATAAAATAACTTTCAATGATTCGCACTTGAGTACCTCTTTATTAGCCACTTTGATGGCTGATTCAACTTCCCTCTTGCACAGGCTGCAGTTGCAGTTGACCATTAGGTGGATGTCTAGGTGACTCCGGAATTCTGGCTGGTTGGTAAACCACGGAAGATGACACACCGAATAGAGGCAACAATCGAGCACGAAGATTGATATCGCGAAATTTGCATGCACCGCTTGGCACAATGATTTAAAACACAAAACAAACTTTAATGTCCCTGCTCGGGCGCCATGAATTATCACAAGAGTTTTTGTGAATGTAATGTTAAAATGCGTTTAATTCTTTGGTTCTTTTTTAGACCTTGTTGGAACACTACTTAAATAGTTTTTAATAGACTTTAAGAAAAGCGATGCGCACAAGTGTAGAGTAACTTCGGATATTAGTTTTATTCTTTACAGAACAGTTTTCTTTTATCTCTTTACATAGTAAGTTTCGTGTATATATTTGCATTATAATAAATAAAGATGGCTGTGCCCGCGAATTTCAAATAATTTTACAATTCGCCACAAGTTGAATTGTGTTGTATGGACACACACCTTAGCACAATTGATAATAAATTCAAAATTCAAATAAAATAAGACATTCATGTTTTTAAGAGTAAGAGATCTGAATTCAAAGTAAATTTAAGTGTTATTCAATTAGATTTATAATCGTTCATTCAGCAATATTTCATTTAAGCAATAACAAATACAAGTTGGCGTTTTGACCAAACAGTTGGAAAGATAGCATTTTAATGATTTTTGGGTGGTAAAAACAGCAACAATAATAACAACAGCCGAGTTGACCATTCTTCCGACGCTGTTCTCTTCGGACTGCCTCTGCTAACAGACGAAAATCTAAAGAGTGCTTTCAACTCTATTTGTCACTCCATCGATTTCCACTCGCCACTTGTAAGAGACATATTCCGTTCAAAGCCTAAATCGAACTACACAAGCAGTGTGGTTATTATTAAATTTTACACGCCTTATGATAGGAATAAAGTACTGAAGGTTTTTGGAGACTACCGTCGGCAAACAAAAAGAGCGATAAATTTAAGAGGAACAGGCATTGACTCTGACAATAATGTCTATTTGCACGAGAGTATATCTGCTGACACAAGAAGAGTTCTTCAGGCTGCGATCACCTGTAAACGCAAAAAAACATTTTCAACGTTTTTACACTGCGTGGCTCTGTGTACATCAAAATGCGGAAAAATGGAGAGCCAATGCAGATTAAGAGTATCGAAGAAATGCATACTGTTATCGGTGCTTCTGTACGCGAAGATGAATGCTGAGTATTATTATTATTTTTATTATTATTATTAATTATTATTGGATTTTGGGTACAATAAGACTTAGTCTTTTATAGTACACAATGGGTATAACATCGGTTTAACAATTAAACTTAAAGTTAAAATAATTCTAATTCTGCAAGGTTACATTAATTTAAAACTACTGAATTTAGCAACAAGTTAGCTTAAAGTGCAAAATAGAAATGGCAAAAGGTTAAAATTATTCGCTTATAGGGTAATATTTGCTTAAGACTATTTTTTTTTTTGTATAGATGAATTATAATATAATAAAAAGTCGACAGAAAGATAAAGTAAAGAAAACAGAAAGGTGAAGAAAAAATTTGGTAAGCCAAGGTATAAGAGCAGTTGTGAAAAGAAAAAGAAGCATATATTAATAGATTTAAAGAATTGAAATATATAAAGATGGCATTTTTAAAGCTGGTTCGTGCAGTTATTTGTTTAATAAAATTAGGTAATTCATTCCAAAGTCTGATGGTGCTGATAAAAAAGAACCTTCCACTGTTTAGATAGTTAATTCTAGGCACAACAAGGTTAGTTGACCTTTGCGACTGAAAAAATTGTAGTTTGACAAAAAGATAATGAGGACTTTGAGTGTGTATAATATTGTGTAGAAATAGAATGTTGCGGATGTTCAAATATTCAAACAAGCCACAGCCCAGAATACCCTTACTCCTTAACGAAATATGATCATAGCGACTGATCCCGTATACATATCTAGCCCCGCTATTGAATGCTACCAAAAGCTTATGCTGAGATTGAGAGTCCAGTTGACTATAACCAACATCAGAGAACGTAATGTGTGGCATAACTAATTGCATAATAAGCCTCAGTTGGCAAAAAATCCGAAGAAGTACGTAGATATCGTAACGTCCCGTATATTTTTCCTATCGTTTTGTCAATGTGGTCAGTACAAGTCAGTTTTGAGTTCATTATAAATCCTAGATTTTTCGCTTTATATACTACTTCAAGTTTATCAGGCCCAAGAAAAGAGGTGGAATATCTATAAAGCAGGAGTTATATCTCGATATAGGCAGTACTTTAGTTTTTATAGGATTTATAAGGAGGGAGTTTGCAGCAGCCCAATAATTTAACGATGTCAAGTCAGAGGTCAGTCTATAAGTCTAGTCCTCTAAGAGTCCAGTAGGTCGCGAGAGATAGAGTTGTATGTCGTCGGCATAGGCATGAACAGTAGCGTATTTACAAACAGAAAAGGCATCATTAATAAACACAGAGAATAGGAGTGGACCCAGGATAGATCCTTGAGGAACTCCAGTTACAATTGCTTTTAGTGATGAATAACTATTACTAACATTTACCCGTTGCATCCTACCCTCAAGGTAGTTGGATATCAAATTCACAGCACTAGAGCTGAATTTCTAAAAGTTTTTTAGCTTGTAGCAGAGAAGGGTATGATTAACGGAATCAAATGCCTTCGATAAGTCGACAAGGCAAAGTAACGTCAGAAAGTTCTGATTATAAGCAATTCTGATGTCATCAAAAATTTTAATCGTAGCTTTAGCACAACTGTGTCCAGTTCTAAGCCCAGACTGCAAAGGAGACAGTAACTTATTTATGTTTAGGTATTCGTACATTTGATTGTCCAAGATAGGCTCAAAAACCTTACCCAATGCTGGCAATATAGTTATATGCCTGTAATCATTAGGTACAGAAGCAGTTGCAGATTTAGATTTAGTTTAGATTTAGTTTTAGATTTAACAGGCAAGACCGTGGCTACCTTCCATGAATCAGGGAATCGGGAGCAAGTTAAGCAGTGGTTTATTATATGGGTTAATGGCGATAAGACAAAAGGCATTACTAGTTTAATAAACTTAATGGGCATTCCATCAATTCCAATAGCATTTGAGTTAATTATCATTAAGCACCTACCAACATAATCTTCATTAACAGTTTTGAATTCAAAAGAGGGAAACAATGTGTTCCTAGTCATCAGAGGTAGTTCAGCACTGCCAGCACTGTTTGCAGAGATCGGGTTTCCACTTGCCAAAAAGAAATTATTGAGATCATCAGGATCTAAACTGCAGTCATTAGATTTACTAGATACTTACTAGTGTACTTACTGTACACTCTGTATTTTTTGATATTCTGCCATAACTGTTGAATCAAAGTTCGGGGTGAGCTTGGATTTGAAAAAATTAATCTTAGCTTGTTTAATTAATACTCTAGCGTTATTTCGAGCTCTTTTAAAGTTAACCCAGTTCGCATTCGAGGGATTTATTTTCCATTTCGTGTGAGTTTATTCCTAAGTCTTATAACAACTAATACACGATTTGAAAACCAGGGACAACTTTTATTCAAAGCTTCAACTGTACGCAACTGAACATGGCAAGCAAAAATAACATCTAATTTATTCATGAATACCTGAAGTTTCTCGTCAACCGAGTCATGAAACCAGCAGCCATCCCATCTCGTGCTAGCTAAGCATTGGAATAATGCAGATGAATCAATTGATTTGTAATCATAGTACGAAAAACTATCTGGATCATTTCTACTTAGATTTATATTGAGGCAGCAAAAAAGTAGACCATGATTGGACAAAAAAGTTATTTGATCGAATTTAAGAAGCAGGGAAATATTAGAAATTAAGCAGACATCAAGTAGGCTAGGTTCACAGTCACGCATATAACGAGTGGGAATAATGTTATTTGTAGTTGTCAAACCGCACAGAGAAAACAGGTAATGGAATTGGTCAGTAGCTGAGTCATTTCGCAATAAATTAACATTAAAATCGCCACAAACAAAGAGAAAGTCATACTCGATAATCTTATTAGTTGAATCAGAGAAGAGTGGTTCTAGGTTATGGCAGCGAAGAGGGTTATAAACACACGATACTAAAATTTTGCAATTTCTATCAAGAATCTCAACATTAAGAAACTCACAGACTCCATTACATTTATTGACAAGCTTAACATTGAGATTAGACCTACAATATATAGCAACACCACCACCTCTTCTGCTACACCTGTCGTTACGGAAAAGTTTGTATCCATTAAAATCATAGTGCGAGTCAGGAATTTCACTTTTAAACCACGACTCCAAAACACAAACGACATCCACAGATGAGTTTTCAAATATATATCTTGCATAGTCGAGTTTTAAACCGTTTAAACTCCGAGCATTAAAATGAATCATATTTAACCCATTTCGCTGCTTACACAGAACATTAATTAAGGTCTTATAGTTGTTCACAGCACCATTAGGTAAAGTATTAGAATGAGCCATAATAGACATGAAACGAACCAACTGCAAACATTACAAGGTAAAAGATGTGAAAATGAAGGTAAATACTTGTCCAGAAGGAATAGAACAAGAAAATAATAATAGCGCATAAAAATATAGAAAGAACACAGAAAAGGAAAAAGAGAATATACCAATTGCTTAAGAGTAAGCAGATTACAACCATAATGTCACAAAAATAATACTAAACGTTACCAATAAGAGATAAAAATAAATTTAGATGAACAGGTACATATTCCAGCGATGCAATTAACGTTCAGCTAGCTATTAGAATGCAGCGACACGATCAACGCTTTCTATACTATCAACCCAATGCGCTTCACTATTACAATCTGCTCTCACATACACCTTCCCACGAAGAGAAAAAACAGCAGACAACTTGTTTCCTCTCTTTTTTTGCTCAGCATAAATCATAACCTGCCGATTCGCCTTAGAGAGACTTTCATGCATAAAAAAAGGTTCATCACGACCACAATCAATGTCACTCAGCATAAGCGGCCTCTTTTTAACTTTACGAAACGCTGCCACAGCTTTAAGAAGTTGGTTACGATCATACGCTGACGTCAGCTTAACAACAACAGCAGGCTTGTTTCTGTTCTTTTCATTTGCCCTTAGCCTAAAAAAATCACGCAGCTTAGGAGCATTACTCTTAACAACAGAGCAAATTTTTGCAAAAACACTGTAAAGATTTTCGTTTATTGCAAGAGGAATACCATGTATTATGACGTCAGCAGCAACCGCATCGCTCTCATATCTTTCCACTTGTTGTTTTAGAGCATCCATTTCGTTGTTTACTTGAGATGACCCTGCATAGTAGTTGATCTGTGATGATCTGTGTCTATTTATTTTATGTTTTGGATTAATTATTTCAGTTTTTATTTCTTTATATTTTATTATTTTATTATTTCTGATATGTTTTATTTTTCCACTTCCTTTAATTTCTTTACGTTTTTTCTTCTCTTTCTCTACATATTTCTTTTCCCTTTATCATACTTATTGTTGTGGTAATTTTTCAAACAATTCTCTGTGGTTTCTATTGTCTTAGGTACTAGCGATAGCCAAAAAACCCGAATTGGCGTGCTGTGTAAGCAACACTCTGGTCTGAACATAATTCACTTTAACGCGAGAAGCCCTAATGATGTTAAGCTTGATGTTGTTCGGCATTGTTTTGAAAATTCAGCTGTTCATATTATTTGTGTCTCTGAAACCTGGTTTCATAAAGACATAAATGATTCCTCTTTGAATATAAATAATTTTAAGCTTTATAGAAATGATCGTACCGATAAGAAAGGCGGGGGTGGTTCAATCTATTGTAAAGATAATTTGAATGTGAATCTGTTAGGAATGTCCAGTGGTGCTGAGATAGAATTTATAAATGTTGAAATTAGTGTAAATTGTGCTAAGGTGTTTGTGTCTTGTGTGTATAATTCCTATCCTAACTGTTGCTTGGATCAACTGTTTTCAACTCTGCCAGATTGTGCAATTGGCTATGAACATTATGTTATGTGTGGTGATTTTAATAATAACGTGTTGTGTAGAGACAATCTCGTTAGTCGCTTTATCGATAGACTTTCTGAAGTTGGTCTTCAAACCGTTAATACAAGCATACCTATTCGCTATTCGAATAACTTATCTCCAAGCTTATTAGATATTTTTGTTATCTCGGATATTTCTGCTGTCTTGCTGTTTGATCAATTGTCCTTTGTTTCTGACCATGATCTCATTTTTTGTTCTTTAAATGTTAATATAACACAAGTAGTCATTGAAAAAACAATTTCTTTTCGGGATTATAAGTCTATTGATTATGGCTCTTTGTTTAGTGACGTGTATTCTATTAACTGGTCCGAGTGCTGGTTAATGAGCTCTGTTAATGAGAAGCTAGGGTATTTTATGAATAAAATTTTTCAACTTTACGACTTGCATGTTCTCTTAGTCACTCGCCGAGTCACTAACATAAGTTGTCCTGGTTCACAAATAATGTAAAATTAGCCCTAAAAAAGAGTAATACAACCTACAATCGTTGGAAAAGGAACCCTACAACATCGAATTGGGAACAACACAAAAGAGCGAGAAACATGGCTAACTCTACAATCAGAACAGCAAAGCGCATATTTGTAATGTCTAAATTAAGTTCATCGCTACCATCTAAAAAGCTTTGGATCAATCTAAAGCAAGCTGGTTTATGCAGTGTGAAATCCGATGATTACTGTGGTACCCTAAATGATTACTTTATTGCCAGCTTCACATCGCCAGCTAATGTGATTGCCTTTAATCCGAGGCCTTTAAGTTCTGAATCTCCGAGTAATTTTGACCCATATAGTCAATCACTGTTTTACTAGTTCGTGCTTCTCTGATGTCTGGAAAGCAGCGACAATTATTCCCATAGCGAAAAAAGCTAATGCTTGCGATCCGTCTGATTATCGTCCTGCAAGTCTGTTCTCATCCTTGTCAAAAGTTTTTGAGTCTCTCATGGCCATGCAAATCTCGGAACACATGAAAAGATTCGACCTTTTGTCCCCATATCAGTCTGGTTTTCGAGCAGGGCATAGTTGCTCTACAGCTGTAATAAAGATCTTAGATGACATCAGAGTGTCCTATGATTTGGGGCGCATAAACTTGCTTTGTCTCTTAGATTTTTAGAAATCATTTGATTCTGTTGATCACTCAATACTGTGTCAAAAACTTGCCGTTAATTTTGGATTCTCTAGCATGGCGGTCCGTCTGTTAAATAGTTACGTGGTGGGAAGGTCTCAAAGAGTTAAGGTGGGAAATAGTCTGTATGCTTTTTGTTATTTATACTGTGGGGTGCCTAACTCCGCCAGGTCTAGCTTGCGCCTGACTGTCCCAAGCCAGGATAAAGGAGGAGGGTTGTTTGTAGGATACGTCCTGCAACGTAAAACTGATAGGGTCAACCAAGAGCTCGGGGTGGCGCCCATCTTGGTAGCAGGTCATATTCGGTATATCGATATGAAACAAGCCTATAGGTATAGCCTATAAGGTATAGCAATTGACCTTGAAACTTGTTAGTACGGGGACAGTCTTTACCTATCAAATGGGGTAAACCCTATCTATCCACCGCACTGAGACCTTAATTCGGCTGGTTAAAACAGATGTGAAGTGTTGGCATGCGTGCGTAAAAATTTCGGCTCTTCGGCTTTCCGAAGTGTTGCTTGGCAAGAGTTTGACTCGCACCCTCAAACTGGCACGACAGGTACCAGTCATGTGCAATAGTTTCCAGCTAAGTCGGCAACTGCAAATTGTTAGCTTGGCCCTTAAGTGCTCATTGAGCACGGTCATGAGTAAGAATGCACTTTTTCGTAATTGCATTTGTGTGTTCTTGGCCTTTTTGAGGGGATGTTGTGGATCCTCATTTGACGGGATCGAGTTGCCCAGATGGCTGTCGTGGGCTGGCCCTTCGGAGAGTCTCGTACTGGTTGTGGTTGTGTGAATGCTACACAGGTCTAGATTGACCGGCGAGGTCGCGCAATGGTACGACCGGGCTGGCATATCTGTCTTAAGATGCAAGAGATTGGGTAGGTCTCGTCTCCACCAGTAGATGGATGGAAGTACGTCGCTACGGAAGTCTAAACTGGTACTGCTATTACGGGCAGTATGTAATTTATTACATAATGCTCCTAATCAGCAGGGCACTGGGTGATGCTTTGTGTTTGTGATGCCCCGTATGTTTTACTTGATTTAAAATATAAACGGGTCCGTGTTGTGGTGCAACACAAAGTTCTGGTTGTCTGTTTTATGAACTATTACCCTAGGTTTTAGATAACCCAAGTTACTTAAGCCTTACGGCAGCCGCAGCTTGCTAATCTCAAAATCGTCTGTGGGGTGCCTCAAGGCTCAGTACTTGGGCCGTTATTATTTTCAATGTTCATCAACGATATTTTTAGCAGATGTCGACATGTTAGCATGCATGCATATGCTGATGATCTGCAACTGTATTTAAACAGTCCCATAGGTCTTGTTGATAATTTATGTGTTAGGATGAATGAGGATTTAAATGAAATAACGAAATGGGCTAACGAAAATAAACTAAGGCTAAATCCACTTAAATCATTTGTTCTGCCTATTTGCAAAACTAGACATTCTGTTTCCAATATAGCAACTATTTATTTAAACGGTGTTGGGCTGGACTTTGTTGACAAAGTTAAAAATCTAGGCTACATTATTAACTCGTCACTTTCTTGTGAGGATCACATTAATTCTGTTGTTTGTAAGGTCTATTATGCTCTTAGGAACCTGAGGTGGACCACGTCATTTGTACCTGTCGATACTAGAAAAAAGCTAGTGCTCCAGCTTATAGTGACTCCCACTTCTTACTCAGATATTGTCTATAGCAAACTCGATTCCAGGCCCAATCTTAAGCTGCAACAAGCTTTTAATAACGCCACAAGATATGTATTTGGCCTTCCTTTTGATGCTAGGAACTGCATATTTTTACATAAATAATTATACACAAAGACCCTAAATACCTTTTTGAGAAACTATAATTTTGTAGATCAACCAGAAATATGAACCTGATAATACCATTATATCATTTTTTAAACTCCAACAGACTCTTTTTTGTAAACACCGTCAGAATTTGGATCTCGCTGCCCTTAAGAATAAAATGTATTAAAAATATCCGCAACTTTAAGTATGAAATTTTACAACACTTTTCTTAATACTATCCTTTTCTTCATCTTTTAGAATAAGAATGATTTATAGATATTTTTTTTTTCTCTTATGATTTGATGTTAGGTCACTTGTTGATTATAATATTTTGTATTACTTTTTAATTAAATTTTTAATTTGGTAATTCTAAATTACTATTTGTTTTAAGCTATATTTATTTATCAGTTGTTTATAACTCGTTGTTATTATGTTGTTCTTACTGCATTTAAAAGACTCTGTCTTACATGTGAACTTTATTAGTTAATAAATTGAAATTGAAATTGAAAAGGGGGCGTGGTTAAAACAACGATGCGTCATCTAAGACGCAAGTAATACACGTTTTAAGTTTGGGCAAAATCCGTCTAGACGTTTAGATTTGTAAAAAAGTCAAATAAACAAACAAACAAAAAACAAGCAAACAAATAAACAAACAAAAAATGATTTTTATTAATATAGATAGATAGATAGATTCATTAATTACAATAATTTTTTCTCTCTTTACATGACGTTAAAATCAATAAAAACAACAATGAAATTAACTACGAAATAGCCAACATAAACTAAAATCTTTTATATTAACATCAAAAATTGAATGTATTTAAAGAACTGAATGCAAAATTGCATTAACGAAAATATTAAATCGAAATTACAATCAACCACGCCTGCGTCGCTTATCGACCAAAGCCGAAGCAAAAAATAATAAAATAAAACCTATTATAAACGGCGAGTACAAGCTGCACGCTGCAGAGATAACTTCTTTTTACGCTGGCAAAATTTCGAAAGTGCTTTTCTTCTGGGAAATATTGCACACTGCGTTTAAGATGATATTGTTATTGCGTTGCGATTGCGTAAAGCGAAGTCTTTCAAAAAGATAGATGGGTTCAGCGGAAAATATAACTTTGTGAATAAACTGAAGGACTTCTATTTTGACTAGGTTTTCAAAGGTGGTGTTATTAATTTGGTATGCATATTCCGAAACATGATCGTACCTACTCACATTGTATACATATCGAGCGATATTATTGTACGTAAGTTTCAATTTTTTTCTTATGTACTACTTCACAGCCGTAAAAAGAATAGGTATGTAACATATGTTTTTGCTATAAGCAGTCTGATTTTTAAAGGCGTAAAGTGTTTGGTAGCCCATAAACAACGCAACATACCATTTACTTTAATCGTTCGATAATAATGTATTATTAAAAATAAAACCTCAGTTCCTAACCTTGCACACATATGCTGGTTTGTTTGCTTCAATATTTTGGCGAATAGTTTCAGAAACATCTGTAACTGCAGTTGTACAGCAACGTTTTGGTCTGAATTTAGACTGTCTGTCCGTAAGTAGTCGATTAATAGTAAAATATGAGCTCATTTGCTTATAAACAAGGTTGTCAAGTGCTTTAGAAAGAAATGGTAATATAGCTATAAGGCGAAATTCATCGCCCGATTTAGGGATTGAAATTATTTGGGCAAATTTCTATTTTTGGGGAAACACGGATTAAAAAATAAAATTGTATTAAATATTTGTGCAATAACAGGTACAAGTTTAGGTAAAAACAATTTAAGAAACTTAGGAGAAATACCGTCAATGCCTGTCAAATTGGACTTTACATAAACCAGACTAGAGAGCACTTTCAGAAAGACACATAAAACTAAAACTAGATGTAGATATTGCACTTCGAGAAGGTTTACCACAGAAAGAATTCATGTCATACTCGATTATATCACAGATGGGTTGTCTTGTTAGCTCTCTATTGCCACAGGTTTGGTTTCCTATAAAATTATTATTAAGGATATTGAGATCAGCGTTTACTTTGTCAGTACAAGTCTTATTTAAGCTAATTTCTCTAATAGTTCGCCAAGTGGCCTTACTGTTAGCAGCATTTGAAATTTTTTCAAAAAAATGCTGTGATTTTGCTCGTCTTATAGCACTAACAGCTTGTTTGCATAAATTAGAAAAGGCATCAAAGTGCACTGGTATTCTATATCTTTTCCATTTAAAGTAGGCTTGACTACGCATTTGAATGAGGGCACCAACATAGTGATTAAGCCAGGGCCGACTTAAATTCTTTATAAGCTTTGTTTTTAAAGGCACATGCGTTTCAAAATGATTTAAGGCGTTACATGACATTGGCAGTTTTTTTTAATTATTTTGTATTTTAGAAAATATTCTTAAGATTCTAAGAAAAAAAATTTCATGGAAAATTCTTACGGGTTCAAAAGTTACAGCCGGATTGCTGTACTTGTTTTACTTGCTACCTGACTTTTGGTGGTTGTTATTTCGTACCTATTTGAAGGGTGAAGCCCGAATTGCTAAACAATTGCAAAAAACTATAAGAAACAGCACAACACAAGATAACGAAGGCATACAGTACGAAGCAGGCATGGCAGATTGAAGGTAACCTTTTTTTTCTTTGTTCACAAACTTTGAACGCGTTTATCTCGAAACCATGTTTTTCGTACTGGTTGCGGCACTAGCCGGTTAATTTTTTGACGAATTTTTTTTTTTTGTATTTTTTTAAGCTTGATTCGCTGTCGTATGACACGAGCTTTTTTTAAAAATTTTTTTCGATTTTTTATGAATTTTTAAAGTCAATATTTTTTTCAAAAAAACACACTTTCAAATTTGGAACATCACCAAAAATTGAAAAAAAAATTTTAAAAAAAAAGCTCGTGTCATACGATAACCAATTTTGTGAAGATTTAAAAAAGTCATTAAGATTTAAAAAAGGCCCCGTTTTTTTCTCTGCCGTCTGTTTGGAGCTCTATAAAACCATGTTGGAGTGAAAAATATATTTTTTAAAATTTTTTTTTTTGTAACTTGTTCAATTTTGGAAAAATGTTTGTATTTGACTGAGTTATGAATTTTTAAAACAAGGTCTGTTTTCTCTGCCGCGAATGTCATGTCCTGCCTTAAAAGATTGTTGTTTGAAAAATCCACTTGGTCATCTGCTGATATCATAGAAAATATTCTGTGCCAGTCTATTCTGTCAAAGTCTGCGTCAAGTAGTTAAAACTGTATGTTTCTAAGGTCTCGGTATGTCATTATATTGTCAACTAAGTATTGAAAGAGATTAAAAGTCAAGAAAATTAAATCATGATGAGAAAATAGAGGAACAGAGAGTTGATTATAAAACAAAACATGGCTTTTGTTACTTACAAAGAAAACATCTAGAAGCGTGCTGGAAGTAGACGTAAAGTGTGTCGCAGTCGACTCATTTACTGCGTAGAGTTCACGACTTTTAAACTTGCTTTTTATGGTGTTATCGGTGAGCAGATCACTATTTAAATCCCCAGCAATTATTATTTTTGCGTTCTTTATGGATTGATCTTCGATAATAGCAACGAGAGGAGTTACATCAATCCGCCTATTTGTCCTGTAAGCTGCACCTATCAAAGATTTGTTATTACTGGTTACTACTTCCAAACATAAGTATTCCTTGGTGGAGTTTTCATAATATTTTAGGACAATTTTACAATTAATGTTAGCCTTCACAAAGATAGCAACTTCACCTCCGTAACTCTGATGGTCGGAGGGATAAACACGATATCCCCGCAAAGCAATGAATGAGTCAAGTAGGTCAAGACTAAACCATGTTTCAGAAATGCACACGACATCAACAACTGAGTTTTCAAATATTTGCCTAAACTCATCAGTCTTGCAATAAAGACTGCGCATTCAAATTACATATACTTAACCCCTGCTTTTGCGATTATTGCCATCATCGTCATTCAGAATACTAGAGAAGTGTTCCCTCCATAACGTCAGTGTACTATGGATATCTGTCACTAGATTTCCGTTTTCATCCTTGCAGGAAGAGGCCCCGGTCTTAAAACCAGCGGCCAGGTGTCTTACATTTTCGAAGAATTTTCGGGCCTCGGTCCTGCTTTTCTGCCTCTCTTTTTTCCGCCTTAAGAGACGTCTCTCGTCCCTCCTCTTATCTCTGTATCGCTCCTTGGCAGCACGCGCTACAACCGACTGCAGTGTGACTTTGTAGGTGGCGTCTTTTTTTTCAATGGCGGTTCAATGACTGGTTTCGGCGAAGGTGGTGATAGCCAATAATCTCTTCAGCAACCGCTCGCATAGAGTGGGAGATGTGTGCACACTGCGCGCATATATCGTCGATCGGAGGAGTGCTTTCTCCTAAAATATCTTTGATCTCATCGTCATCGTCCTCTCAATGGAGAATGTTTACACATTAGGCTTATATGAACGAATTTAACGAAAATTCTATCAACAGGTTAAGCATCTAACCCAAGGTTTCAAGCCCAGAGCATCCACTTGTAGAGACGAAAATGAAGATCTGAAAACGGATACACAGTGTGTGCTGAGATTGTGGAGACAGCACTTCTTCAACTTACTTTTACAATCAACGATGACGGAGTGGAAGTACCACCACCTATCCTTGAAGAGGTTCGAGTTGCTATCCAACCACTCAAAAACAATAAAGCAGCAGGTGCTGACGGCCTGTCAGCTGAATTGTTTAAAACCGGCGGTGATGAATTAATAAGGCGCATGCATCAGCACATCAGCAAAATATGGCTAGCATGCTTTCATGCCCGACGATTGGAATCTCAGCGTACTTTGCCTTACACATAAGAAAGGAGACCCAACAATCTGCGCCAACTATCGAGGTATCAGTTTTATTTCCATCGCATATAAAGTTCTCTCAAGAGTACTGTGTGAAAGATTAAAGCCGATACAAAAACACTGATTCGACCTTATCAGTGTGGTTTTCGACCTGGAAAGTCCACCATAGACCAGATTTTCACGCTACGACAAATCTTGGAGAAAACCCATGAAAATCAAATTGACACACCATCTCTTTGTCGATTTTAAAGCTGCGTTCGGTAGCCCGAGAAGGGATTGCCTATACGCAACAATGTCTGAGTTCGGTATACCTGAAAAGTTGATTAGACTTTGCCGAATGACGTAGAGTAACACACGCAGCTCCATCAAGGTATGAAATGACCTCTCCAAGAACTTTAATATCGAAAGAGGTTTCAGCCAAGGTGATCCACTCTTTTGTGATCTCTTCAACATCATCATGGACGAGATCGTAAGAAAGGCCGGAGTGCATCATAATGGCACCATTTTCTACAAAAGTGTGACGATAAATAAGGGTAAAAAAAAATAAATGCTGTCTACAAACAAGAGAGCGCGGCGTCTAGACTCCCACGTTTTATCCGGCAGCTTTAATTTTGAAGTAGTCAAGGAGTTCGTATACTTTGGCACCACCATTAATAACAACAACGAAGTCAGCCTGGAGATAAAGCGAAGAACAATAATTGGTAAAAGGTGCTCCTACGGGCTCAGTAAGCAACTAAGTTCCAGAGAACTCTCTCGATCGACAAAACTAACACTCTACAAAACGCTCGTTCTACCTGTGCTGCTTTATCGCGCTGGGGCATGGGTAGTTTCGCAAACTGACGCAGCCGCTCTGGGGGTGTTCGAGAGAAAATTTCTTCGCAAAATCTTCGGTCCTATTCGAGTCGGCGATGACTATCGCATCCGAATGAACCATGAGCTGTATGAGCTCTACGAAGACATTGACGTAGTTCGGCGTATAACTGTGCATCGACTTCGCTGGCTGGGTCATGTCCATCGTATGGATGACGAAGCTCCAGCAAAAAAGATGCTCGAGGCGAGGGTCGCTGGTCAACGACGACGAGGGAGACCATGCCTCCGATGGATGGACCAGGCCGAGGAAGCCTTAACCGTACTTGGTGTATCCGATTGGAGAAGGCGCGCAAAGCAGAGGCGCCTGGCGAGAGCTGATGAGACGAACACGACTTGTTACGGCCACCTAAGTAAGTAAGTAGAAAGAATTTAACCTTGATGCGAATTATGGCTAGTCGTTCGTTCACAGTAGTGAATCGCAGGACATGATGCCGTTATCTCTTGCCAAACACAAATCTACACCCAAACTCGTGCTTTTTGGCATGGCCGCTGTAGTAGATATCACAGAATGCTTGCCGAGGGCAAACCTGTCCCTTCCATCGCATTTCTTGGATTGCAGTGATATCAGCAATGTATCTTACCAAGATATCAATCAGTTGGATAGAGGCACCTTCCCAATTAAGAAATAATTCCACGAACAACGCTATGAACAATAACAACAACTTCAAAACCATAACAACTGCGTTCGAAAAAACTTGAAAACACAAATCAGAACAGCGCACATTGTGGTGACATTTTATCAATCTACGAGGATAAATGTAGAAGAAAAACTTCCCAAAAATTCATTCTTTTTTTTCTTGTAAATAAAGCTAGTACACACAGAAAGCCATGTCAAAAATTTGAAAATGTGGCTTTTTGGGTTTTCCATAATTATTTGCAAGTGGGAAGAGAGTAGTGTTTGTATTAAGTGCACTGATTAAAGTTGTTAACTTTTTAACTTCTTTTGCAATGGAAAATTTTTGTGAAAATATGTGGATTAATTCAAAATAAAATAAGTCGCTTAATTAATCAAGGTTTAATTTAAATAATGTAGCACAAAAAAGAAAAGATAAATTCAGTTATCACTGTGATGAAAAGTTTGTATGCATATTAGAGCGTATCACGTTATAGGGGGGAAAAAAAGTTCGCCGTCAACCTTCGAATCTGAAGCATTTTTGTCTGTTGTTTTCGAAAAAAAAATGTTTTTTTTTTTGACCGAACGTAGGGGTCGCGCATTTACATTTTTGCTTATAACTTCGTCATTTGACGTAGGATTTTAAAGTATGTTATATCAAAGTTTTTGTCTCGAGGAGACTAATATTGTTGTTCCAAAGGTCATTGACCTCAGACCCCCCGTTCTAGTACTTACTCACCAGATCTCAGTTCCTACCACGCTAACATGCCACCCTGATTTCAGAAAAAAAAAAATGTGTAAACTTTTGTGAAGGAAGTATATCGATTGTTTCAGTGCAAATATTTTTAAAAATTTTTTTAATTTTCTTTGACGAAATTAGGTTATTTTTACACTGGAGTATATCTTAAAGGGCTTAGAGCTACATTGAATTGCAATTTAAAAACACTCCTAGCCACAACATCTCTGAAATAGACCAAGTGGTGCTACCAAAATCACAAAATACAGTGATGCCATTCTTTATGTTATAATCCATTGCAAAATCCAATGGTAAATTTCTACTTTCTTATTGCCTTCAATCTACAAGACGCGTATAGTGTGTTAACCAAAATAATTCAGTGCAGTGCTAAAAAAATATACTTTAAATTAAAGAAAATTTCTAGAAGCTGTGCTATCTGCCGCTGTACTTGGAACAAAGAAAATTTAAGATTTTTCAAGGTTCCCAGAAATGAACTATGTAGGAAAAGGTAGAAAGACTCTTGTGGATTGGAATTGAAGTCTTCGGAAAAGTCTGCGAAATGCATTTCAATATGCACGATTGATTCTTTGACGGGCTTATCATCGACAAAAATAAAATATTTAGAGAACGTGTGAAGTTCCGTAAAGAAGCTATAGCCGCGGCCAGATGTGATGAACTATTAACATGTATCTCCTTCGATGGCAAAAAATAGGCAACTTTGAAAAGAGTCACGGAGGCAAATGTGTCGCGCAATGTTGTTGTGCATGAAGAACATGTCACCATTGTAAAAGAGCCAGATTCCAAATTCATTGGCTATACTACCCCCACTAACAGCACCGCAGTTGGAATCCAGAACAGCATAGTGGACTACTTAAGTAAAGAAAACTTGAAAACGGATCATTTGATTGCCATTAGTTGCGATGGAACTCCTACCAACACTGGCTACAAAGGTGGAGTCATTGCGAGGATGGAACGTCATTTACAGAGACCGTTACAATGGTTGGTGTGCTTATTTCATTTTAACGAGCTGCCATTTAATGCGCTTTTAAGATCAATGCTTGGAAAACAAAAAGGACCTGGAATCTGGCCAGGAAATATCGGAGCAGGAATTCAAAATTGCATGCAGTATTCTGTAAGTATAGTACATTATTTGTTTTAACAATTTTTCATGTTCCGTGTACTATACGTCAATGTTATTGTAATTTAATATTATTGTATTGTATTATTGTTTATTCCGTTTGGTTAGGTCAAACAAAATTTCGAACGCATTCCTATGGAAGAAATGCCTGAAAACATAGAAGGCTGGAATGTTCGAGGCGACCAGCTTTATTTATACAATATGGTTCGAGCCGTTCATACTGGAGATTGCGATGAGAGATTAGCCAGCGAGAAGCCTGGACTAATTAGCACAGCGCGCTGGCTAACAACAGCGTCTCGAATCCTTCGCTATTATTTAACGTGCACGCAACCCTCGATGACGTTGAAAAAACTGGCTCAATTCGTTGTGAAAGTTTATGCGCCATTCTGGTTTCTGGTGAAAAGCCAACCACTGGCAATTCACGGAAGTCGCAACGTTCACAAATACATATCTTGGATTCGTCAGTTGCCGGAAGACATTCATGAGGCCGTCCGTCCGATCATCGAAAATAACGCATACTTTCTTCACCCCGAAAATGTTTTGTTATCGATGATAACGGACCCAGATCCTCAATTGCGTTCAGATGGATAAGCGAAGATTTTAGAAGCCCGCAAGGAAGTAACAGGAAGCATTCGGCAAATGTTTGGTCCTCAGGAACAAAATTTCATAAATTTTGAGAGTGACTCATACTTCAGTATGATTAATTGGACCAAATTCGAAGTGACGGAGCCGCCATGCTTGCAGTTCTTCACGCAAGACCAGCTAGAAGCATTACAATATTCAAATGAAATCATTGAATTACCAGGTTTGCATAAGAAAAATAACATAATTTTATAGTTTGATTTTGCTAAGCCTTAATATTTTTGTACAGCTTATCCATGCCATTCTCAAAACACCGAGCGTTTTGTCCATGTAGTACATGAATCTGCTATGGCCGTCACCGACGAACAACGTATGGGCCACATTTTAGCTAAACTCGAGAGCCGTCAGAAATACAGCCAACTTGAATCACGTCGAAATTTGATGGATTGAAATTTGATGGATTAAAATTTGTAATTTACTTTTACTTTTTAATTTATGTCACTCACATTAGGAACAATTTATTCCACGCATAAACATTGTATCTCAATGGATTTTTAGCAATTTTGTAATATTCATTCACGAGTTTATTTAAACGTTTACGTACTGCTGTTACCGATATAACTGGAATGCCGCGCGTTGCCATAAAAGGATAACGTTTCCTACAGCTTCTTGTTTAAAAGCATCCTTTGATCACTGTTATGACAAAGATACAATAAAGAATTAATCACATTGTTTATTTTTGTTCTGATATTGAAGTTGTTTCTTTGTTTAAGTAGTTTTCAATATTTTGTTATACGGTATGAAAAACTGGCTTTTTCAAAAAGGGTAAGGGTATTATATTGGATCATTATTGTTGTTGTTGCTGTAATATTTGTTAAGTCAACTGTCTGTACCAAAATTCTAATACAGCAAAAACTTTGTTGCTTTTAAATTTTATGGAGGTTTTTCAAAAGATCAAAAATCATAGGTTTTCCAATGGTTTCTGAATTCAATAAAGTTTTATTTCATTTGTTAATTTTTGATTATGAATAGCCTTTTGTCTTAAAATTGCAATTCAAGGTAGCTCTAAGCCCTTTAAGATATACTCCAGTGTAAAAATAACCTAATTTCGTCAAAGAAAATTAAAAAAATTTTTAAAAATATTTGCACTGAAACAATCGATATACTTCCTTCACAAAAGTTTACACATTTTTTGCGAGCTTTTTTTCTGAAATCAGGGTGGCATGTTAGCATGGTAGGAACTGAGATCTGGTGAGTAAGTACTAGAACTAGGGGTCTGAGGTCAATGACCTTTGAAACAATAATATTGGTCTCCTCGAGACAAAAACTTTGATATAACAAACTTAAAATCTGACGTTAAATGACGAAGTTATAAACAAAAATGTAAATGCGCGACCCCTACGTTCGGTAAAAAAAAAAATAAAAAAATATTTTCGAAATTAACTTGCATAAATGCTTCAGAATAGAAGGTGTACGGCGAACTTTTTTTTTGCGATACGGTCTAATGCATTGTTGTTTTTTTTATGTGGTACTACCTCAATTTTTTTCGTTTGATGTTGAAATAAATGTAAAAAAAATTTGGTGTACCTAGGAAACTCGTGCTGATTTGCATCAGTACATATCAGTACTTGGTCATATAGGGAAAAAAGTGCTAATTTTTCAAAAAAACCAAATAACTTTTGCATAAGTGTAAATTTTGAAAAAACTGGTTCGCAGTGCGTTTCAATTTAAGTTTTGTTTACAATAAGCTGTCAAGCATGAAAATTGGACGCAGATCTCCAGAGTTGTGATTTTTTACTTTTAAAAAAACTCCATGATGGTCTTGTTGCATTAAAAAAAGTCTACAAAATTCAAATTTGAAAAATTTTGAATGACATCTTGTGGAAATATTTTCTTAAACTATACCGAATGGAGAAGAAGCTCGGTCAAAGTCCTTTCAAGGGCTGAAATTGCCATTTCTTGTTTTTTTTTATGCCAAATGGGGACACGAAAAATGGTGTTAATATGTTGAATATTCTGGTCGATATGAATTTTTTTGCTAGAAGTGTCCATTTTTGAAAATTTCGAATTTAAGTATTTTTACAAAAAAAAAAAATCCCAAAAATCCAAAAATGCAGAATATGAAAAAGAGCGCAGAGATTATTTAAACATAGCCTTGAGCAACTTTCTGCAAGGGAAATTCGGGAAAAGTAATACCTGTTAAAATTTGACTTTTTTCAAAAATTCTTAATGCCTTTTTCTAGCATTTCGATTACAAAAAAAATTATAAAAAGTCAAAAAAATATATTTCTCGTTCGGAGTAACTTTAATAATTCTACAAAAATATTTCTGATTTCCATTCGAAAAATTTTTGAATTCCATCCTGGACAGGTTTTTCCATTCCGTTTTTTGTTAGGTTGGATTTATGTATTTAACGAACGTAAAACTCCCCGAAAGTCAAAAAATGCTCTTAGTTTGTATATTTTTGTATTTCTTCAGCTTTTTTGATGAAAAATAAATAGGGTTTTCTTTTAAAACCGAAAAGCCTGCAAGTTTTTCTAAACAAGCATTATTTGTAATAACGGAGAAGAATGTTATAAAATGTTATGTTGTTCTAATACAGTTTAGTGTTTCAAAGTCAAAGCATAAAGTTTTAATTTCCCTCTATAGACAACTTAATGAAACGCCCTGTAATGAAGAGTGCGTTTGAGATAGACCCCAAATTCAGAACAATTTTTTTAGGAATGAACCAGGCAATCATTTCACAAAAATTTTGAATTTTGTCCGCGAGGATTGGTCAAATCTCACACTGTGCAACGCTTGAAAGTTCAGAACTCTTTTTTTATTAGGTTGCGCATATATAGTAAGCTCCGATTCAGACAGGCAGGCAGATAGGATCGAAAACACATTAGAGCAAAAGAGATGCATGACTTGGTTTCTTTATTGCTTCATTGTGAAAATTATCTGACCTGATCAGAAACAAGCGTTCACTATGTTCGCACCTTAAAAATTAACGCAAGTTCTTTGTTGCCTTTTCTTTCACCTCTGTTCGGCTCTGCATCACACTCTCCCCACTCAAAAAGTTTTACAAAACACAACAAAAAAAAAACCAACAAAAAAAAGTAAAAACAAATTGAAACCAGTCACAAGCATCAACCGCGCAAAAAAATAAACGCGCTTTTACTTCCAAATAAAAACACCAAAAATTCTAAAGTACCCGTATAGCGCGAAAATTCGAAAATGCACATCTCTTCTAAAAATTTTTTTTAGAAATTTCAAGGAAAAATATTTTTATTTGCTTAGCCATATACTGAACTATTACAAATACATTTTAAGTTTTTTTTGTTTCTGTTATGAAGACTTTTTTACTAACATCATTTTTAAAAACAAAATATTGTATTGATTGTTAACTGAAAAAATCTTAAACTGAACCTTAATTGAACTGAAGTTTAACTCTAAAATTAAAAGTATTATTAAAAATTAATTGAAAAATAAATAATTATAAAAAATGTTGAACTGGTGCATTAAATTAATATATACTCGTATACATTTAAAATAAATAATAAGTTTGTCTCTTCTTCTCCTTGAATGTTTATTGAAAGCAGAACAGTAGTTTGTTTACCAATACGCTGCTAGAAAACGGCAGTGGAGTACGAAAACAAAAATTCACGCAGCAGCAGAAACTCGAGCTGCAGCAGACTCTCGACCTGCTGCAGACACTAGAGCTTTAAGCGAATTATCCGAATGTCTGCATTGTCTATATGGTGCTTTTGTTCCGCTTCGCAAAAAGCAGTGCTTAGCAGCAATCGTTGTTTGCGAATTAACTCTTGCATTTATTTTAATGCGTGATTTTTATGGCTGACGATGAATGTTATTCGAGTGGCAAGTAATGACGAATGGTCTTATGCAGATCTCTGGTATGTACCTATATCGTCTCAATTGGTTCAGTGGTTCTCGCGTGATTGTGGATCATCCGTTTAGTGTCACAATGCGTTTGTATAATAGTATAGATTAAATAAAGGAACAATTTTACGAGCTCAGTGTGCATTTTGAGCAAAAGTATTGTAAAATTTCGGTAAACTTTCAATATTTGGTAGATTGAAAATACCGGTAAATTTTTAGCGTATTTTTATTTATTTCACGGTACAAAGTAGTGTACAAAATGCTTAAAATGCCCACTGGGAAGTGTGGATGTGTTATTTTTAATGAAATCGAAAGAAGATGTGTAGAATTATTGACCAGATATTGATTTTCCTGTAGACAATAATAAGAAATGAACAAGTACAAACTATTTTATTCAACAATTATCTATGAGTGTCTGCTTTTTGCACAGCCTGACAAATATGTTAATATTAAACCTTTTTTTTTCAGAAACTCAGGAACCCTTTGCTATTGCAGTTCTACTTCAAAATGATCTAGTTGTAATTGATTTGCTCTCACCAGGCTTCCCTTGCTTCGAAACGCCTTACCCTATGGATCTGCACGAATCACCTGTGACTTGCTGCACATATTTAACTGACTGTCCTTCAGACTTAGTTCCTGCATTTTATTCCGTAAGTGAAATATTTTCATAAAAATATTTTTTCTGTTTTAAAGTAGTCATATAATCTAGTATATGATTTAAAAATAATGTTAATGAATTTCAAATATCATAAAGAATACCAAACGTATCAAATAACACTACGATACAGTTCATTAATTGTGTGGCGGCCGTGGCGTAGTGGGTAGAGTGTGTGACTCTTACGCCAGAGAACCCAGGTTCGAATCCTCCATCCGACACAGAAAGTTTTTTCAATTGAATTAATTTTTCTGTTCGGCCGTCACCTCTCTGCAGACAATGGCTGACAATGCAGACAATGAAAAGCTTCTTGAGAACATAAGCCGTTCGGAGTCGGCGTAAAACATGTAGGTCCAGTTCTCGATCATTTGTGTGCAAAAATTTCACATCACACACAACACAATTGATCGTTTTTTCGATTTCGTTTTTTTTTTTCTTACAGTTCATTAATACATATTATGAATAGTATTTCTGGTTACCCAGTTAACTAAAGAAAACTACTTTATATTTAAATTTCACGTCTGACAACATAGATAAGCAAAATTTGGTTTGCTTACTACTCGCATCACCTGTTTAAGAAAAGCAATATATAAATAAGAAAAATAAAAAATACCACCTTTTTCAAAAAGAAAGGTTCATTCACACTGTGAACCGGACTTAACTGTCCGATTCGAAAATTTTTTTTTAGTTGGTTGCCACATGTGTCTTTGACAAGCCTGACAAATATCAGCGTTTACGAAAACTAAAACAAGAATAGAAAAAGAAGAAAAGAACAACGTCGTATACGAAATACAATGCAAAGGCACAGAAGACGAAAACTGTGATAAAATATACATAGGAACAACAAAAAGGGCGCTAAAAATAAGAATGACAGAACACAAGCTGGACATACGAAACAAAAAAACAACAACAGCGTTAGCACAACATATATCGACGACAGGCCATACAGCTGATTTTGACTCAGTAAAAATTCTAGACGTAGAAAGAAAAGCAAATAAAAGATTGACGCTGGAAAGTTTACGTATACAGCAAAAAGGGAACAGAGCAATTAACTTTAAAGAAGATACTGACAACATCAACAATAATTATGCAGTAGCATTGGACAATTAGGATAATAAAGTAATTTTTGTATTAATGTTTGATGTTCAGTGTTTAATATAAAAACTTTATGTTTATATAATGTGATTTAGTATAAAAAGTTAGTTATATTTAAAGATGTATTTATTTGATTGTTTGTTAAAATTGTAAGTTATTGTGTTTTTTAGAAAAAATTAAAAAATTCCCTTGCGAATGTCAACAAAGAATTGACGAAACGTTGGGAGAAAAATTGAATTTCTGATTTTATATGAAAATTGCAATTTCAGAAAAGCATTGGCCAAAAACCTCTTGAAAAGCATCAACATATAGCACATACTTTCTTTTACCCTTATTTATCGTCAAACCCACTTTGGTTGATTCCTTTTTCGATAGCGGTGAAAGCAGCGGTAACATCTCTCTTGGTTTTGCCGACAATATCAATATCATCAGCGTATGCAAGGAGCTGGACACTTTTGTAGAAAATGGTGCCATTACGATGCACTCCGGCCTTTCGTACAATCGCATCCATGATGATATTGAAGAGATCGCAACACAGTGGATCGCCTTGTCTGGAACCTCTTTCGGTATTAAATGATTCGAAGAGGACATTTCCTACCTTGATAGAGCTGCGTGTGTTGCTCAACGTCATTCTGCAAAGTCTAATCAACTTTGCACGTATACCGAACTCAGACATTGTTGCGCATATGCAATTCCTTCTTGGGCTATCCAACGTAGCTTTAAAATCGACAAAGAAATGGTGTGTGCCAATTTGATTTTCGTGGTTTTCTCCAGGATTTGTCGTAGCGTGAAAATCTGGTCATATTTTCCGAGGCATATTTTCACATTGGTAGCTGACCATGACCATGACCATCATCTGAGACAAAGCGGCACAATATTCTATAAGAGAGTTATGCTGCTATGGTATTCCGATGATATTGATATCATTGGCCATAACCCACGCAAAGTCAGTGTATTCTCCAAATTAGAAACAGAGTCGAGTCGCATGGGTCTTGCAGTACACGCAGATATGTCGAAATATCTGGTGTCAACAAATAAACAGTCCAATCGTATGGGCACCTACGTCACTGTTGACAACCACTCGTTCGAGGTTGTGAAGGGCTTCGTCTATCTCGGATCCAGCATTTACTCCACCAACAATATCAGTAGAGAGTTACAACGAAGGATAACTCTTGCCAACAGATGTTACTTTGGGCTCAGTAGGCAATTACTCTCTTGACGAAGAAAAATCATGCTCTATAAGTCACTAATCATGCCCGTCCTATTATATGTAACACAAGCCTGAACGTTGAGCAGCTCTGATGAAAAGACTTTGAGAACGTTCGAGAGAAAGATCCTTCGTAAAACCTACGGACCAATCGAATACGATGGAACGATGACCTGTATGAGCTATACGCCGACATCGACATAGTAAAGCGCATAAAAATCGAGCGGCTTCGCTGGCTAGGCCATATTGAGCGGATGAAAGACGGCACTCCAGATAAGAAAATATTCGATTCGGTACTCAGCGGCGGTCAACGCAGAAGAGCACGACTGAATCTCCGTTGGAAGGACCAAGTAGAGGACAACCTGACGAAACTGGGAGCTTCCAACTGGCACCAGCAAGTGCAAAACAGAAATGGCTGGCGCAATTTCTTACAACAGGTGGAACCGACTTACGGTTGTAGGCTCCATCTAAGTAAGTAAGTAAACTGACCAGTATACGTGTATAATTTGCTCTGTATGATACTCGCCCGAAAAGAAGTTTCTGCAAATTTATTACTGAGTTCTCGATTTGCATCAGTCTTGAACGTATCGCTACGAACCAACACAGGTCAATATGGTGATTATTATCATTGGACCTTGGTCTTTCAACCAGTGTTGGTACATGTAGGGATTTTTGTTGCAAAATATTGGCGTAGGGAGAAAAAATAAAAATTTTTTTATACTCTTTGAAAGTAGGGAATTTTCTGTAGGAAAATTTATGCCGACATTAATGTTACATAATTACATGCATTTTGCTGTTTTTTTTATTTTTAAGCAAAACAAATTTTTGTAAATAAACAATATTAATAGTCTCATATCCTCGCGTATCTTCTGAAAAATGGGCGTAAGTTTAGTGCTCATTTTTGTGGTTTTGAAGGAAGAATAAAGATATGAAAATTAAATATTAATCACTGTATGGTTGAAGAAAATGTATTTTGAATTATTTTTATTAGGGTTAAAATATATAAAAAGATTAAATGAAATGTGATTGCAACGCACGCTATGAATTAGTTTTTATTTATACTCGCATTGAATTATTTATTATCAAAAAAATTTACATCTCAGGAATTATAATTATTTCTGAACAGTGAGCGTAAATGCCACACCCATTTTTAGGGGCTCTCAGGTGCCGAAAGTAAGGAAATGAACTTTAATACCAAATTTTAGTCTACTACAAAAAAAATCCGTTTTAAATATAGCATTTTTATTGATTTATGGGCGGTAAAAAAGGGTGTGGCAAATTGCCAGCAATAAATTTACAAAGTTTTATCGCAATGAAAAACTTACAAACAAATATATATATATATATAAATATTCATTAGATTAAAATATAAGAATCCATATTTTTATTAAACATTCAACAAGATAATTACACAAGAAATAATTTGCACATGGGTTCAAGTATTTTTTCAGCAGCTCTTCCGTGAACTAAATTTAATATTTATACATGTTTAAGTATTTATACATATATAGTTAAATACACTTTAATGTTACGATAAAATTATTTGGGGTTGACCACTCTTTGTATTTAACAAAAATTTAACAAAAAAAAATTGGGAATTTTGTAGGGAAACCAGTTTTTGAGCGTAGGGAAAAGTAGGCATTTTTTCGGCTGCATAGAGTCTTTTTACAAAAGTATGTACCAACACTGCTTTCAACATACAAATTTAATTTTGCAAGACATTTCAACAAGTAGCTTGCACACCGCCAGTGGCGTTGATAGATTTTTGCAATGGGGGGCAATGAAATTTATTTTCGAAACAAGCATACAGAAAAAAATTTGGGAAAATCATAATATTAAGAGGAAAAATTTGTGTAAAAAAGGTTAACAATATCATCTGTATTTTATATTTGTATTTTTTGTCAATATTTTTAGAGCCACGACTTTTTTGTCTTTAACAATATTTTGTTCGTTTTTGACGATTAACAGTACTAAAAATCGCTTCATGTTAACTTAAATTTTACGCGTTGAGTGTCTTGCGATTGCTTGATTGCTTTGATTTCACTCATATTCAATTGATCACATTTTCCGCGAATCGATGGGTAGAGTCAAAATTTTTGTTTGGAGAAAAGCACTAGCTGTTCTGGTTGACATATTCATATGTTTATTGCTACAATTTAATCTATCTATATTCTATCTATATATATAAAAATGGATATATGTATGTATGTGGGTATGTGGATATGTGGGTATGTGGATATGGCTCTATTGCTCACAAACCAAAAAAATTCTATCAGACGTTTTTAAACGTATAAAACTAAAATTTGATAATATTGTTCAGATGGTTATTTTCGGTGACTGTACAAAAAATGGGCGTGGTCACACTACATCTACGTCCACTTTTCAGAAATGATTTTAGTGAATGCAATATATCAGATGCTATATATCAGACGGTTTTAATCGTATAAAACTAAAATTTGGTAATTTTGTTCAGATGGTTATTTTCGGTGACTGTAAAAAAATGGGCGTGGTCACACTATATCCACGCACACTTTTCATCATTTTAATTCCTGAGATTTTAAAGTTTTGATAGTGAATCTTAGTATGCAAGTGAAACGGAACCATGTGGCAGTCACCATCTAAATATAAATATTGTTACGCCCACTTTTACCGCCCACAAATCAGTAAAAATGCTTTATATCAGACGGCTTTTACCGTAGAAGACCAAGATTTGGTAATTTAGTTCATATGGTCACAGTCGGCAACTGTTAAAAAATCTGCGTGTTTGTGACATATCTACGCCCAATTTTTCGAAATCATGCTTATTTCTGAGATGTAAACGTTTTAATAGTAACACTTGATATGCAGGTGCTCTAAGTGGCAGTCAATATATGTATATAAAATTGCCACGCCGCCTTGTACCACCCACAAATTAAAAAAAGCGTAACGAAATTGCCAATTTCAGCCCTTGAAAGGACTTTTACCGACCTTCTTATGATCAATTGTGTTGTGCGTGTTGTGGAATGTTTGAACACAAATGATCGAGAAGTGGGCCAACAAGTTTTATGCCGACTCCGAACGGCTTATGTTCTCAAGAAGCTTTTCATGGCAGTTTTTACTCTCTAAGGTTTGCCATTGTCTGCAGAGAGCTGACAGCCGAACAGAAAAATGAATTCAATTGAAAAACTTTCTGTGTCAGGTGGGATTCGAACCAGGGATCTCTCGCGTATGGGCTACTCACTCTACCCACTACGCCACGGCCACCGTGCCCAATTTTAACGCCCACAAATCCGTAAAAAGGATAAATATCAGACCATTTTTACAGTAAAAAATAAAATTTGGTAGATTAGTTCATATGGTTACTGCCAGAAGCCTTAAAAAATGGGCGTGCCGCACTTTATCTACGACGAACTTTCAGAAATCATTGTAATTTCTGAGCTGTACACGTTTTGATAGTAAAACTTGGTATGCAGGTGCAATGTGACCAATTGGCGGTCACTATATATATATAAATTTTGCCATGCCTACTTTTTCTGCTCATCCATCTATCTGTAAAAAATGTATGTCTGTATACTAAGGCTAATCACAAAAAAAAAGTTGTTCGGGTCGTTTCCTCAAAAGAATGCTTTATGTTATGATGATTTCAAAAATATTTCGACTCTAGCGATAGTCATCCGTGAGCTGGAATTGTTTGAAATTAAAAAAAAAAAACATAAACGAAATGTCCTTTTCAGCCCTTGAAAAGACTTTAACTGAGCGTCTTATGGTCAATTGTGTTGTGCGTGTTGTGAAATGTTTTAACACAAATGGAGGAGAACTGGATCGACAAGTTTTATGCCGACTCCGAATGGCTTATATTCTCAAGAAGCTTTTCATGCCAGTTTTTACTCTCTGAGGTTTGCCATTATCTACATTGAGATGACGGCCTAACAGAAAAATTAATTCAATTGAAAAAACTTTCTTTGACAGATGGAATTCGAACCTGGATGCTATGGCATATAAGCCACGCACCTCAACCAGTATGCCACGGAATGGTTTAAAATATGCTCTAAAAATTGAATTTTTTGTAAAACTATTTGCTGGTGTGCTAGTTAAAAATAACAAACGGTCAAAAATAATAGTAATGAAAAAGTTCTTCCAATCTGCACCAATAAATTTTAAATTTTTGCAGGCGGACCAGAGGTAATGCGGATTTCCATTAGTTTCTTAACTTTTTTTTATATTATTTTCAGTAAAATGCAAATTACATTTTTTTTTTGTTTTGCCATGTTACTTTTAGTCAAATAAATTCTCTATTGATGATAAAATATTGTGTAAAGTGAAGACTTTAACTAAAAGTAATATGGGAAGAATTTCTTTGAATTTTAATGAAAATAATATGAAAAATATTAAAAAAATCCATAAAAATTGGCATTATCTTTGGTCCAACGGAAAAAATTGAAGATTTTTAATGCAAAAGAACTTTTTCATTTTTTCTGATCGTTTTCTGTTATTCTGACCGTTTGTTTTTTTTAACTGCTATACCAGCCAATATTTTTAGTCGAAATATTTTGGGATCATCATAACATATGCCATGGATTATTTTGAAGAACCGGACTGAACAACTTTTTTTTTTCTAAAGGGCGTGAGGCGGCTTAATGTATATACGCATCTTGGTATATGTGTGTATCACGTTAAGACTCCGAAACTGCTAAGCCAATTTTTATATCAAAGCCTTGAGAGTGTTCCTGTGAAATCTGGTGCCGATCGTAAAAGACATCTTAAATACGCCTCAAATCTTCGATATCGAACAGTTTTGGAATTATAGGTCGCACAGCATCAAGATTCAGTATTCGACCTCAATTTACACATTCTTCTAATATGTATGTATATGTATGTATAAAAATAAGCTATTATTCTATAAACGGTAAGAATATACATTAATAACTAAATAAACATACATACTAATTAACATATTCAATACCAACATATACTTACTGCTTATTTTTATTGTTGAATGTCAAATTTCCGCGGCAATTAAATGTTCGGGCATACAATTGCCAGCGAAATTTTGACATTTTAACTCTCCACACATGGTTTTGAACTTGGCTGCACTGAACAAATTTTTTCTTTCAACAGCGTACCACCCAGCGGAGAAAAGCTGCCTGTTTGCTTTCAAAAAACTCAATGTTCATCTTGTTGGAATTTGTTTTCGTTTTTACAGCATACTGAGCTTCATCAAACATAAAGTCGCCTTTCTCAGAAGTACGCACTGAGCCGGAGTATCAATAAATGAAATCATTGCTAGCAAAAGATAACAGCCATCATCTTATAAAGACATTTAAAGAAATAGGGATTATATTTTCTAATAAAGAGTTTGCCAGTTTAAACTTTGTAACTTACTCACTTACATAGTTGGCCGTAACAACCCGTGTCCGGATTTTGGCCGACCTCATCAGCTCTCGTCAGGCGTCTCTGCTTTGCGTGCGCCTTCTCTAATTGGATACACCAAGTGCGGTTAGGGCTTCCTCAGCCTGGTCCATCCATCGGAGGAATGGTCTTCCTCGTCGTCGTTGACCAGCGACCCTTGCCTCGAGCACCTTTTTCGCTGGAGCTTCGTCGTCCATACGATGGACATGACCCAGCCAGCGTAGTCGCCGCACAGTTATACGCCTAACTACGTCAATGTCTTCGTAGAGCTCATACAGCTCGTGGTTCATTCGGATGCGATAGTCATCGCCGACTCGAACAGGACCGAAGATTTTGCGAAGAACTTTTCAGTTTGCGAAACTACCCATGCCTCAGCGCCATAAAGCAGCACAGGTAGAACGAGCGTCTTGTAGAATGTTAGTTTTGTCGATCGAGAGAGGGCTCTGGAACTTAGTTGCTTACTGAGCCCGTAGTAGCACCTATTAGCAATTATTGTTTTCGCTTTATCTCCAGGCTGATTTCGTTGTTAGTATTAATAGCGGTGCCAAGGTATACAAACTCCTTGACTACTTCAAAGTTATAGCTGCCGGATGAAACGTGGGAGTCTAAACGCCGCGCTCCCTTGTTTGTAGACAGCATATACTTTGTTTTACCCTCATTTATCGTCAAACCCACTTTGGCTGATTCCTTTTCAATAGCGGCGAAAGCAGTGGTAACATCTCTCTTGGTTCTGCCAGCAATATCAATATCATCAGCGTACGCAAGGAGCTGGACACCTTTATAGAAAATGGTGCCATTACGATGCACACCGGCCTTTCGTACGATGCCCTCCATGATGATGTTGAAGAGATCGTAAGACAGTGGATCGCCTTGCCTGAAACCTTTTTCGGTATTGAAGGTTTCGGAGAGGTCATTTCCTACCTTGACGGAGCTGCGTGTGTTGCTCAACGTCATTCTGCAAAGTCTAATCAACTTTGCAGGTATACCGAACTCAGACATTGTTGCGTATAGGCAATCCCTTCTCGGGCTATCGAACGCAGCTTTAAAATCGACAAAGAGATGGTGTGTGTCAATTTGATTTTCGTGGGTTTTCTCCAGGATTTGTCGTAGCGTGAAAATCTGGTCTATAGTGGACTCACCAGGTCGAAAGCCACACTGATAAGGTCCAATCAGTGTTTTTGTAATCGGCTTTAATCTTTCACACAGTACTCTTGAGAGAAACTTATATGCGATGGAAATAAGACTGATACCTCGATAGTTCGCGCAGATTGTTGGGTCTCCTTTCTTATGTATAAGGCAAAGTACGCTGTGATTCCAATCGTCGGGCATGCTTTCCGCTAGCCATATTTTGCTGATGAGCTGATGCATGCGCCTTATCAATTCATCGCCGCCGGTTTTAAACAATTCAGCTGACATGCCGTCAGCACCTGCTGCTTTATTGTTTTTGAGTCGTTGGATAGCAACACGAACCTCTTTAAGGGTAGGTGGTGGTACTTCCACTCCGTCATCGTTGATTGGTGACACTGAAATGCGCTCTCCATGGGCGGCATTGGTGGTATCGTCGCCAGTAAGTAAATTGGTGAAGTGCTGTCTCCACAATCTAAGCACACACTGTGTATCCGTAATCAGATCTCCATTTTCGTCTCTACAAGTGGATGCTCCGGGCTTGAAACCTTGAGTTAGACGCTTAACCTGTTGATAGAATTTTCGTGCATCCTTCTTGCCCTGGTATACTTCTACTTCCTCACGCTCACGCTTTTCCTGCTCTCTTTTCTTGCATCTGAAAAGGCGCCTCTCTTCCTTCCTCTTTTCGCGGTAGTTCTCTCGCACGGTTCGCGTTGCTGCTGACTGCAGCGTTTTTCTATATGCAACGTTTTTTTACTGCTGTCGCGATGCGAAACTCCTGATCGTACCATTGGTTCCGAGGTTGCGGGCGCCGGAAACCAATGAATTCTTCAGCGGCAGCGCGCATGGAGTGGGATATATGCGCCCAAAGTCTGCCGGCGTCGTCGGGTCTAGAGGTTAGTTGGTTGAGCTTAACTGAGAGTTGAGCGGAGTAGGCTTCGGCAGTCCATTGTAATTGCAGCTTAGCGACATTTATCTGTCGTTGTATTCCTGTGCGTATGTTCTTCGCTTTGCATAATCGCATGCGGATCTTGGCTGCAACAAAATAATGGTCGGAGTCAATGTTGATCCCCCGAAATGTACGGACATCTAGGACACTAGAGGCATGCCTTCCGTCGATTAAAACATGATCAATTTGGTTTCGCGTTTTTTGATCCCGGGACAGCCAGGTGGCCTTGTGGATGTCGAGGTACTTAAATCTGGTGCTATTAACTGCCATGTTTCGCGCCGCCGGGTTCTTATCCGAGGCTGGCTTAGTTTTCATTGGGCAGTAGTAAAGTGTCGGGTCCCAAACCCTGTGCACATTCCATGTTTAAGGTCTATGGACCGACCCGCCGCTCAAATTAGCCGTCAAACTGACGGATGCCAGTTTGCCGTTGCCCAGGGAACACCACGTGGAGGTTTGAGTCGACTTGAGACGATTTCGACATGGATAATGCTGGCCTCGCCAGGTTGAGGCAGTCAGACACGTTGCCATGTGAAGGTTCGCACCCTGTTTCCCACATTCTAATAACGGGTGACTTTAATCTTCCAAGTGTCGCTTGGAACTGCTGCACTGAAAACCCTGCAATATCATTGCCTTCGTCTGAATGCTCATCTGCTAATTCATTTTTAAATGTGCTTTCAAGTCAAGGACTATTTCAATTAAACAGCCACTTTAATAAGAATAGCCGTTTGTTAAATTTTTTATATTTTGATGACAACAATATTATTTCAGTTTCAAGGACAGATCCGCTCGTGCTCCCTGAAGATCCGTACCATCCAACTTTAGAATTGCTCTTAATTTTCCAAAACAATCTGTAAAGAATCGTATTGCTCAACCTCCTGCTGAGTTAAATTTTAAAAGAACCAATTATGTTTTGTTAAAAAACTATATATCTTATTTTAACTGGACATCCATACTAAATATCGTTAATACAAAAACATCGCCAGAAAATCTTGATTCGGCTGTCTCTGTTTTTAATAGAACTCTCAATGATTGTTTTCAATCATCAGTACCACAGAGAAAAGCCCGTTTAGCATCTGGTCCAGTGTGGTTTACTGAGGAACTGAAAAAATGAAGAAACTTAAAATCCATGCATTATAAAAAATTTCAAAAAACTCATAGCATTTCAGATTTGGGTTCCTAAACCTCTATTAAGTACAAGTTTCGTCAATTATCCAAGCAATCTTGCGATATTTACTTAATAAAAGTAAAATTAAACATCAAATCTGATGCTAAATCATTCTGGAACTTTGTCAAAACGCAAGATTGATTCCTATCTTTCTTTTAGGAAATATAAAACTGTTGAATCGGATAGCGAGAATAGCATTTGTAATTTATTCGCTAATATTGCTGTGATGAATTAGTAACTCCAATCACTTTGTTGTTTTCTTCTTCATTAAAATCTTGCTATTTTCCAGTTGCCTGGAAGTCGTCTTTTATTATTCCGTTGCACAAGTCTGGTAATAGGTCTTTAATCGATAACTATCGTGGAATTGCAAAATTAAGCGGCTTTGCCGAAGCTTTTCGAGGCAATCATTACTTCACAATTATCACATAGTGTTAAATCTTTATTGTCTCCACTCCAACGTGGATTTGTTTCTGGAAAATCTACGGTTACAAACCTACTTGAATTTACTTCCAAAACCATTGAGAATTTTGGAAAAGGTTTACGGACTGATGTTATATACAAAGATTAAAGTAAAGCTTTTGATGTTGTCAATCATAAACTCTTAGCCTTAAAGCTATCTCTTGCTGGATTTAACACAACACGTGTAAGATGGATTGAACAACGTGTTCTTTTTAAACTTGTGAAATCTCATGAGTTTCCTGTCACTTCTGGTGTACGTCAAGGAAGCCACCTCGGGCCTCTTCTTTTTTTACTGTTTATAAATGATTTGTCATCTGTCATAAAGCATTCGAGTATTTTAATGTACGCGGACGACGTGAAACTATTTCTTTCTTTCAAAAATGCTAATGATGCCGTTTTCTTGCAAGCTGACAGACCATTTTTATAGCTGGTGCAACGTGAATCGTATGAATCGTAACATGAAGAAATGCAAGTACATGACTTTCACTCGAAAATCTCCTGTCACATGTATTTATAAAATTTGTGACCATACATTAGAGTCTTTCGATGTCTTTCATGATCTCGGAGTAACTATGGATACTAAACTTCGCTTTCATATTGATTGATTGATTTGATTTATTGATTGATTTAAGTATAATGGGCACACTAAGAGCTAAGCTCTTTTATAGTACAGCTTAAACATTGATCATTATAACAACTCAAATATAAAAGAATATATAATAAACCTAACTATGAGACAAATATCAGCTTAATCTAAATTTATAAAAAAAATTAAAAAATTTATTAAAAAGAGAAAAAATTCTAAAAAATTTAACTTAAACAGAATTAAATATGTTTAAAATTATGGTAAAGAGAGTAGAAGAATAAGAGATAGAGGAAAAAACTATAGAGTAGAGAAATAAGATAGAATAGATTGCCTAAATGGTCCTCTCCTTATGATTTCCCTAATCCTTCGTGGCAGAGCATTCCACAACCTAATGGCATTGATGAAAAAAAGGTGAGAAGATATTAACGAGCTGTGCCTCGGAACTATTAAAACATGGCTTCTTCTGGACATACAATACTGGACTTAATCATACAGATAACCTGGTGTTTTATCATGAATTAACTTATGTAAATACATACAATTTCTAGCATTAAGATAAGCTGTCAAGTCACATCCAAGTATTGCATTTCGAAAACTAGACAGCCAATCAAATTTACGGAGGCCATAAACATAGCGCGTGGCATAATTAAATGCAAGTTGTATCTTTAGCATGGACAAAGAGTCCAGTTTACTATATACGACCTCAGAGTACGTTAATACAGGTAAAATTACTTGTATAACCAACTTACGTTTGATGTTTACTGGAGTCACATTTGTAGATATTCTTAAGTTGCGCAAGATATAATAAACTTTTTTTACAACACTATTTACATGGTCGACACAGGAAAGCGAAGAATTAACATAGAAGCCAAGATTAACAATTTTCGACACAACAGTTAGCTTATTTGGACCAATAAACAAATCAGGGACATCATTAACACAAGTTTTAACTCTGCAAATGGGAAGCACATACGATTTAGACGAATTAAGTATAAGATCAGTGCTATCGGCCCACACATTGATGCAGCAGAGGTCCTCATTCATTCTGCAACATAGGTCATCAATAAGTCCAGTACGTCTAGATAAATACAACTGAACGTCATCAGCATAAGCGTGAATAGATGCATATTTGCAAACAGAAAAAATGTCATTGATGTACATTGAAAATAGGAGGGGGCCAAGTATGGACCTTTGTGGAACACCACTTAATACAGATTTATACCCAGATGACAATTGACCAACTTTAACTTTTTGATATCTATTACACAAATAACTGGACATAAGATTAACAGCAATGTCACAGAACCCAAACAAATAATTTAGCTTACTACATAAGAGTTGATGGTTAACGTTTTCAAAAGCTTTGGAAAAATCTAGCAAACACAGAAGTGTCATAGAACCAGCATCATATTCCGGCCGTATATCGTCGATGACCTTAACCATAGCAGAGGAACACCCATGTCCTGACCTAAAACCTGATTGATAAGGGGAAAGCAGATTATTATGAACTAAATAGTTGGTTATTTGTTGCTCCATAAGTTTCTCACAAACTCTAGCCAATGGCGGTAAAATACTTATGGGCCTAAAATCATTGGCATTAGAAGGGTTTTGCTTTTTTGCTACTGGAAGAACGATGGCAACTTTTCAAAGATCAGGGAATGAAGAAGACATTAAACAGAAATTAATAATGTGCGTTAAAGGGTGTATTATGTGCGGCAACAATAGCTTAATAAACTCAGGAGGAATGCCATCCTCAGAGATAGCATTCGATTTGAGCTGTGATATACTTTTTCCGACATCTAGTTCAACAACAGGAGAAAAACTAAAAGATTGTTGCATCGCTCGAGTACTTACTGGGAGAATATTATTATTAGAAGGAAGGACATTATTAACAAAAAAGTTATTAAGACTAACGGGATCTAAAGTGTTATTCCACAGCATTTTCGTCGGGAGAGAGAGGGTTCTAGTTTGGTCGAGAAATATCGCATTTTAGCCTGTCTCGTTAAACTAACAGCTAAATTTCTCACCAGTTTATAAATCTCCCAATTATAAGAGGACGGATTTTTCCGCCAAGTACTACGATATTTATTTCTTTTTCTTAATGCATCTAGAATATGTTGCGTGAACCAAGGACAGGACATATTTTTAACTTTACAATTACGTAACGGGACATGTTTATCAAATAGAAATTTAATTGGTTCCATGAGAGACTTAAGCTTATCATTAATGTTGGTGTGAAACCAACAGTCATTAAATGACAACAGAGAAACATCACGAAATAGACACTGATAGTTAATATTCTTAAAGTCACGATATGAAAAGTATTAGGCACAATTAACTGAGATAGATTGACATTCAACGAACAAAAAATTACATCATGGTCTGATACAAAATATACTTGACTAAAAAGCAAAATTACTGACGGATTAGATACAATAAAGTAGTCGAGAAGACTAGGGGTGGTGTCGTTTGAATACCTTGTAGGTATTGTATCATTTAAAACTGATAAACCTAAGGACGATGTTTTTTCATACAATAGTTGTTTCTGTAAATTGTTAGTAAGAAGGTTAATATTAAAATCACCACACAGCAACAAAAGGTCATATTCAACAATATAATAAGACAATTCAGTAAATAACGGCTCAACAGAAACACATTTATTCGGATTATACACGCATGAAATAAGTATTTTATTGCTATTATCTGATATACATAGGTTTACAAACTCAATTCCAGAACCGCTAGAACGACTAACAACCTGAGCATTTAAGTAAGTTTTACAATAAATTGCTACAGCTCCACCCTTTTTGACAGAACGGTCGTTTCTAAAAATCTTGAAATTATTAATGTCACAAATACTATCACTAATATCCCTACATAGCCAAGTTTCCGAAATGCAAATGATGTCGACTGAAGAGTTTTCAAAAATGTACTTTACGTAATCCAGCTTGGCCAAGTTTAAGCTCCGAGCATTAAAATGAACTACATTAAGGCCATTACGTTGCTAACATAATACCTGAACTAATACCTTTAGATTCTCATCAGCGCCACTAAGTGAACCACTAGAGCCCGACATAAGGATAAACAAAGAGAGAGATCACTACCGGCAAGTCATAAAATAGACAGATTACAATTAGGAGAAAAGTAAAAGCAACAAAAGAATCAAAGTTGAAAAATAAAGAATAAAAACAGTATATTGCAAATAACATAAAAATAATATACAGGTAATTAACTGCCAGGTGCCAAAGTTGCCAAAGTATCCAAGCTACCATTTCCAAGAATGTTGTGTAGATCATCCACACTACTGATGCGGATGCTATCAGCCTTTTTCTCTGTCCGAATATACACAGAGCCGCGATACGAGAACGCATTATAGATGCTCTTTCTACGTTTACAGGCAATTGCAACTTGGAGAAGTTTACGACTTTCAGCATTGAGGCTCTCAAATAGAAATATATTATTTTCAAAGTCAAACCCAGCATCTCTAAGGCTGATTTAGCTCGCCTACGATATTCATATTAATAAAATTATAAATCGAGCAAATAATACTTTAAGTTTTATTAAACGATGGGCAAAAGAGTTTAATGATCCCTATATAACAAAAACCTTATTCACCTCTCTAGTGCGACCTATTTTAGAGTAGGATTCAATTCTTTGGTGCCCTCGATATAGTTGTTACATTGACGACGTAGAATCCGTTCAGAAAAAGTTTCTTTTGTTCTGATTAAGCCATCTTTACTGCAATTTCAATTATCACCTACCACCTTATGAATATCGTCTGCAACTTTTAAATCTTCCTACTATAAATAATCGGAGAATTATGCTAAATGCTACTTGGATTTTCAAACTTTTACATGGATATGTAGACAATCAATATGTACTGAGCAAAATTTACTTTAATATTCCTCTCCGTCCTAGAAGATCTATTGAGTTACTTTACATGAACTTTTGTAGAACTAATTACTTGCAAAACGAACCACTCAGAAGCGCTTGTGCGGACTTTAATTTTGTTTCGGATGCAATTTCTTTAAATGATAAACGGATTCATTAAATTTATTATTTTAGATTATCTACAGTATCGCCACTAATCTGGATCATGTTTCCAAGGATACTTATTTCCTGTGATGTTTGGTAACAACTTATACAAACTAGCTGTGAAGTTTAATATGATTATCCCGAGCGAGACCACGTCCGTCTCGCCTGGCATATGCCGGTTTGACGTCGTACGACTAGGTTTGCATGTGTGAGCTGTGCTCTAATCCATATTTATATAAATATACACGCTATAGATATATTTTGATTATCCAGAGCAAGACCTCGTCTGTCTTGCCTAGCACATGTATGAGCTCGACGCGTCCGTCTAGCCTGGCATATGGGAGCACCGCTCTAATCAATCCTTCTATTTACTACTAAGAAGCTAACCGGATTGCATCAGTATATACCTGAAGTCCTGACAAATTTACATTTTTATAAAATTTAATTGTACATAAATTAACTGTATCATATTTATTTTGTCGAATATTAATTGCTATAAAGCCATATGTGCTTAGCATTAAAATAAATAATAATATTAATAATCATTATTAATATTATTATAAATATTATTATTATTATTATTTTCGAGAAAAACGTGTTTAAAGTCCTTAAGTAGTTTATTTAGGTATACATGAAATTTTTTCTGTATTGAGGTTTGGTGAAATGAGGTTTGGTGCCTGGTGTATTTTTTGGTACTTTTTTCTTAAATTTCGGTGGCACCAAATGTGTCTTAGCTTAAAAAACATACATTTCCTTCTTGTATTCGTATACCAAGAACATGCATATAAGTTAGATTAAATAAAAGTTTGAAATCCGAAGTGGATGTTTGAGGAGGAAAGAATAACTCGAATGCGGTTGTTTTAAGTGGTTAACAAACAGTTTATTTTTCCGTACTGGATATAGGTATAATACCTTTACGCACTTACTTCGAGAATGAATGGATTTACAAAAAAAATATGTATAAATGATTTTATTTAAGATTGTTTTAAATGAAAAAATGAGCAGCACAAAATCAAAGATGAGTTATACGATGGGCGATCGTAACCGAAGAGACTGGAAATCGCCATACATTTTTAGTAGTTGATTCTAGTTCGAAAAAAGTAAATGTTCCAAAAATTCATTATGGCAATTCAATACTTGAAAAAGGTACTAGGTACTAATTAAAAAAGATACAAATTAATAATCCAAGGACACCGATCAGGTAGACTTCAATGTGTCGCCCGCCTTGCACCTGTGCAATCGCTCACAGCATGCTTTCCAAATGCTTAAGAGCCCGGACGACCTTGCCTAGCTGTTTTCGAGGGTTGTTTGCTGGTGCTCCGCTCTCTGATTGCACGTTCCATGGTGCGCTCTCAGGGACGTGAACGCCGCTGGTGTTGCTGAGACGCCCGGTCAGGGGACTTCGGATTAGTAGAAAGTTGCAGTCGGTGCGCTATTCCTAGGGCTTTTGTGGATTTGAACTCGGTTGAAGGCGCTCGCCGATCTTTTGAATCATATTTTTGTTGACTTTTGAAGGTGATGCGAGGGTGCTTATATTCGTGGAGAAGCGAATGGTGCATGTTCCCGCACGTCTTGCACACGACCTTTGAAGAGCACTTTCCAATAGAATGGGATCTAGCGAGGCAGTTGGAACAGTATACATTCTTTCGGATGGTTTGCCGGCGTTGTAAAACGTCCATCTTCGTGAAGAGCTTGCAAAAGCCGATGGAATGGTAGCGCTTGCACAATCGGCACTGATACAAATGTCTGGAACGAAAACACATTATAAGAATTCGTATAATAAGTGGGAATAGATGGTCATGATAACAAAATTGGGTGTATTATGTGAATGCTATAAATTTATGGTTTAATTGTAGGAGAAATTGTTACTATGAGAGTATAATATGATAGGAATATGTGCGAGAAAGAATGAGAGACAAGGAAATTTGGTCATCATCATTTTTTTTTAGACTTAACCAGCACTCAGGGGATGCCCCCTATAAATGCGAAAGCATTGTGTTGATTCGGAAGAAGGGTGATAGTTAGTTGGAGGGTGGAAAGGTGGAGTAGTGTCGGTGAAGATTTGATTTAAATTTACACAGAATGAAACTACCGGGAAACACGATCGCAGGGAGATTGTTCCACATTTTTACTGAGCGACCGAAGAACGAATTATCTCGGTAATGCGATGTTTTATTGGGCAAAGTTGCAATGGTAAAGGGATGGGCTTGGAGAGCAGCCCGAGTGGACCTAGGAAACACACGAGCTGGTGGCGTCAGGCCATGTATCTCCCTTGAACACTTCCCATGGTAGTACCTGTACAGAAGGCTTAGGCAACCAACATTGCGACGATGCCCAAGAAAGTTGAGAGAAGATGAAATATTTTCATCCCCTATCAAATATATCGCACGTCGTTGAATCCGGTCCAGAAGCTCCAAATATGATCTTGAAGCCCCTGCCCAAATGTGCGAATTGTACTCCATTTTCGGCCTAATATATGAGGTATAGATCAAACGAAGATCAGATGGAGTGAAGTATTTCTTACACCGTTTTAAAAAACCAAGGCACTTGGCTGCTTCTTTTGACACATCAAAAATGTGATCATTCCAACGAAGATCTGCTTGTATGAAATGCCTAGAACGTCAAGAGCTTCTGACTTTGACAATTGATTTGCTTGTGGGTTAACAGACAACACTGGGTCTTGCTAGCATTAAACTCTATACTATTAGCAGGACCCCACTCGGAGATTTTTGCTAAGTCATTGTTAAGTGTGTCATTCATATGTTGCCTCCTCCTCTCAATCTCCAAAGAGCTCGGGCGTTTTTTAAATGAATATGAATGGCAAATGCCGCTGTCATCCGCAAACGAATGAATTGGGTTGTGAGTCAACGACAGAAGGTCGTTGATAAAAACCAGGAACAAAGTTGGCGATAGAACTGAGCCCTGCGGTACACCTGCGTTGATGGCGTGCTCTCTGGACGATATGCCATCGACTACAACATGTATCGTTCGATTCATCAGAAAGCACGTGATCCACCGAGCAAAGATACCACCGACACCATATGCAATTAGTTTAGACACGAGCGCTTTATGCCACACTCGGTCAAATGCCTTAGAAATATCCAGAGCAACAACTTTGCTCTCACCAAATAAGTGAACGCATTGGTTCCATTTTTCTGTTAGGAACGCCATTAGGTCACCAGCAGAGCGGGCCCTACGGAAACCATATTGGCGGTCACTAAGCAATTCATTGTGCTCCAGATAGTTCATAAGGTTGAAGTTAATTACGCTCTCCATAACTTTGGCGAGCGAAGAGCATTGGCATCGCCCTTTTTTGGTACCGGCTGGACCCTTGCGACCTTCCAACAAGATGGAAATACTCCTGTCCTGTAGGAGATGTTAAACAGGTTACGCAAAGGCCGAGCCAGACTAGAAGCACACGCTTTAAGCACAAGTGGTGGTATGCCATCCGGACCAGAGGCTTTATTTATGTTGAGGTTTGCAAGGACTTTTTTAACTGCCCTCGTACGAAAATATATCTCCTGCATTACAGAAGACGTTCTTTCAACGGAAGGTAGTGGCTGATTGCTAACTGGGATTGTGGAGTTATGTGCAAACAATCCGGCCAACAGGTTCGCTTTATCAGCCGAGTCCGTGAAGATTTGATCATCTTTAAAAAGAGTTGGAATAGTCGATGACGTCTGATTCTTTACTCTTTTAACAAATGACCAAAAGTTTTTGCTCCCTTTGGGGCAGAGAAGAACCTGTTCTCTGATGCGAGTTTCGTGAAGAAACTTTTCGCGTTTTAAAATTGCATTACAGCGATTCCTAGCCTCTATGCGAAGTCTTTTTGTATCGGCATTCTTATTAATGCGCCAATTCAGAAAGGTTTCCTCTTTGGACCTGACTGCAATCCTGCAAGTCTCATTAAACCATGAGTGGTCTTTTGGTTTGATGCTTCTCATCTTATTAGGGATGAAAGACCGCATACCCAATAAGATAATTTCTTGCACCATAACAGCCGCGGCATTCACATTTCTGTCAGCGAGACATAATTTCCAATTGAAGTTGCGATAAAAATTATTTAGCGCAGTCCAATTTGCTCTTCCATAAAACCATGCAGTCCTTTTCGGGGCCTCAGGCGTAGAGGTGCGAAGGTTAGAATATGGAAAAACAGCGGAGATGGTGCAATGGTCCGAATTACCAAGAGGTGCGTTGACACTAACATCATATTTTTCATGATGCGAAGTCAGAAAGAGGTCTAAGATGTTATGGCTATGCAGATCACTTCTTGGAAAAAAAGTTGGTTCCTTCACTAGTTGAATCAATTGGTTCGATTCAGCAAAAAGCTCAACATATTGCCCCTCAGGTGTTGTTTGGCCTGAGTGACATAACCAAGCCGAGTTGTGGACATTGAAATCGCCAGCTACAACGATTTCACTATCAGGGAACAACCCCGAAATGTGCGATATCGAATCAGAGAGAGAGTCTAGTTTGTTAAAAGTAGCCTCCCTCCCTAAATTCGGACTTCTATAAACGTAGCAGAAATGTAGCAAGTGCGAGCGGACCCTGAACCTAACCCACATAGAGCAAAATTCCGGATCGGTCGGGCCCATACCCCGCTGGCACTGATACGCTACATCCGAACGTATAAAAAGAGCGATGCCCCTATGCGAAGAAAACAATGGCAGTAAGTGATACCCAGGAATATGAAAATCCAGTGGATCTGCATCCTCGCTCACCTGGGTTTCACTTAATGCCATTATTTGAGGCCTATTAAGAGTACAATATGCATAGACCGAGAAGAAATTCGCCCTCAGTCCACGTATATTGCAAAAATCTATGCGAAAATGACTCGACATTCTCGCACCGTGCAAATATTAAATAAATGGGGCAAAAGTTAATTAGTTACAACTGAATAATTGAGATTAAACTCTGTGGACATAAATATGTGCAAAGGCCAGTGTTATGCCTTCACCTTAGCACAACTCTGCCCACAGTGCAACCTCACTTACAGCCGTAACTAATCGGAGAGGATGGAGGAGTTGACGGACACGAAAAAAACAACAATTACTTACGCGGCGAAGAGCATAGAAAAGCCCTTCGCGTGGTCAGCTAAAAAAAAAAGCATTAACTGCAGCTTAATGTTGTTGTTGCTGGTGGCCGCACTCAGCATAGCATATTTCAGATGATGATGTTGTTGTTGATGATGCTGTTTTTATTGTGCTGATGCTGTTGTTGTTGAAACTGTTTATAGTTGTTGCTTAGTTTTATGTTTTTTCACTTCTTAGCTTTATTTTTTTTTTACATGCATGTATTTTTTTTTTTTTTTTATTTTTATTTTTTTTGAGAACCCTAAGCACTTGACACACGACAACCGACGGACATTACATTATACAATTAAGGACGCGAATTATTTTATTATTTTTTTTGTTTTATTTAATACACAAGACAAAACAAGAACATGGAGACGGACGAGCGGAACTTTTTTTTTTAATTTTTTTTTTTATTTATTTTATTTAATAAAATCCGATGAACAAAAAACAAGAAACACGGGGACGAACGAGCGGCACGTCTGTACCCCATCAATGCACGACAACTACTAAGCGAAGGTTCGCTAGATTCGCTACATCATAGCGAAGGTTTAATGAGTGACTTGATTTTATTGAAGAAGAACATGTTATGAATTGGCTGGAAGAGTTAGCGGCTAAAATGCTGAGTTTGACTATTGGTAAGGGTGCTTCCATTTGTAGCGTTTGTGTAGTTCACATAAATACTCTGCTTTCCAGAGTCTGCTGAACTGATGGTGAATGACTTTTAAGTTTTCCCATCTGTTAATTAGGGATAAGTGCTCCGTATCGGGCTCCGGGATTGAGATCATGGGGGCCCCACGTAAGGAATGGTCAGGAGTCAAGGGCAGAAGCTGATTCGGATCGTCACTCATTGGAGAAAGTGGGCGCGAATTAAGGACAGCTTCGATCTTGACCAGAAGAGTCGAAAACTCTTCAAAATGGAATTTCTGCGTGACTGCAACCTTTTTAAAATTTAAAGCTTTTAATAGCAGTTTCCCATATTCCACCCATGTGAGGGGCACTGGGCGGTATCAACGACCACTCAAATCCTTGAGCTGTGTATTTTTGAGAAATGTCAGACGTTGATTTCTGTATGAACATGTCATATTCTTTAAGCAGGGTGCGGTTTGCACCTACAAAATTACGACCGTTGTCGGTGTAGAACTTCTTGGGTAATCCACGTCAGCCAACAAATCGTGTAAATGTTGCACAAAAGGCTTTTGCAGAGAGTTCAGAGACCGCCTCGAGATGGATGGCATTGGAAGAAAAGCAAATGAAGACGCTGACATACCCTTTGAGCAACGGCGCTCATTTAATAGCGGAGGATTTCAGCTGAAACGGACCTGCCAAATCTATTCCTGTGTTGGTAAAGGGCAAGGTAAAGTCAACTTGCTCGTAGGCAGAGCAGCCATAATTTGAGTGCGCATTTTATGCTTGTATATTGTGCCCACTTTACATGGAGTAATGCAGTGTTTTATTTTATTTTTTAATTTTGGAATGTAAAACTCTTGTCGCACGGCTCTGAGCATCAGTCTATGCTCTGCGTGGAGCAGAGTTTTAATGGTGAATTCGAGAAAGAGGTGACAGAATCGAGTCCTTTCCAGTAAAATGACGGGATGCCTTTCATTACAAAGCTAAAAGTAAACTTTAAGTGAAGAGAGAAATTGAATTTTTTTAGTTTTTATACTCATTGGGATAGTATCTGGCTTGGGATTGGGATATCAGCCGCAATTTAACGAATTCTATTTCGGCTTGCGTTAAATTTCCCCTTATGTTCTGTTCTGACTCAACTTAGTGTGATAAAGAGGCAAACACGACTGAATGAAGCGAAACGCATATGCCAACACTCGTAGGGCTCGAGCGTAAGAGGAAAACCTGTCAAGAAGATCATCATCATGAGTGGAGATGTGAAGGACTTCAACCTTCCGAGCCTGAGGAATCACAGCGATAGTCGGTTGAAATTTAGGCCAACGCTGTGGAGTCAGCAGAAGCCAACCGGGTCCATTTCGCCACAGTGAGCTCCTTATGAGATCTTGTGGGGTGCATCTTCAAGTTTCAAGGTCTGCCGGGGTTTCACTGGTTGGCACATGTCTCCATGGCGCATTTTTTACGTTTTTCAGGATCTCCGATATCCTATTTGCAACATATGTCTTCCACATATAGGGGGGCTTTTCAAGCCAGGCAAAGACAATTGAGGAGTCTGACCACAAATAGAGTTCATGTTCCGGCAATCGGAGTTGTGCAATGACGTGTTTGATTAACTTAGATAGCAGCACTGCTACACATAGTTCAAGCCGAGGTAAACTTTGAGCGGGGTGATTTTACTTTTGGAGACTAGCTCGTTAGGATTTCGACTGTTAGGATTTGTTTGTGGGATGCTATTTTGAGCAATAGGCTGTGACCATTTGGGCTTATCACCTCTGATGCTGTTGAGTTTTTCGACTATCTTGTAGCGAGATGTCAGGAACTCGTCCATTTACAGCCATGTTGGGAACTCATTTCTGGAGGTGATAGATTGTTCCTAGAGAGCTAAAGTTTCCTTGGGTAACTTTGTGGAACACACATAGACGAGGATGGGGTCCCAATGATCAATACAAACATCCTGGGCGGACAGCATGGCGAGGCAGTCATTGATGGTAGACTGAACCCTCTGAATTGCCGCACTGTTTTCCGTGGTTGCAGCAGGGATGTTGAAAAGGACTTTGAGCTGGTTGTTCACCAGTATCCTTTTATTCTCATAGCGAGAGCGAAGAGCCTCCCATGCCAGAGAAAAGTTTTCGTCACACAGCTGATATCTCTTTACAATATTTCCCGCAGCGCCGCGAGTCTTATTGCGGAAGTTATACAGCTTTTGCGCGGGTGTCAACTTTGGGTGATTGGAGTAGACTGCCGTGAACATATCGTCGGCCTGTCCTCATAGCTGCCATAAAATATCTCGGTACCACACGGAGGTACCTTGATACAGGCGCTAGGGTGCTCTTGAAAATGATCATCTTATTCTCAAACATCTTCCCTAAATCCATCATGTTGGACTTGCATCGGTAGTAGGTATCAACGCACGAGTTAAATTTGGTTCTTGTTGATACCCTAAAATTTTCATCTACTGACGAGTCATCAGCGACCATAACTTCCGCGTAGGCGTCATTTAGCCTAGCCCACCTTTGGTCCAAGTCCAGAAGTTGGACGTGTGCACTTGAGTCAGTGTGATCGTTGACAGGGATGGCTTCAAATTTAGAGCAAAATTGAACCAGATTGTCCGACGTGAAAATAAATTTTGCCTTAATGCTCATTTTTGCTGAGGATCTGGTCACTCTAGTGGATCGAAAATCTAATGCGAAAACCTCTACTTAACTTTGAGCAAAAGAGATCAATCGAATACTCTCCAGAAGTTGCACGAGATGGCAACTCTGAATCCGTAGAAAATTTTTGAGATTGAACAATCGAAGGATATTCAGTAGTGGCACGAGATGGCAACTCTGAATTTCCGTAAACTTTGAGACTCGAATCCTATTCAGTAGTTGCTCGAGATGGCAACTCTGAATAATCTTACAAACTTTGAGCTCAACTAGGATACTATTCAGAAGTTGCACGAGATGGCAACTCTGAATATACGTATAAAATTTAGAGAAACAATCGAATGCTCTTCAGTAGTTGCACGAGATGGCAACTCTGAATACGCGTAAAAACTTTGAGAGAACGTACTATACTATTCAGAAGATGCTCGAGATGGCTCCTTTGAATATCGTAAAAAATTTGAGAGAAAAGAATTCAACGAATACTATTCAGTAGTTGCTAGAGATGGCAATTCTCAATTCCCGTTAAAAATTTTTGAGAAAAAATTCTGTAGTATTCAGTAGTTGCTCGAGATGACAACTCTGAATGCACGTAAAAAATTTTGAGAAAAAAAAAGAATCCGACGAGTTGCTCGAGATGGCAACTCTGAATACGCGTAAACTTAAGAGAAAAATCGAAAAATTTTCAAAAAATCTAATAATATTCAGTAGTTGCACGAAATGGCTACTCTGAATATCTGAATTTTTTTTGAGAAAAATTTTGGGTTAATTTTTTCAGGCAAAACTAATGTATTCTTGCAGATGTCTAATCGCTATGATAAGAGAACTTCATCACTTTTAAATTCAAAAAACGGTTTTGGCAACTTTATGATAGGAAAATACATAGATTCGGATTCAGTGACCCATTTTTACCTACAGTTCGCCCAAGCAGCGAATTCGTAAAAAGAAAATAGTTTTAGATGGCATCTCTACGGAAAAAAATAACGTTACTTTTAAATTCTGACGACGGATTCGGATACAACGACCTATTTTTAGCTTATGTTCGGCCAGCACCGAATTCGTAAACATTTAAAATTACATAATTTTTGAAATTCTGACAACGGATTTGGATTTAGTGGCCCATTTTTAGCTAGAGTTCACCTCAGCACTGAATTCCTAAGAATAAAAAAATTTAGGTGGCAGCTTATTTGATTTGATTTTGATTTCATTTCTATGGTTAAAAAATCACATAACTTTTCAAATTCTGACAATGGATTCGGGTCCACCTAGAATTACCTAGTGTTCGCCCACCGAATTCGTAAAAATAAAAAATTTAGGTTGCAACTCTATTTTTTTAGTCTATAACCTTTGCATCATAGTTATCTACATTTAAAAAAAAAATCAACTAAATTGGTTGAAAATTACGGGCAGCAGAGGGAAACAAACGCTTTTTTCCACATTGTTTTATATGGATACATAGATTATAACTCGAAAGTCAACTATAATTTTTTAAATTGTAGGAAATAATGAGTGAAAATTTGTAAAGTCCTTAGTTAATATGTTCTATGATCACATTGAGCTCTAAATGCATATTAACAGATTCGAAATTTACAGCATTTATCATAAAATGATGCTGTAAATGTGCTTTAAACGCTCAAAGTAAATAAACGATTATGTGCTTAACATTTTTTCTGTTTCCATTAAGGTGGGAAGATCTACAACTGGTAAAAAATCCGGTTTTTCGGAAAGAGAATGGCCTATTTCTGGAGGTGACTGGTCTCCTTCTTCCTGCAGTTATTCAGAAGTTGTTATAACAGGTCATCAGGATGGAAGTTTAAAATTTTGGGACTCTGGTGCAGGCACTTTGCAGGTATCTTACTCAAAATAATCCTCATATATTGTTTCTTTATTAAGTAATGCATTTATTTTCAGATTTTATACAAGTTAAAAACTTCAAAAGTATTTGAAAAAAGTTATTCCGCAGACGGTATACTCGATAGCCCACTTGCTATACAAATAGTTTCCATTTGTCCCGAGTCGAGAAGGATGTGCTTATCTGGCGCATTTGGTCACGTTATGCTGTTTAAATTTCGAAAAGTCGAAACGAGTAACGAAATATTTGTTTTAGAAATTCCTATTTTGTATGAACATTTTGATGACTTTTATGGTATTAGCCCAGAAAGCGAGTTAGTTCTTCAGCAAACATCGGAAGCGACCGAAAGCGAAAAAGTGTGTTTGACAAGATAAATTTGCTTTCTATTAAAAAAATTGCTTTCAGTTGGACAGTGCGTTAAAAATTAAACTTGGATTACATCGTAAGCCACCCGGTTTTCAGCCGCAGTTAGTTTGTATGACAACTGGCCCTAATCGAAGAAATGTACAAATAACGTCGTTATGTATTAATTCCTGTTATGGAATGTAAGTATGGATTTTAAGTACCTCTTTTTGTTTTTTTTTGCTAAGCACGCTTAGAAAACTTGCAAATTAACGCAGCAATAAGTTTGATTATAAGAGTTATCTAGTGGCTCACTAGTCGGAGAGATTTTTCGTAGCATTTTTGCAGTGTTTTCAGGAATAAAAATTTAAGAAAGCCATTCCCTTATTACCAAAATGCACACTAAGAAAAAAACATACTTTAAAATTAAACAAAAAATTTTAAAATATAAATTTACCGCGCTTGTGTTTCTACAAAACAAAATTTAAAACAAGCATGTTTAATTTTTTTTTTTATTATTCTCATTATAAGGCTCATTTTTTTTTTTTTGTATAATTTTCTCCTACTTTTTTTTTTTATAACAAAAAGTACGTCGCTATCTGAGATTGAATTAAAAAATTATGTGTAGTAGAATAATTGAGCAGACAATTGAGACCAAGTTGAGAAAAAACATTTGATTGCTTGAAAATATTTTTTAATAGGACTTATAAATTTGAAGGTAAGATGAAATTAAAACTAATTGATTATTTTAATAAATAGAATATTTCAATATTTTAAGATACAATTAAACACACAAACTTTATCAAATGGACTTTACATTCAGTATTCGAGGGGTCTCAGTGGTTTTCATCGTCACGAATCTGACGTCAAAAACGAGAAAAAAATTAAAAAATGTCATCGGAAAAATGGGAGTTAAAAATATTTGTTTTCAATATAAAAATTTTTGCTTAAAATTTTATTTTTAAATAAATGTTTTTAATCTGAAAATGTTTACTTTAAAAGCAGATTTAAAAGCATTGGTTTGAAAACAAAAGCATTTGTTTTACATTTTACTTTACAAACATTTGTGTTTAACTTAAATGAAATTGTTTAAAAATGTATTTCGAAAACATATTCGCTTAATATGAACACAATTTCATTTAATTTTAATACATATTTCCCTCAGAGTAAGGAGATTAGTAGTAAGATGCGAGACATATTTTGTCGACTCAGAATTTCTCTGAGGATATTATCGCTTTAACTCGGCTCATATCGATCTAATATGCGTTACGGTCTTACATTTTTATTCCAATGTATTAGGGAAGGGCAAAAACGGTCGTTATTTGAGTGCGATAGGTTTTTTTTGGAAAAAACCGGGTTTTTTTCGGTGTTTCTTTTAGATAAGAAACACCGCAACACCGGTGGAAAATGTCAAAAACCGACCGAAAAATCTTCCGAAAAATGCAACACTAAAAAAAGCGCGGTAAAGGAAAAAAAAGCAAATGAAAGAAAAATTAAAGTAAACAAAAGGGGTTGTGAGCAAATAAAAATTAAATAAAATGAAAAGTGAAGTGTGGCGCTACTTTAAAAAAGTTAATAATTGTTTGGCAGAGTGTAACCTCTGCAGCAAAAGATTAAAATTGGCAGGTGGCACATCAAATATGCGCCAACATCTAGAGAACAGGCACTCAGTGAAGATGGCTAAAAAGGTGAGCTTTTTAAATATTTTCCTTTTTTTTTTAATATGTTTTTTGTTGTTTTAGCAATCGGTGATCAACGATGATTCCGACTCGGACTCTTGCCGCTCCAACGAAAGTTCGTCGCCTGCTGATGTTTGTGCTCCGCTTGTTGTAGCTACTGCATCCTCCGAAATAGTAAATGTCTGTAACGTTTCGCCGGTATCTGTCACTGCTTCGTCGAGCGCTCCTGCTGCCTCAATAACCCTCGATAAACCAAGGGTGTCAGCCCAAAGAAGTCGTCAGCCCACGTTGTTTGAGATTACGGACAACATAACAAGCTATTCAAGTAAATATCATTATTGTTTCATGTTAGGTTAAACCAACTTTAAGCATAATATATATGTGCCCACCAATGAGCGTGTACATATATTAACCTTTTAAGTGCGTTTAGGGGGAAGGCAGATATGGACATGTGCATACATACTTCAGATGTTTAAGATCTTATTAATAATGAAAAAACTGTTTTAGGTGGAGGACGGCGACATATGGATATAACGACGGGCATAATATATTATATTTGCAAGAACAACTGGCCGCATTCCCATATAGATACCGTGGGGTTTCTGCATTTGATGAAAATAGTTGCACCTTTGTACAAGCCCCCATCAAGGCGAACAGTAAGTATAACCAATTTTGCAAGTTTGACAAAAATATACTTTTTCAACTTTTTTTATAAAATTAAGGTAACGCGAATGCTAGAAGCGAAATATATCCAAATTTCAGACCACTTAAAAGAAAAATTGAGAAATGTGAAACACATGTCGTTGACTGCCGATCTATGTACCATCAGTAACTCTTCTAGGAGTTTCCTTGTCGTCACTCTTCATTTTGTGGGTAAGAAAATCAATGTATGGAGCTCTAGAAATACTGAGTCCGAATTAGTTTCGTGCACCGAGAAAGAAAAATAGTAAATCCAACAAATTTGCCCAACTACGGGACTTTTTAAATTAATTGAGTTTGAGGTCGCCAACATTGTAATTGTTGGTTTAAGAGCAGATTTGTTGCTTTTACTATTAGCTCTTCAATGTAAAATTTAATAAGTAGACATGGAATAACAAAATTTAATGGTATTATACTGCCGCCATAAGAAAAAATGGAATAATAGGGAAGATGCCTCAGAATATAGCTCTCTTAAAATATGTTCTTCTTATTTTTCTCAAATAAATTTGTCAACAATCAAGTTAATCCTTAGGTCCCTGTATTTACCATCACTGCAGCATTGGAGCTTTTTTATCATTTCGATTCTATTGAAAATATTCAATAATAAAATGTATCTATTATTGAAAGGAAAAGTAATTTAAAATTATTTTTTACTTTGTTGTGGTTTTGAAGTTGGTATTTTTTTGTAAAAAGTTTTTTTTTATAAGCTATATAATAAAAAATTAAAAGAACACCTCTCAAATCTTATATATAAAAAGCAGTGCAATTTTTGATTCAGGGCCTAAAACTCAAGATCCACGGAACCGATTTAGATAAAAATTTCAGGCCATATTAAAATTGATGTGTAGATGGTTTCTGTGAAGTTTGCACGAAATTGGCCGAGCCGAGTTATGGCCATAACAACGTCAAAGCTCATATATATGCAGTTAATGGTTAAACAAGAAATATGCGAAACGAAGTTCGCCGGGTTCTTTCTAGTATGTTTTTTTTAAACAGAAAATTTTACAACACCCAAAAAAAATTCAAAGAAATGTGTATTTAAATATACAAGATTTTGATAATTTACGTCCATCAAGAAAATCTTGTTAATGAAAGGAAACGAGTCTTGTTAAAAAAGGCAAGATGAAAATAAAAATCAGTTGATGATCAACAAGAATATTATTGTTATTAAATGACATGCTGCTACTTGAAAATGAAAACATGACGTTTTAACAAGAAAATCTTTTTATATAAAAAGAATGAAAGCACTGTTGTCTAATAAAAAGTTTGTTGATAAAACAACAACATGATTCATGATAATTTAACAACAATCTCATCATAGTATTAAAATCACTGTTGTATTTATTGAGAGTACAAATATTTAAATTTTCCAGAATCTTCTTTTAGTAATGAGAAAATTTTTATACATAAAATAAAAATTTAGCAACACTGGTATTGTAAATTATACAACAATATATTTTGGGTGAACCTATGTCGCCCTATGCCCCACAAGGGGTTAAAGGAAAAGAAAGAAAAAACAAGAAGAAGAACAGAAACATAAGATTTTTTAGAATGTGCAATATATAATGAACGTTCTATTTTAAACAAAATCTTTTAAAAATAATTCTTCAACGCTTTCATGCCCAATGTTGCCTGTAGGCAACATTCATATTAATACTCATAAAATCGTTGTTAATAATTCTTTCACAATTTTTTGTTTGTTGACCAATTATTTAATATGTTTTCAAAACTTATTGACAGAATTTCCGTTGTAAGTATTGTCAGTAGTTTTTCAATAGCTGTTCTTCGTAACGTCCACACGTCCAAAAAAATTTTCACAAAAAGAGAGTGTGCATTAAAATAAAACGATATATAAATTTTCAATAAAAGTTATATTAATAGATGAGACGTGCAGAAAAACATATAATTATTTATAAAAAGGTTTCAGATGTTTCTCAGGACACCTAATATCATTTATAAACCATATATAAACCATAATACATCGGACTTTGAAAGAATCTGTATGGCATTACATATATTGTAGAACATCGCAAATAAATTCGGGCGTGAAAGGGTTTAAGTACAATGTGTATTTATTTTAAAAATCTTATTAAAAAACGGTCGGTTTTTGGGAAAACCGGTGTTTTACTTCGGTTTTTTTTCGGTTGAAAACCGAAATTCAAAAAAACCGGTTAACCGAAAAAAGGTTTTTTTTGTCAATGTGCCCATCCCTACAATGTATATGTTATTAAGGGGGAGATACCTTTAGATGGGGAAATTAATCAGGTTTAATGAATTTTTTTCAAGTTGACAACAGAATTGAATAATTTTTTTATTTTTTTATCTCTTACGTACACCTTTTTACATTTTAATATTTTTTTTTTTTTTGCAAAATGGCGACTCTGCAGAGTATCTCCTCGGGCGTCTGCTGTGGGCATCTTAAAGTGCTGCAGCTGTCAAAATTTTTCCACTTATCTGAAACAAAATAATAAAAGAGTTAAAATTTATTTCGCCAGTTTAATCGAAGGCCAAGATTTTCGACTATTTTTCTCAACAGTTTTGACCCCAAAAAATAATTTATTCCCGCGATATCTTTAAACTTGTAGGTACGCCCTTCCGGTACTAATATAGAGAGAAACCTGTCAAAATTTCAGCCTGATCGGTTAATAACTTTTTGAGTTATATCACGACCATTTTTGAAAAGTAGTTTCGAGATAATCACGTTTAAAGTTTCGATACGGTATAAAATCAATCAAAACTGGTCAATTTGCGATTCCGGATCCATACAGTTGCTCTTCGGCCACCTCGAAAAGCTGATTATCTTGGCTGTTTTCGAGCTGTGTAAGCTGCTTTTGTCTCGGAGAAACTTTCGGTTCTGCTTCGCTACTCGTGCGTTTAGACAGTTTTTATATGCGGATGTTGATAAGGGTTTCTTCATCTTCTTTATATTTCTTTAAGCTATATGTCTCAGTTGTTTAATAATTTTAAAATTCTGTATTAAAAATAAAGAACATATAATCCAGCATACTACAACGCCAGAAAGTCCACACATTGTGAATCTCCCCAGTATGAACAATTTATCATATTTTGAACATTTGAGGACAAATGGTTTTTAAGACGGAAGGAGTTAACGGCAAGCACGCTGACTGCCAGGCTATAACCAACATAATTAATATCCGAATTTCACAACAATACTTGGTCAGCAACCGCTTACGTATTGCATTAATAATAATTCAAACAATTAAAACATTAACAACAACAGTATCAGCGACAGCGGAACAGCAGTGCAGCTTTAGGTAATAAGTTAAATTAAGAATATTTTAAAATTTAGTTTAAGTTCAGAGTTTAATAAATAATCAGAGTTCGCTCTGATGCTTTTTTAAAAACTAAAATAGTATAAATATATTTAATTGGCGACGGAAATAAAGGCCCCTTAGTAAGAATCCAAGGAAGGATCAAAAAAGGAGCTCAGCCCAGAGAGCAGACAGCCGTTCAAGAAAACAAAAGAGGATCAACCGGAACTAGAATGCTGATAATATTGTAAGAAGTATTTTATATTTCTATTTTGAATAACGAAATCTCTAAGTTCGTTTCAAAAAAATACTCGAACATTTTTTTAACAAGTGCATTTTTTTAAAAAAAAAAAAGGAAAAGAAAACTAGTTGAAATTTAATAAAATATTAAAAAAACTGATATTTTAAGAAAGAAATTAAAGAAAATAATGTGAAAAAAATTTAAAAGAAATAGTTGAAACAAATATATTTAAAAACTAACTTTTAGAATAACAAACTAGTGAAATAAAAGTGCGACTGAAATTTAATCAGATATTAAAGATTCTGTATCTTCTTTCTGAAATAAATAAGAAGCATATTTTTTTCACAATGTCAAACCCAAACAATCTGTTACGCCCTCCAGCAATATCTAACCCTTCATCAAACACTTCTTCCACATCTGCCAATTTCAATGGACGAAATTACGACTGTAATGACAGAACTAGTCGCGAACGTTTTGAGGACAGAAGGACGAAATTTGGTGCAAGCAGCAATGAATCCAAACGCAAATTACTCTTACGTTACAGACATAACAATTGACCCCGGACATCTAAACGATCTGGCCGATCTTGACAAAATACCAGACGTAGTACGTTGCCTTCGAGATTTTTCCGGCGCACCAGGAGAGTTTAACTCCTGGAAAAAAGTGTAGACCGTATTCTCTAAATATACGAGCCCTCGAGGGGCACACCAAAGTATTATGGTATATTAAATGTAATAAGAAGTATTATAGGTAACGCAGACGCCGCACAGTGGCTCAGAATAGGTTTTCATTGACTAAAACTCTATTACTTTTGAACCGACGCGGTGAGTAGCTTCAATCGGTGACTTTGCTCCTTGCATATTTCGCAAGTCGAGGTGAAAATCTCCACATCGTATTGACGTCCTGATTCCGATCAGGAAACCCATTCCCAGGATTAGGTCGTCTAGTACCTCCGGTAAGATCAATAGTGTCGCCGGAAAACTGTGTTTGCCCAATGAGACCTCCATCCTGAGCGCTTCGGTGACCTTTTGTGTGCTTCCATCAGCCAGGCACACCTGGGTTGCAATGCGTACGGTCTTGCCGCGGGTTCGTAGTTTGTCAGCGAAATATTTAATAATAAAACTACGCGTCGCACCTGTGGCCAGAGTAGCCTCCATCCACGCATCATCAATGGCTACTGTAGCAATGATGCATCCGCCCTCGACTCGTAGGCCGTCTAATGGTGTCGAGGTCTGGCAAAGTTTGGACCCTGCTCTTGTCGACGTTGAGAGGGTCCCTGGTGGTTTCCCGGTGATCGGCGACAGCAATCAAATGTGCTTGTACCTTTACGACCGCAATACCAACAGAAATGTACGAGCTGGCCTGGCCATTGTCTACAGGCTGTACGTGGGTCAACGTGCGTGTTGGGGTCGATTCTCTGTTGCCTCGTCATCTCTGCTCGACCCTGAGACTCTGGCCACCTTTGTATCTTTCGCGGATCATCTATGTTTTGAAAGTCACCGGCCAGGCTGATACTTTCTAACTTTTGCTGCCCACTTAGGTCAGCATGTCGCATCAAGTTCTGGAGGTCGATGACATAGTCTTTAAATTTTTCACCTCGCCCCTGCTCGCGCTGACGGATGTCGTCCTTTAGCCTCTCGAAAAATCTTGCTGGTAGGAAAAATTCAAGGAAATCGGTCTTGAAATTTACCCACATTCTCCAGTGTTGGTCATTGTTTCTAAACCAACAAAGAGCCTGAGTCTGCAATAACTCTGGCATGGTTCGTGGCAGCAAGTTGGTATCGATGTTGTAGACGTCTGCCAGTTCCTCAACTCGTTCGATAAAAGCGAGCGGATCTTCGTCTCCGTGGTATTCCACTCCCTATTTCTTCATTCGGTTAATAATATCTCCATAGCCAGTCACTCGCTGTGCCTCCATAGCCACTTCGTACAACGCCAAAGGTGGTGATAAATTTGGCTTGAATGGTTTCATGGTTGGTTCTCGCGCCACCTTGTGGGCAGCGGTGGCCTCTGACGATGGTACAGTAGGCACGATCGGAGGGTTTGAGGTTGCGGTACATGATGGCGTTGGTCCGGATGAGCTAACTCGTCTGTGTTTGATTTCTAGTTCTACCAGCCGCTTCTCTTCATCGGCTGTTAGCTCCGCTTCGTTCACTCTCGTAGCGAAGCGCTTCCTCAGCTCTTCCACTGAGCCTTCTGCTCCAAAACCTAACTCATCGGCGTAAGTAATCAGGTCCTCGCGTCGAAGTGAATATATCCACGCTGTTTTCACCATCTTGTTTCTATATATTTTAACCGTCCCTTTTTTTCAAAGCAACTTTCTTTTAACCCTTTTTTCCTTTTTAAGAACAATTAGTGTTTATGTCTTTGTTTCTTTTATTTTTATATATTTTTCTTTCCTCAAATCTTTTTTTTCCAAATACTTATTTTAACACACCATAAGTCTTTCAAGGTGCTTTTTTTCTAACGCACAATACGTTTTTTGTCTTTTTTTTCTTTGCTCTTTTTTTCTTAAATTTTTCCCACAGTTTGTTTTCTTTTTTTTTTAATATTTCACTTCGTTCATCATCAGTTTCATATTGTTTGTTTTAAATAATGTTATTTTGCTTTTTTATATTAAATTCTCTAGTTTAATTTTTCCTTTTATCATTATATCGCCAATTTCAGTGTCCTGAGTCACACCCGTATTCCCTTTTCTAAGTTTTGTACCTCTGACTATATTCTGCACGTCCCTGTTCGGGCGCCATGTAACGAAGCTCTCGGTCTTCCGGGTTTATAGCTGAGGTAAGCTCGCCGGGACTCCGTTGTCCTTACAAAATGTATATTAAAATTAAGAAGACGTGCAGTTATAGTTTGCTTTCTTTATTGAGTTTTTAATTCAATGGTACATTTTGAGGCTATGATGATGGGAATAACGTGTGGCCCGGAGTTTCATAGGATTCTGGTTCTGACGTGGCTCTCTAGCTGGCTGTCGCAGAATGTAAGGTGTGGCGGATCGTCCGTGACCATCGTGGTTCCGCCGTTGTTCGTCGTTGTGACCAGTATGTGGGTACCCAAATACCTAATATGCCTACTTATTAAATCTCCCTTATATATTAAGTGGTATCCGAAGACCCCGGTCTAACTAGTTGCAAAATTACTAAATATTATGCAGATTTTATTGTATCCAAAGACACCGATGTAACTAATATCTTAATTATACTTGTATTAATTGGTATCCGAAGACCCCGATCTAACTATTTGCAAACTACTAAAATATTATATGTAGGTTTTGGTATCCGAAGACATCGATGTAACTAATATCTTAATCTTACTTATAGTATTAATTGGTATCCGAAGACTCCGATCAAATTAATAATTTAATTATATTTAAAATATTAATTGGTATCCGAAGACACCGATCTAACTACTAACTTAAGTATACTTAAAATATAAATTGGTATACGAAGACCCCGATCAAACTAATAACTTAATTATATTTAAAATATGAATTGGTATCCGAAGACACCGATCTAACTACTAACTTAAGTATACTTAAAATAATGCGAATGTAAGTACCCGTTCGTCACGCGTTTCTGTCTTTAATTGTCCACACCTTACTTACTTCTTAATTCCTTGACAGGCTCCTCTATTTCCTTCCTTCTTAATCCTTCAACGCAACTACTTTTCCTTTGGCACGCCCGCCGCATCTAATTATCCAACATCAACTTTCTATTGGCAAGTCCGTCACGTTCCTCAAGTCAACAGCTACTGAATCTGGGCACGTCCGCCAAGTTCCGCAGTTCCACAGCTACTGAATCAGGGCACGTCCGGCAAGTTCCGCAGTTTCTAATTTTTCGTCGTCGGGCTAACCAGTGTATGCAACGAAATAATAATAGCAACCTTTTTGTTTGCGCGTTACGAACTGAATGCCGTTCGCCGTCTTTATTTTTTATTGCTTAACCTCGTCATACAAACATAAGAAAGAGTGACCACTAAGAAACTACAACATTGTTGTTGATATACTTAGAAAATACACATACACTTAAACGTTAGTGGCAAACAATTGAGTGAGAGTCAAAGGGGAACGGGCGAGCGTCGGTTAAAGTGAGAATCACTTTAACGAGAGCTTAACGCACAACATTATTCACTTAATGAGGAAAGTCAAATGAAACGAAGCCAAAATGATGAGTACAATTATGAAGCCAAACTGCTGAGTGTTGCAACTAATGCTACAACTCGGTCATCCTGACATTAGAGATCATCCTGATCTCCGTGTCGTTCTTTGAGCCAGGGTCGGATATTGCTTACTGCCCACACCCCAACGTATGGGGTTCGTGACAGTTGGAATCCTTCAACGTCTTCTAGTACATATCTTTCATAACGTAATACTTTTTTAACACGATAAGGCCCTTTGAACTTCGGTATAAGTTTTTTTGACGCACCAGGATGCGAATCAAAATTTTTGACTACTACATAGTCACCTACCACGTAATTTGTCGGTTTCTTGCGTTTTCCGTCAAAACGACGTTTGTTATAATCTTGTAATTTCTTTTGATTTTCTGCAGCTTTTTTTCGAATAACCTCGTGTTCTACACCATTTGCCACTCCTACTTTTTCATTTAATTGTTCCTTTAAAAAGTAAACTACTTTACCTCTCTGTTCGGTTCCGAAAAGCATTAAACTTTAACTCTTTTTGAGGGACCTATGTACAGTATTATTGAGCGCGTGTTCAACAGTGTCTAGCACCGAATCCCAGTAAATTCTTTCTTCGGGTTTTACAAGTTTGGCAATCATCGGACCTAGTGATCTGTTCACTCTTTCTACCTGTCCGTTTGCTCTCGGTGTGCCCGTAGCAACTTTAACGTGTTGTATGTTGTTTTCTCTTAAGAACTTATCGAATTCTACTGACGTAAAACAACTGCCCCTATCCGAAACTAAGCGCTTGGGTCTGCTAAACGCTTGAAAATAATTTGAAAGGGCTTTAATTACTTCTTTTGTATTTGTAGTTTTTGTAGCGTACAACCTAACAAACTTAGTAAAACCGTCTATAACTACAAATATATGTTTGTATTTTGATCTTGAACGATCAACTGGCCCATAGTGATCCACATGTACTGTATCAAAAGGGCTGCTACCCTTAGGAATGTTATTTAAAAATCCTTCTTCGTGTCCACTTTTAGCTGAAAAAACTATACATTTTAAACAATTTTTTATATAATTTCCTGCTTTTTCCCTTAATTTTGGAAACCAATAACTGTTTCCTACTAACTCACAAACCTTGTCTAAACCTACATGACCCATCTCATCGTGGTATTTGCATAAAACACGACTTTCCATATTTTGAGGGACATAAAATCGGACTTTGTTTCCTTCGTCTTTACGAAAAACAACCCCATTGCGCATTTCGTATAATGGCATTTCTCTTACTTCTAACTGACTACGGATCTCACTTATATACTTATCTCTTCCCTGACATATTACTAAATTTTCTTGGAACGTGTTAGGCTCTACCACCAGGACAGCAGTTGACCTGCTAAGCGCGTCAACATGTTGCATGCGTGTGCCCTTCCTATGTTCCAGCACGTAATCGTATTCCATCAATTCTAGTGCCCATCTCGCTATTCTCGGATTCATTTCCTTCTTATTCAAAGTTAGAGTTAAAGAGTTACAATCAGTTATTATTTTGAACGGTCTGCCCTGAAGGTATATTCGAAAACGCCTCAACGCATAAATTATAGCCAAAGTCTCCAGTTCGAAACTGTGATACTTTGATTCTGTCTCAGTAGTGCGTTTCGAAAAATAAAATACCGGGTGCATAAGGTTATCTTTCTTTTTTTGTAGCAATATTGCCCCAAAACCGATTGAGCTTGCATCGCAGTGAAGTTCGGCCTCATCATTGAAATCGTAAAGTGCGAGAATGGGGGTTTCTACTAACTTTTCTTTAAGTGTTTCAAATGCTCTTAACTGTTCAGGTCCAAACGTAAACTTTAGATCTTTTTTTGTTGCATCATGTAATGGTTTTGCAATAATAGAAAAATTTTTAACAAATTTTATCGCTTGTACTCCTCTCTCATCAGCTTTTATACCCTGTCTTGAAATATTGTATCCTAAATATTTTACTTCTGGCTTCAAAAACTCGCATTTATCTAACCTCAGTTCTAACTTATTTTCAACTAGTCGCTTAAAAACTTCTGTTAACGTTTGGAAATGTTCATCGTAAGTTTCTGTTACGATCATAATATCATCTAAGTATACAATAAGTCGTTCGTCCCTAATCATATCAGCGAAAATTCTGTTAATAAATTTTTGGAATGTTGATGGTGCATTTTTAAGGCCGAAAGGCATTCTAGTGAACTCGAATTGGCCTAAAGGTGTTACAAACGACGTAAATTTAATGGACTCTTGGTCCATAAACACATGAAAAAACCCGTTTTTTAAATCAAGTTTCGTAAACAACCTTTTGTCAGCTAACCTGTCTAACAGATCATCAATTAAAGGGATTGGATAATTGTCTTTGCTTGTAACTTTGTTCAGGGTACGGTAGTCTATGCATAAACGTAGATCTCCGGTTTTTTTCTTCACAAGGACTATAGGAGAGGCGTACTCTGAATCACTTGGTCTAACATACCCACTAGCTATATATTCATCCAATATTTTTTGGAGATTATTTTTCTCTGCATAAGACAAGCGTCTTGGCGAACAATGAAAAGGTTTTGGGTCATTCAAAACCAATTTCATCTCGAATCTGAGCTTAGGTTCATCTGGGCGTTCAGCTAGTAAATACTCGTGATTGAGAATACTATAAAACCGATTTTTATATACTAACCCCATATCCGACCCTAGCTCAACGTCAACCTCTTCAGGAGAACCACCGCAATCGATAGACATTAATAATTTATCAAAATGTTCTTCGTGAACTTCATCTGTCGTACTCAGGTCTCTATCATCATCATCGCAGCCGTTTGGCGGAACCCTCTGTTCCTCGATCAAAATTTGACCTATCTCAGTTGTCTTAAAATTTCTATCATTTGCATCTAATACATTACCTTCGCCTGCAATTTCCCTTTGGCTCTCACTCGTTAGTTTTTGTTCGCTTTCTTCAATTACAATTTCATTAAATTCAGATACTAATCGAAACTTACAAATATCCAAGAAATCTCTTCCTAACACAGCATCAAAATTTGTTGTTTTGTCATGAACGACTTTAAAAGTTATATTTATTATTTTATTTTCAAAATAAATTTGACAACGTATAATGCCCAAAACATTCAGCGGGCTGTAATTTATACCAAAAAAAATTTCATTATTATTTTGTTCATATTGAACGCCGTCCGGAATGCAGCACGCACGTACAAAACTTATGGGACTTCCCGAATCCATTAAGCATCCTGAATTAAAACTAAACTTAGGGTCACCCTTTATAAAAAACTTAAAATATCTTACATAATTCTCTACCAGATGAACAGGTTCCTTCCGCTCAGGGCACTTTGCAGCCTGATGAGATAAACTTCCGCATACGAAGCAAGCACCAAAAGCACGCCTCGGTTGTCTGCAGTCAGCAGCGTAATGCCCCATCGAATTGCAGTTAAAACAACGGACTCGTTCATTTGTGTTTCGATCTTTTGTAAATTTAGTGGCGCCTCTAGCTGCCGGTTGCATCCCTGTTGGTAATTTTTTGCTCAGCTGTACTTTGGAAAACGCTTGAAGTAGCTGTGCTTTGCTCGTGAAACATTGGATGTGTGCCTGAGTCTTAAGCTGCTGGTCTGGAACTCCCTCTATTATTGAGTCGACTAACTCGTCTTCTCCAACCTCTAAATTGTTAGCGAGTATAACTTTATCGTTGAAGTACTCAGAAAAACTTTCATCATAGCGCCAAACTCTCACTTCAAACTTGCGCCTCTGCAACATTCTGCTCTCAGTCGACCCAAACATATCATGTAACTGCTGGATGAGTTCATCGAGCACTTCAGTAACGAAGCTCCGTTTTGAGTGCAACCACGCCAACGCTCTTCCCTTCAGCTTGCTAAACATGAGCGCACGTAGCATGTTTTCGTCAGCTGCGTAAGCAACGCCTAAACTTTTGAGTTGCTTCACCCATACATCGAGATTCGTGCCGCCGTCGTACTCAGGTAGCAAGTCTTTTAGCACATTGAAAGAAAAGCATGCCTTACTGCTCGACAGCTCACCACTGAAGTGCGCTGCGCTCTCTGCACCGCTCTACGCTAGAGTCTCTTTTTTAAAAAATTCATTTTCTCTGCGCAGCAAGTCCCTTTCACGACGAAGCATTTCACACTCTCTTTTGAAGTAATTGACGTCGACGCTATGGAGACTTATGTCGTCATATGCCGCTGCTTGTTGCTGCCCATCTTCGCTTGCGGCGTTGTCTTCACGAGGGCACTCGCCACGCTGCTCGTACGGTACTTCATTCAGCCTGGTTACTAAGGTAATTTTTGTGCCAGCGGTTGGCAACTGAAGCCTATGCAGCCACTCACGCAACTGAACAACGGTAAAATCATTACCGTTTATTTCCATTATTTTTATTAGGAACTTTAGTACAGTTTTCTTTCTTCAGTTTTCAACTTTCACTTTCAGTTTTTGGTTTTAAAGTTTCACTTTCAGTTTTTGGTTTTAAAGTTAACAGTATATATTTTTCTTTTTTCTGCTAAAAAAAATTCAATTTTATTTTGTTCTTTCTTTTGTTTTTGATACACTCTTTTTCTGTTCTTTTATCTGGGATAAATGTTTTTCACTCTTTTGCAGTTCTTTTTCCTTTTTTAAATCTTTAGTTTAATTTCTATTCTTTCTTTTTTTTTCCACTTTGAATATTTTAGTTCATCCCACTTCTGATTAGTTTGTAGGCAACGAAATAATAATAGCAACCTTTTTGTTTGCGCGTTACGAACTGAATGCCTTTCGCCGTCTTTATTTTTTATTGCTTAACCTCGTCATACAAACATAAGAAAGAGTGACCACTAAGAAACTACAACATTGTTGTTGATATACTTAGAAAATACACATACACTTAAACGTTAGCGGCAAACAATTGAGTTAGAGTCAAAGGGGAACGGGCGAGCGTCGGTTAAAGTGAGAATTACTTTAACGAGAGCTTAACGCACAACATTATTCACTTAATGAGGAAAGTCAAATGAAACGAAGCCAAAATGATGAGTACAATTATGAAGCCAAACTGCTGAGTGTTGCAACTAATGCTACACCAGCCTCTGACCAATGCTGCTGGCTGTTCTTCTTCTTGTCTCTGCTGGGTTGACTCACTGCGTCAACTTTCTTTCGTTACTCATCTTCTTGTGTCTCACTCTTCCATTGTATTAGTGCTGAGATCTCGTAAATTGGCTGCTGTGTCCTACACTCATGTTTGACTTGTTCGTTGCTCTTGCTTCGGTTGTTGCTAGTTTGGTGTAAGATTCATACTTTTGTTCTCTTCTGTCGTTGCTCACTTACATTTAATTGCGCCTCTGTGTATAACACTCTGCCCGTTGATTGTGTTATACTTTCTCTTGAGTTATTTTTCTGTCGCTTGATCTTTCTTTATGTTTGTGCGGTCCTCATCTTTCTGTTGCAGTGGCCGTTTCCTATTATCACATACATATATATATATATATTAATATTTATTTTAGTACAGGGTGCTTACTTTTACTTTTATATTTCATAACAATTTAGTTCGATTGAGTTTATTGTAGAATATATAATAATTATATAAACGAATTAATTAATAAATAAAACATTCATTTCATTTTTCATCAATCAGTGAGTAGCAATTTAATTTCTACCAAAGAAATAGTTTTAATTTATTGGAAATAACAAAGGGTGGTTAGATTCAGAAACAACTTAATACTACAGTGATAAATTATAACTATATAGCAAATAATAAAATAAACAGATTTCAATTCTAATTTTTAAGCGTAAACATAAATTATAAAAGTTAAGTTCAGTTATATCTTTTTTAGTTTTAAAACAATAAATTGGTAATTCAAATACAAAAACAATTCTTCTTCTTAAATCTTCGCTGGCTGCGTTGTGACGTGGAAAAGCTGTACACGGTTTTGACCGTCACAATGCCTTTATATCCTTTATATTATGCTACTTATAATTTCCAGTCGTTTTCGAACAAAGGGAATTTCTCTTTTTAACAGGTTTCTTTATTTATTGTAATATATTCACATTAAATACAACACGATATCAAGTATTTATGAACTTCGTATTACTTTTAAATTGGAGTCTACTTAACCAGTGATTCCATGAAAAAATTTTTCCTATAGTAATTTTTTTTTCGAACACTCAGCTCGTCGAATTCTCGTCCATACTGGCCAAATATCGGACCATCGGATTCAATACTGAAAATTGTAACAAATTCGATGTTTTGGACCTTAGGGCAATGCTGTACTCCATCAGTAAATTTCCCGATCGTAAATGTTAGCATTTTACCGTTATATCACGACTTAATAATTTACTAAAACTTATAAATACCTGACTTCTTCACTTCTTTACTACAAAAAATAAACCAATGTTTCCTACATTTCATTGCTTCAATAAACATTCTTTTTTTAATTTACTAAACTGAGTGTATAGCTTTGCATTGAAAATTCTCTAACTCCCGCAACTACCTGCAACTAAATTTGATCGCATCTTTGAGGTGAAAGTTTGAAGTTATAAGATCCGAAGTATTTCGAGGAAGCAGGAGGAATCATAATAGTTGCATCTCAATAAAAACTAAAAAAATATTACAAAAAACTTGCAAAAAAGACGCAACATAAGGACCCATATCTTACAAACAAAATGCATTTGGGTAAAAATTTATATTTTAAAAGCACGTCTAAGGTGCCTTCTTCTTAAAAAAAAAAGTTTGAGCCACTTCCATTCTTGAATAAAGATTCTACACTAATTCGTTAACAGTAGTGTAAAGAGAATTGTAAAAAAAAGAAAAAACGATTTTAGAAGCTCAACTTTGGACGACCATAGAGACCAATCCTTTGAATCATATTACATGCAAAGTGTGTTTTACACATGGTGGATATATCCAGATTACATAAAGTGGCAAAAATAAGTAATCTCCGTAATTTCGGAATAACCCTGAATGCGAGGGTTTTGCCTATATTTTTCCCAATGTGCGGCGCACCTGTGTTTGTTTAGATTTAAATTTTGTTGCAGATATTAAGATGTTTTAAATATGTTTCTAGGGATAGGCATTTGAAAGAAAACCTCTGTTTCGGATAACCAATTTTATCAATTTCATTTTATCACCGAAACCAGGGATGGAAAATAACGATTATTTTTTAACTTTCAGACCAAAAGATCATGCATAAAAAGTTATTATAAAATAATTTTAAATGTAGCAATATGATGGAGTCAGAGATCCCGTTTTTGATATGATTTTTAAGAAAAAAATTAACTTAAACCAATTATTTTTTACCGATTTTTTTTCCGATCATATAAAAATTATTTTTTGATCATTATTTTTTCGATCAGAAATATAAATTATTTGTAATCCTTATTTTTTTTCAATCCGAAATAAAAGATATTTTCTAATCGTAATTTTTTTCGATCAGAAATAAAAATCATTTTTAATCGTTATTTCTTTGATCAGAAATAAAAGTTATTTTTTTATCGTTATTTTTTCGATCAAAAAAATAGTTCTTTTTTAATCGTTATTTTTTCGATCAGAAATAAAAATTAATTTTGATCGTTATTTTTGCAATCAAAAATAAAAGTTATTTTTTAGTCGTTATTTTTTTGATCAGAAATAAAAATCCTTTCGTTATCGTTATATTTTCGGTCAGAAATAAAAGTTATTTTTTGATCAATATCTTTTAGATTAGAAATAAAAACCAATCATTGATCGATATTTTTCCGATCAGATCAAAAAAATTATTTTTTGATTAAAATGATATCGATCAGAATTTAAGTCAACTCAATATAACATGCGTTAATATTGGGTTTAAATTAAAAAGTTATCGAGCATATAAAAAGTTGTCTTGGACAAGGATTTTAACAACGATTTTGACAAGGATAATCAAGATTTTGGCATGGATTTGGAAAGTATTTGGATAAGGATTTTGTTAAGTATTTGAACAAGGATTTGGGTATGGACTTGGGCAAGTACTTGCGCAAGGATTTGGATAAGAACTTGGGCAAGGATTTGAATAAGGACCAGACCAAGGTTTTAAATAGGGAAAAGATGGAAAATAGTAGTAGTAATCGAAAACGGTAGTATTAACCAGAAGTAGATATGGAAGTAGATAGAGGGTTGATGATTTAGAATCTGATGTTAAAATTTGAAAAACTTTTTTGACACTAGGGTTTTTGTTTACTACATATAATTATGAAATTCTAATATCAAATTCAATCTCAGAGACTCTCTTATCCTGCCAGCGCATTCACAGAATGTGTAAAATAAAAAAAAAACCATTTTGGGACCCTGGCGTCAAAAAATTTTTTGAAATGCCAACATCAAATTCGAAATTAGCGACTGTCTAATACTGCCATGTACAAATTGAAGTAAGCAAAAACATTTTGAGGGTCCACCCTAGTGTCAAAAAAGTTTTTGAAATTTTAACCTCAAATTCAAACTAAGCGAATCTCTAATTCTGCCAGCGCATGCACAAAATTTGTAAAACAAAAAAAAAAAAACAAACACGTTTAGGGTCCACCCTAGTGTCAAAAAAGTTTTTTCTTTTGTTTTACACATTTTGTACATGCACTGGCAGTATTAGGGATCGCTGATTTAGAATCTGTGATTAGAATTAAAAAAATTGTATTAGACAATATTTATTTGATATACAAAATGTGTAAAAAAGAAAACATTTTGGGGTCTACCCTAATGGCACATACAATTTAGGAAATTCTAACATCAAATTCGAAATCAGCGACTGTCTAATACTGCCATGTGGAATATGTAGCAAGCAAAAAGGTTTTAAGGCCCACCCTAGTGTCAAAAAAGTTTTTCAAATTCTAACATCATGTTCTAAATCAGCAAACCTCTATCTACTTCCATATCTACTACTGTTTAGTACTACCGTTTTCGATTACTGCTACTTTTTTCCACATTTTCCTTATTTAAAACATTGGTCTGGTCCTTATTAAAATCCTTGTCTAAGTCCTTGTCCAAGTCCATGCCCAAACGATTACAAAAGTATTTTTACTTCTGATCGAAAAAATAACCATTAAAAAAATAAACGTTATTTTTGATTGAAAAAATAACGATAAAAAATAACTTTAATTTCTGATCGAAAAAATTTAGATAAAAAAAAAAAATTGCTATAAAATGATTGATTGATAGCGATAATCGATATTTGTGGTCGCTGACCGAAACTGAAAACCGAAGAAAAACACCGGTTTTCCTAAAAACCGACTTTTCTTAAGAGATTTTTAATGAAAAATACCAACTAAGTTTTCTTTAAAGAATTAATTTTAAAGCTGAGTTAGAATTTTTTTGAAGTTAGTACATTTTTCAATCTGTATTAATTTGGACTAAAATTGTCAAAAAAAAAAATTTAATTTTCTGTTTTTTGCAAAAGTTTAAGAAATCGTATATTTATTACATAAAAAGAATAGTCGAGTAGAATATGAATACATGAACAGGTTTTTTAAGGAAAAACAACAGCGTTTTTTAAAAATATTTGTAACACATTTATTTGTAGATTTGAAGTCTTATAACAAAAAGTATGCTTGAGATCATATTAATTTTTAATTTAATGGCAATTATATTGCAGTTTACTGCTTTCACATACATAATAAATAGGCGCTAAAGTAAACTAGCTAAACTAATTTGTAAGTTTCCAACTGACAAAAAAGGGATCGTATATATTCTGAAGTTTTCAATACATAAAAAAATAGTTGTTTTAGTTTTATAAGTAAGTTATCCATATCTCTAGCAAATTGTAATCAACTTGTGCACATTGTATATCTTTAACAAGATAACCATGTTTTTTTCCACCAGTATGATTCATAAGGGAATAAAAAAAAAAAAATTGTTGGAGTTTCAAGCGACCGAATTCTAGAAAAAGTGATTTTTTTTCGGTTATTAAAAGTAATTGCTATTAACTTTCTTTGGATCTTAATCGACTGTAACTCCATCAATTCTTATTGGGGAATCTAATGAAATATGAATTATACTGTTGGAAAAAAATAGTTATCTTGCAAGCGATATAGAATTTTTGTAGGCCAGATAAACTTATGAAAATGTCTACGAGAAATCAGCCCTCGAGAAATGGCCCAAAGTTTTAATTATGTTTAACCAGTAATTTCCATTAAAAAATTTCTGTGTTATATCATTAATCGTATGATCCAGCCTCTCAGAAGAGATTGAGCTGCCTGGTACTGAGATACTTAATACCGGCAATACATTTAGAGGAGAGTAAAAAAGAGTGATATTGAGGTGATGGTTTTTATTAGAAGAAATTTGTTTAGAGTTCTAAAATTTTCAAATTTGGTAAAATATGCGTTTATGTTAAAAAAAAAATATATACATATATTGTTTTTCCAAAAACAAAGATGGCGCTGGTTACAACGATTGCTGTAAAAGACCTATTTTTGCACTGCGGGCACTCTGCTGGCTTCTAGGTTGACCCGAGAAAAAAGAAATTTTAAAATGTAATGAAAATATCTCCTATCTGAATGAGACAGAATTTTAACAGTCTTTTTCAAAAATTTATACGTACTTGAAAAAAAATTTAATTTTTTACTTATTTTATGTTTTAAGTTTTAAATAAAACGATTGTAAGAGGCTATTTTAAAAATCAGTCTCATTCAGATTGGTTAGAATGTTATTGAAAAATGTCCTTCCAAATATTGTAAGGATCGGTTAAATAGTTTTTGAGCTAGGTTGCCAGCAGTTTTGAAAAAGTAGTTTTGAGAAAAACGACTAAAGTTATAAAAAACAAATAACACGAAGACGTTAGTATTCAAAACTTAATTACATCAGCATATATACACACAAAATTATTATTGTTAACAATAGAATGTCAAAATCGCTTGGTTTATTCACAATGGGAGTTGCCAGTGTGGGCTGAAAAGTGTGGAGGTTGCCACACCAATACTAACGCATATGCCGCCAAAATTGTGTAAACATTTGGTGGGTAGGAAGGTTTATTTAAATTTACTCAAAAAAGGCATCAAAAAATTCATTGATGAATTTTATAAATAGGTGTGAGTAAAGCCTTCCGTTCTGAATACTGGCTTTTTTGAAACCGCATCTGCGTTAGTAAAAGCTTAGAACTCTAAGCTAAGCTGATATACATGAATACATACATATAGCTTATTACCCTTATAATTTTATTCTTAACCCTCAAATACCTAGTAACAATTCATCACATTCTACTTGACGACTTTGACTTTAACAATATGAGTGTTTCAATACGAAAATCTATACTTATAATGATTACATCAATTTAGGTACGGTACAGGCGCGGATCCACGGGGGGAAAAAGGGGGTAATTTCCCCCCCCCCCCAACATCTCATAAATTTCATCAAAAAACTGAAATATGCATGTGTAACCAAGATAAAGCAAAATCAAATGGTACGCTTAAGGCTTACTACCGTGCGCAATAGCCTTTAGAATTGCTAAATAATTAGTGTAGATGCTGGTCAATTGAAACAATTAATAGAAGATATTATTGGAAGATTTGCTAACTTGCTCATCAACCCACCCATCATGACTGCAACGAACATAGAATCGTATTTTATGTCTTTGGAATTTTGGTTTGCAGCATCGGGGGTAACTCATGACCTCAAAAAATATAACATCGTCATGGCGCAAGTGCCTCCTAGTAAGCTGACAGAGCTGCGTTCAATTATTGAGGATACTCCCCAGCAAAGCAGGTATGAGTACATCAAGGCAAAACTAACCTCACATTTTGCTGATAGTCAGCAAAGGCGCCTACAACGTGTTTTGTCAGACATGCCGCTTGGAGACATGAGGCCCAGTCAACTTTTCAACGAGATGCGTCGGGTTGCAGGTAGCGCACTTTGCGAGCCAGTCTTAATTGATTTATGGGCTACGCGCTTGCCGCCTCACGCGCAGGCTGCAGTAGTTGCGTCGAGAGGAGATTCAGCTGATAGAGTCGCGATCGCAGATGCTATAGTGGAGTCGATGGGTCTTCGTAACATCAACATGGTACAGCAATCCTCGCCAGCAGTGAACGAGTCTAGCTCTGATTCTGCGATTCTGCTGCAAGCACTACAACGTGAAATCTCGCAGCTCTCAAAGCGTGTGGAGTCGTTGCAAGTGCAGCGGCGCGATACACGAAGCCGTTCTCATTCGCGTAGCCGTAAAGGAACGCGCGAACATCGATCAAGAAACAATTTAGCAACAGGAAGCTGTTGGTATCATCATAATTTTGGCGACAAAGCGCGTAGATGCAAGAGCCCTTGCAATTATACCATAAATAATTTACAACAATGAAGCTACTTAACTGAGGCTACACCTAGTGCAGGCAAACAACTAGATGCAGCCATTTTTCGCCTGAAGATTACAGACACAACAAATAATATGCAATTTTTAATAGACACTGGCGCCGACGTGTCTGTTATTCCGAAAGGCTCACGCTCAGTTAAGTATAAACCCTCTTCTATGAAATTGTTTGCCGCAAACGGAACACCTATCAACGTGTATGGAGAAGCGCTAATTAAAGTCAATTTGGACCTGCGGCGCGAGTTTTTGTGGACGTTTTTCATTGCTGATGTTACTTCAGGTATCATTGGTGCCGATTTCATTAGGCACTTTGATTTGCTCATCGATCTTAAGCGGAAGCTTTTAATCGACAAAAATACTTCTTTGCAAATAGCTGGACAGATGGCAGTTGTGGATAATTACTCAATTAAAACATTTGAAGCATCATCATCCTATGCCGATATCTTAAACGAGTACTCAACTATCACACGTCTTAACCAGCCTGGCACCACCACGAAGTCATCCGTGGTCCACTTTATAGAAACTCGTGGTCAACCGGTCTTTGCTCGGCCAAGACGTCTATCGCCAGACAAGCTAGCAGCAGCCCGAACGGAATTCGAAAGTTTAATGAAGCTCGGAATTTGCAAACCATCACGTAGTAACTGGGCAAGTCCTCTGCATATGGTGCAAAAGGCAGATGGCACATGGAGGCCGTGTGGCGACTACCGGGCCCTGAACGCCATCACAAAACCGGACAGGTCCCCGATACCATACTTGCAGGATTTCACCAGCAATTTACAAGGTAAGACCATATTTTCAAAAGTCGACTTGCAAAAAGCTTTTCACCAGGTACCCGTGCATTCGGACGACATTCCGAAAACAGCCATTGTCACACCTTTTGGCTTGTTCGAGTTCGCATATATGACGTTCGGATTGCGAAACGCAGCCCAAACCTTTCAGAGGCTGATTCATGAGGTCGTGCGTGGTTTGGATTTTGTTTTTCCTTATATCTGACATCTGCATCCCATCGGCAAGTCCAGAGGAGCACAAGTACCACCTTCGTCAGCTATTTGAAAGGCTAAAGAAGTACAACTTAGCGATAAACGTATCGAAATCTGAATTCGGACGAAGCGAGATAACTTTTCTCGGCCATCTGGTTTCTGCAGATGGAATTCGTCCACTTCCCGAACGAGTAGAAGCCATTAGAAACTTTCACAGACCTACGATGGTTAAAGAGCTAAAAAGTTTCTTAGCAATGATCAATTTCTATAGACGATGTATTCTCATGCCATCGAAGCACAGGCACCGCTCTTAGCTATGTGCCCTGGTAATGTAAAAAATGATCGCTCGTTGCTTAACTGGTCTGCAGATTCGATAGCAGTTTTTGAGCAATGCAAGCAGCAACTCGCAAACTCAACCTTGCTGGCGCACCCGTCGAAAGACGCTGAGTTATCCCTTTGGGTGGATGCTTCTAACTCTAGCACAGGTGCCGCGCTTCACCAAATGGTCGGTGATACCCTCCAACCGCTGGGGTTTTTCAGTAAAAAATTCGACAAGGCGCAACTTCGATATAGTACCTATGACCGCGAGCTGACAGCAGTTTACTTAGCAGTTAAACATTTTAGATTTATGCTGGAAGGTCGATGCTGCCATATTTATACGGACCACAAGCCTATTACTTACGCTTTTCGTCAAAATCCAAATAAAGCATCAGACAGACAAGCCCGGCAGTTAGACTTCATATCACAGCTGACAACAGACATCCGATATGTTGAAGGAAAAGAAAACGCAACAGCTGATTTGCTCTCTCGAGTTTCGGCCATCGAAAATGCACCCATTGTCTACAAGAATCTGGCCGAAGATCAAAAGAAAGACGCAGAATTGCAGCAGCTGCTCAAAGGTATCCCAGATTGTTCCCTTAAATTAAAACTTTTTTCGATTCCAGGTGGCTCAGAGCAGTTGTAATGTGATTTTTCAACAAATTCAATTCGACCATTCGTTACAAAAAGATTTAGAAGATCGGTTTTAGAATCCACACACAACCTGTGCCACCCTGGCGCGCGTGCTACCGCTAAACTAATGACGCAAAGATTCGTTTGGCCTGGTATTCAGAAGGACAGGAGGGCCTTTGCCAAGGCGTGCATTCAGTGCCAACGCGCAAAAGTTAACCGCCACACATTTGCTCGACTACAGCGCTACCCATTACCTGAGAGACGTTTTTCCCACATCAACATCGACTTAGTTGGTCCATTTCCGCTCAGCAACGGCCAACGCTATTGTCTCACTATGATGGACAGATTTACAAGGTGGCCGGAAGCCGTACCGATTGCAGATATGACTGCACCAACCGTCGCACGTGCACTGATCGATAATTGGATATCGAGGTTTGGTGTTCCGGACACAATCACATCAGATCAAGGTCGTCAATTTGAGTCAACACTTTTTTCCGAGCTGACTCGTACGCTAGGGGTATCGCACCTCAGAACGACACCGTACCACCCTCAGTCAAACGGCTTGATTGAAAGGTGGCACAGAACAATAAAGGCGGCAATTTTATGCCATAACCACGAACGTTGGACGGAATACTTACCAGTTATCTTGCTCGGTCTGCGTACAACCTATAAAGCAGATCTAAAAGTGTCTCCTGCAGAACTTGTATATGGTGCTACTCTGCGTATTCCATCAGAGTTCTTTACAGAAAATCTCAGCAATCGATCCGAAACAGAAGTCGTCGTCGAGCTACGGAAAGCTATGCAACAGTTAAGAGCAACCGATACAGCCTGGCACGCATCCAAAAAGTTATTCGAGCACCCTGATCTTCGGACTTGCGAAAATGTCTTCGTCAGAAACGATTCCATTCGGCCATCTCTATCACATCCGTACGATGGGCCCCACAAAGTTCTAAAAAGATCCGACAAATATTTCAACATCAGCATAAATGGCAAGGAGAAAAATGTCTCAGTAGATCGACTTAAACCCTCTTTCATGATAGATGAAGGAGCACAATCATCGAGTTCTGAGCCAGAGCCATCAGAACAACCTACGACATCAACTAAGGTGACTCGTTCCGGACGTCGCGTCGTTATTCCTGATCGATATCGTTGAACAGTGAACCTTGTCTAGGAGGGGAGTACTGTGGCAACACCATAAGCATCGACTGAGAGAACGAAAAACATCTTTTGAGAAACCGCAAAGAGTCCAGTTATTTTTATGATGACTGCTTCGAATTATTACACACACGCTCTAAAAGTACACGCGGCTCAACAATCAAAAAAACAATATTCTAATAATAATAATCTATATTTTTTCACGCGTTATTCCAAATATTTAATTTTCCAATTTAAAGTTAGTCAATAAAATGAAGTAATAGAATTGAACTTAATTTCTTGCGTTTATTTTCTAATTTTGGACATAACACACATATAACCTCCAAATACCTTTCAAGTTTGGATATAAAGTCCGCGTATTGGCAGATTTCAGTAGCGCAAGATTCCAGGCCGTTTACCGCTTTTACTGTCCCAGGTCGGGGACTATACCAGTTTAAGCGAATGCCCTACGGCCTGCATAATGCGCCGGCCACGTGGCAGAGGTTCATCGACAGTGTCATCGGTGCGGATTTGGAGCCACATGTGTTTGTCTACTTAGATGATATAATCATCGTAGCGAATACATTCGATAAGCACGATGAGGTTTTAAGGGAAGTGCTGCGTAGAATTGGTAGCGCTGGCTTGAGGCTCAATAGAAAAAAATGCAATTTCTGCTTACCTTCGCTTAAGTATTTAGGCTATGTCGTCGAAAGGCAAGGCCTCCATGTGGAACCGGAAAAGGTGGAGGCTATGTTGAAAACCTCCGCCCCGCGAAATGTTAAGGAAGTTCGGTCGTTTGTAGGTACAATTTCTTGGTATCGACGATTCGTACCAAACTTCGCCGACTTAGTGAAACCCTTTACGGATCTTACCAAGAAGAACAAGCGGTTCCACTGGTCGTCTGAGTGCGAAGAAAGTTTTCTGAAGGCGAAGAGCGCCTTGTCACTGCCCCTGTACTGAGTTGCCCAGATTTTGATAGGCCCTTTTTGGTTCAAACTGACGCTTCGGATTGTGGTATAGGCGCTGTCTTAACCCAGCAGTTTGAAGAGGGCGAAAAGGTAATTTCATACTGAAGTAGGTCGTTAAGTAAGTGTGAAAAGAATTATTCTACGACGGAGAAGGAGTGTCTGGCTGCTTTGTGGGCGGTGGAGAAATTACGCCCCTACATCGAGGGAGTTCATTTTACTATGGTAACTGATCACTACTCGCTCGTGTGGCTCAGCAACTTAAAGAACCCGTGTGGGAGATTGGCAAGATGGGCCCTTAAGCTCCAACAATACGATTTTGAAATCGTTCACCGCAAGGGAAATAATCATGTAGTCCCTGATATGCTGTCGCGAAGTGTCCCAGCTATCAGTGAAATCAACGAAGAGTCAATGGACCCATGGATACTAGGGATGCGCGAAAAGGTGGTGCAGAAACCCCTCGATTTTCCGGCGTGGCGCGTTGAGAACGGTGTGTTGTACAAACACATCAAGGCGGGGAGTAGAGATTTGTATGATAGGGCCTACGAATGGAAACGAGTGTTAGGGAAAAATGATAGGAAGGAGGCCTTACATGAGCGTCACGATAGTCCGTTATCGGGACACATGTGTGTAAGAAAAACATTTGCTAGGGCGGCTGAGAAATATTACTGGCTTAAGATGAAGTCAGATATAATTAGGAATATTAAAGGATGTCAGGTTTGTCAGCAAGTTAAGCCAGATAACCAAAAGCCAGCTGGTAGAAAGAACCAAGGAATTAGAACCTTGGGAGATGATCTCAGTGGATTTGGTTGGGCCCCTGGTGAAATCAAGTCAAGGCCACAGTTATATTTTGACTGTAATTGACTATTTCACAAAATTCCCGCTTTTGTTTCTGTTGCGTACCGCGACGGCAAAAAGCATCTGTAAAGAATTGGAGAACAGTGTGTTCTTACTTTTTGGCGTCCCGAGGTCCATAGTGTGCGACAATGGACCTCAATTTAACAGTAAAGAGTTGCAGTCGTTATGTGCGTCATATGGAGTACAGTTGCGCTTTACTGCACATTATCATCCGCAAGCAAACCCGGCCGAGCGGATTACTCAAATCATAAAGACAACCCTGAGGGCATATATATCGGAAAATCATAGGACTTGGGATACACACCTGGCCAAGGTGGCCTGTTGCATTCGCACATCGCAGCACGAGGTGTTAGGGCACTCTCCCTATTTCGTTAATTTTGGTCGTAACATGGCAGTCCGGGGAGACAAGGATTATTGACGTAAGGACGACTTAGGTGAACCGACTCGTAGCAGTGGCGAAGAATGAGCCAAATTCATGACTGCCTTAAGGCAAGACCTACGAACTAAAATGGAGGCAGCGAGCGCCGAGATGGCAAAGACATATAATCTGAGATGTAGGGATGTACAATACTTACCAAACGAGTTAGTGTGGAGACGGAATTTCGTGTTATCTGATGCGGCGAATTACTTTCCGGCCAAGTTATCTCCCAAGTTCATCGAACAGTTTAGGGTTAAAAAGAGGGTGTCTCCCTGGACATATATCCTCGAAGATGAGGATGGGCGCGAGAAGGGGACGTGACACGTGCAGGATTTGCGGTCACATGTTGGAAAAGTTTAGTGATCCACTTAGTGTAGCTAGTTTTGTAACGAAAGTTACTCGGATGTCCCTGGAAAACCAAGCAACTTTCGTGGAGGTGGAGGTGGGGTTGTCGCATTTCAAAAACCTGCTTCGAATTTGTCCTTGGTCTCATTGCGGTGAGGTAGGAGGAAGACGACATCGCGAATATTTTGTTTCTGTTAATCATATAAGAGTTTCTAGAATATTGAAATTTATTGCCCGTGGCGGGGTGACGCTGCCGCACGAAAAGTACTCCACTAGGCCAAAGGCCATGGTTCTATATACCATTCTTGTTCAATCGACAAAAATATTGTATTCCGATGTCTACTTGGGGTTTCTCATGGTTTTCCTATGTCCAGACAAATCCCTTATACCACCAGACTGAACGCACTTTATTCCGCGACTATTTATGCGAACATGACCAGAACAGTTATTGTGAATAGAATGTCAAAATCGCTTGGTTTATTCACAATGGGAGTTGCCAGTGTGGGCTGAAAAGTGTGGAGGTTGCCACACCAATACTAACGCATATGCCGCCAAAATTGTGTAAACATTTGGTGGGTAGGAAGGTTTATTTAAATTTACTCAAAAAAGGCATCAAAAAATTCATTGATGAATTTTATAAATAGGTGTGAGTAAAGCCTTCCGTTCTGAATACTGGCTTTTTTGAAACCGCATCTGCGTTAGTAAAAGATGGCGGTGTTTATGTTTCAATAATGTGGAACCTAAATTCCTCCAATCGAAGATAGGGGTTGGCAGTTCAGTTCAGTCTGAACAGTGTCTAAGTGCGAGTGTGGAAAAAAAAACTAAGCGATTTTGTGACCAAAAAAAAAAAAAAAAGAAGGAGAACGAAAAAATGTATAACTACAAAAAAAACCATCGTGCTGCCTTTGTGTGGTGACCCAAACGGAAGACGTGGGATTTTGGAGCCAGGATTGAGGAATAACCGAGGTGCCGCAGGATCTGGACTATGGGGATTTGACTGGATTTGACACGGGTAGTTTAGACGGTCGTAGTACCCCCTCAGCTAATTTGCTAGAGTTTTGTAGAGTCGTATTTCGAGTGTAATTGTCGTGGTTAAATATTCGCTGTTGTAGTTTTGCTCCACCGAAGCCATTTTGTTTTTTTGTGTGTTAGGCCCTGCACTCGAGCCGAGTTCGGACAAGGACCGGTGAAATAATTGATTCTATCAGGTAGAATCGTGTGAGGGTTCAAGTAATCTCCTTGAACCTGCAACTAGAGTGCGCCCCAAAAACTTTGGTCTTTGTTTTCCGATTTTGTGGTAGTTTATTTTAGTGTGTGTAGTACTTTCCACAGGTGAACATTTTTTGCTTCTTTATTTTATTTAATTTAATTTTATTTAATTTTATTTATTTGATTTTATGCCTTTTCCATCCCACTGTTTGATAGCACTTTGATAGAAAGTCTTATCAAACCCACCTGTGAATTAGTTTCCTTTTTTCCCGACACCTTGTTGGTATAAGACAGACCCCCGTCGCGACTGAGCAGCTGGCAACTCTATATCGCCGGTAGTTGTTGACAGCTCTATCATGAATTCCAGCTGTTGTTTGTGAGAATTTTTAGATAATGTGCATTTTGGAAAAAAGATAAAATTAACTCCGCGAGTGCTTTTTTCTATTATTTGCATTTAAATAAATAGCTAACTTATAAATCGGTGATAAAGTTAGATGCTGAACAGTACAGATCAGTTTTTTAGTTATCTGCTTAGTAATAGCTGTTGTTGTACTCTTTTCACAACATGAAATACCAATTATTTTAAAAAATGATATAGTATCTCTTGTAGTCCATATCCTTTTTTATATGATTTTAGGAGCATGACTTTTCCAATAGCTTCCGTTTGAGCGCATAATTAAATATCGAAGCATATATGTTTCTTCAATATCTATGATTGTAATCTATCACATGAGTTATCGGGGGAATTTATTAACTTGAGCTAGTATGATTTAGTAGAGGGGCTAACAACCCAAGCGATGTCCCTCCCAGCTGAAGCTTCTACTATATTTAAAATAATTATTTACATCATAACACTGTGTGTGTATCTAACATATAAGTTGATGATGTCGCAGTTTTTTTGTTTAAATATTCTTCAAGAAGGACTCTAAGTTAAGATGATTTACATGAATACATACATATAGCTTATTTCCGTTTATAATTTTATTCTTAACCCTTAATTACCTAGTAACAATTCATCACATTTTACTTGACGACTGTGACTTTAACAATATGAGTGTTTCAATACGAAAATCTATATTTATAATGATTATATCAATTTAGGTACGGTAAAGGTTTAAGGGTTAGAATATATGAACAGGTTTTGGGTGTAGTAATAGCATTTTTGCTGCCTTTTATATAATATTACAGTTGACAGCAAAAGTTGTCTCAGCTTTACACTAAAATTAACTAGATGTTTCTTTTATTAAAAGAATTAGACCTACCAGCAAAGTTAATCCAGCAGCGGAGATTTAGCTGGGTGCTATTATCTTAAACTAGAATGTTTTATAAGGGGGACTAATACCCCAGTAGATACAATATGTTCGTTCTGGATCAGGTGGAGCGGTGGAGCAAGCCAATGACGTCACTCCGGTCCAGCGCCATCTAGTGGGGGCTTTTTTAAGTAATCTACAAGTGTGGGGTATGTCTTTGCTTTAAGCTTTTTATCTTTGGCAAGTTTGGTGTATGTCTTTGCTTTAATCTTTTAAAAATTGGCAAGTTTGGGGCAAGTCTTTGCTTTTTTAAGCGTTGATCATAATTTTATACACTACATTATTGGTAGTGGTAGTCAAGCGAGTTCTTATCAGTGTTTGCATGTTTTGTTTTTTCTTAACCCTCAAATACCTAATAGCAATGACTCAAATCCGGCTGGTTGACTTTAGCTGAAATAATATGACTTGCTATATGAAAATATATATATTAATATGGGTTGAAGCAATTTAGGTACGGAGAAGGTTGAAGGGTTAAAGAAATGTTTATAAATTGATCATAAAGTCGGTAAGTATTAGGTGGGAGTCTTTGTTTTGAGCTTTTAAAAATTGGCAAGTTTGATGTATGTCTTTTCTTTAAACTTTTTAAAATTGACAAGTTTGGGGTATTTCTTTGCTTTAAGCGTTGGTAATAATTTTATACACTACATTATCGGTAGTGGTAGTCAAGCGAGTTCTTATCAGTGTTTGCCATGAGTGCGCTTAGCAGATAACTGCTAAAACTGATCTGTACTATTCAACAGCTACCGGCTAAAACTGGTCTGAACTGATCAACAGCAACCGGCTAAAACTGATCTGTACTGTTCTACATCTACCAGCTAAAATGGTCTGTACTGTTCAACAGCTACCGGCTTAAACTGATCGATAATCAATCAATCAATCACAATATCGATAATCAATCAAACAATAATTCAATATGAATGAAATTTTCAATAAGGCCTTTCAAATCATCTGAAAGTCATCGATCATAGTTATAAGTGGTGCTGCACATTTTCCGAATCGTTCATCATATGGATTGGTACAACGTGGGTTCTTGCCTTAATATATGTCAAAATTTAACATGTAACCGTTTGGCCGATTGGTTTACCTTTAAAAACTGCTTGCAACCGTGTCGTCCATTGCCATCGTAAGATAAATGTTGTGTTAGGTGATAGTTCTTCAGCATATTTGACTTGAGATGGTCCGTAATTGGACGTAGCTTCCATAGCTTATCTTGGTTATCAACAGATGTGACCAAATTGGGCTCAAAATGTAGTGTAATTAATATAAATAATATTTTAATAAAGAAGTTTAGCTATTTATTTAGTAACTTTAGATTGCCTATTTTTATTAGTAAAACAGCCTCATCAACAACAACAACCACAACAACAACAAGAGTAAGAACAACAACAACAACAACAGTAAGAACAACAACAAGAACAAGAACAACAACAACAACAACAACATCAGTAAGAACAACAATAGCAATAGTAAGAACAACAACAACTAGAACCATTATAAAAAGCAGCCGATTATGGGCGTTCACTATGAACGCAGCCTTAGCTTATATTAGCTTAGGTTAGCTTAGCTTAGTTTTTGACATATCAACTTTAAATTCTTATCTTCTTTTTTGCCCTTGCACTTGACCGCAAAAATTGTTTATTTATTTTAGAAGTAACACAAAAAACATGTTTGAACTTGTACATTGCTGCCTTATCTTGAACTTGCGGGTTATGAGTGCGCTTACTATGAAGCTTGGCTCTTATCACTTTAACCTTGAAATTAGTATTGAAATTGAAATTAAATAAAATTAAAATCCGTACCAGGATGGGTATGGGTGACGTCATCGGCATACAATAACATAAGTCGACTTCTAAAATGTTCTCGACGTTTCTGCATCTCGAAGCTTCTAGAAACTTCCTGACTCTTCTTGGTTGCGGGGTATTTCGTTTACTTAAAATAAAATACAGCGGCGGAGAAGTTGCTGGGTGTAAGTGAATTGGCCGGTGGTTATTACGCGGGGGGCTTGTTACCCCGATGTCCCCCAACTGACGAATAGATATTTATATACGCCTATGTTTTTTAATGGGTGTCATCTAATATACAAACTACTTACACAAATCTAATACACGCACTTAATACTTACCGACTTTATTAAATTTATAAACATTTCTTTAACCTCTTCAACCTTCGCCGTACCTAAATTGCTTCATTCCAAAAAAATATATATATTTTCACAAAGCAAGTTGACCAGCAAAATTTGAGTCTTGCTGTAACTAATGCGAGGGTTAAGAAAAACAAAACATGCAAACACTGATAAGAACTCGCTTGACTACCACTACCGATAATGTAGTGTATAAAATTATTACCAACGCTTAAAGCAAAGAAATACCCCAAACTTGTCAATTTTAAAAAGTTTAAAGCAAAGACATACATCAAACTTGCCAATTTTTAAAAGCTCAAAACAAAGACTCCCACCTAATACTTACCGACTTTATGATCAATTTATAAACATTTCTTTAACCCTTCAACCAGCTCCGTACCTAAATTGCTTCAACCCATATTAATATATATATTTTCATATAGCAAGTCATATTATTTCAGCTAAAGTCAACCAGCCGGATTTGAGTCATTGCTATTAGGTATTTGAGGGTTAAGAAAAAACAAAACATGCAAACACTGATAAGAACTCGCTTGACTACCACTACCAATAATGTAGTGTATAAAATTATGATCAACGCTTAAAAAAGCAAAGACTTGCCCCAAACTTGCCAATTTTTAAAAGATTAAAGCAAAGACATACACCAAACTTGCCAAAGATAAAAAGCTTAAAGCAAAGACATACCCCAAACTGGCAGATTACTTAAAAAAGCCCCCACTAGATGGCGCTGGACCGGAGTGACGTCATTGGCTTGCTCCACCGCTCCACCTGATCCAGAACGAACATATTGTATCTACTTACCCCAGACGATTCCCCAACTGACGCGCCCACTCAAATTCAGATAATTATTTATATCATCACTCGGTGTGTGAATCTATAAGTTGCTGATGTTGCAGTTTTTTTGTTTAGATATTCTTAAAGCAGAACTCTAAGCTAAGCTGATATACATGAATACATACATATAGCTTATTACCCTTATAATTTTATTCTTAACCCTCAAATACCTAGTAACAATTCATCACATTCTACTGGACGACTTTGACTTTAACAATATGAGTGTTTCAATACGAAAATCTATACTTATAATGATTACATCAATTTAGGTACGGTACAGGCGCGGATCCACGGGGGGAAAAAGGGGGTAATTTCCCCCCCCCCCCAACATCTCATAAATTTCATCAAAAAACTGAAATATGCATGTGTAACCAAGATAAAGCAAAATCAAATGGTACGCTTAAGGCTTACTACCGTGCGCAATAGCCTTTAGAATTGCTAAATAATTAGTGTAGATGCTGGTCAATTGAAACAATTAATAGAAGATATTATTGGAAGATTTGCTAACTTGCTCGAAGAAAAAAGAGAAATGCTGGTTTTGAGATTAAAAGGTGAGCTTTGTCATTGGCAACAAAAATGGAAGGATCTAATATTATCTGGTGCTGGTAAGCTACCTGGTTCTGCTTTTGAAGCTCTCCAATGCTATGATAAGGACATTTATCCAACGATACAGAAGCTCCTCCAAATTTTCTGCACATTACCAGTGACCAATTCAAGCGCTGAACGTTATTTTTCATCATTACGATGCATCAAAACCTGGCTCCGAACTACAATGCTTGAAAAAAGATTAGTTGGTTTAGCGTTGCTTCATATTCACTACGACATAGTTTTGAATCCAGAGGATGTAGTCGAAAGATTTTCCAAAATTGGTAAACATAGAATTTTACTATAAATTTTCACAAATAATTAATAAGTTATAATTATTTTCAAATATGAATTAAATCATATCTAAATTGATGTTAAAAATAATAGAAAATATGCATTATTTTACTTCAAATAAAAGTTTTAAAAAAATATATCTATGTGAAAATTATTAAAAAATTTTCGCCCCCAAAATTCTTCTCTGGATCCGCCCCTGGTACGGTAAATGTTTAAGGGTTAGAATATATGAACAGGTTTCGGGTGTAGTAATAGCATTTTTGCTGCCTCTCATATAAAATTACAGTTGACAGCAAAAGTTGTCTCAGTTTTACACTAAAATTAACTAGATGTTTCTTTTATTAAAAAAATGAGGCCTACCAGCAAAGTTAATCCAGCGGCGGAGATTTAGCTGGGTGCTATTAACTTGAACTAGAATGTTTTATTAGCGTGACTAATTCCCCAGACGATCCCACACTGACGCTCCCACTCTAATTCAGATAATTGTTTACATTATTACTCGGTGTGTGTATCTATAAGTTGCTGATGTTGCAGTTTTTGTTTAGATATTCTTAAAGCTAAGTTGATATACATGCATACATAGAGCTCATCGGCGTTAAGCAAGCGTGGAAGTCTCTTAAACATATGTTGATTATTGTTGTTGTTGATGCATATTGACGTTAACCTAGTGAATGTAGTGCGAAGTTGATGATGAGATATAGAAACATGAATGAATGAATGAAGTTTTTTATAGTTGCTGAGTAAAGAGTTCCACAAACAAACATTTTAATCAGAAACAAATTTAAATTATTTAATTAAATTTTTTATTGAAGTGTATCCAGTTTTATTGAAGGATATCCAGGTTCGTATTTGTTCATAAGTGTTCGGTTCTTACTCGGGTGGCTTCGTTGCCTTGTATGTTGATATTATTTAAGCAAGTGTACATATATAATATTTGTGTACGCTTAATCAAGTGGACGGACGGACGGATATATTTTGAGAATGTTTGTGTGTGTGTGTGTTGTTACTATTTAAGCAAGTATGCGTGCATAATTTCTTTTTATATATTATTATATGAACAAGTGCACATACTTACATATACATACACTCAAAAAAAAAAAAATTAATCTTATTATAATCGAAATATTTATGACATTTTAAAATTGTATGTTAAATGCATATTTAAAATTTAAAATTGTTGTTTTCAGCCTTCGAAGGACTTTATACATATCACCTATGATCATTTGTACATTATACGAAAGAAAATATTGTATATTTTATGGAAAAGTTGGAAATTTTCCGAAGCCATTTTAGCAAGTTATTTATATGGTATATAATTGTTGGTACAAAACATGTACGTCCACTTGCTTAGACATATACATATACCCAAAATATGTACGTCCACTTGCTAAACAACAATAAACACATACAAAAAATATGTTTGTACACTTGTTCAAACAACAACAAAAAAAACACTAATATACGTACTATGAAAAAATTGCCACACCCCCTTTTGCCGCCCACAAATAGATACTGATATTGATACTGATACTGATACTGATACTGATGCTGATACTGATACTGATACTGATACTGATACTGATACTGTTACTGTTACTGTTACTGTTACTGTTACTGTTACTGTTACTGTTACTGTTACTGTTACTGTTACTGTTACTGTTACTGTTACTGTTACTGTTACTGTTACTGTTACTGTTACTGTTACTGTTACTGTTACTGTTACTGTTACTGTTACTGTTACTGTTACTGTTACTGTTACTGTTACTGTTACTGTTACTGTTACTGTTACTGTTACTGTTACTGTTACTGTTACTGTTACTGTTACTGTTACTGTTACTGTTACTGTTACTGTTACTGTTACTGTTACTGTTACTGTTACTGTTACTGTTACTGTTACTGTTACTGTTACTGTTACTGTTACTGTTACTGTTACTGTTACTGTTACTGTTACTGTTACTGTTACTGTTACTGTTACTGTTACTGTTACTGTTACTGTTACTGTTACTGTTACTGTTACTGTTACTGTTACTGTTACTGTTACTGTTACTGTTACTGTTACTGTTACTGTTACTGTTACTGTTACTGTTACTGTTACTGTTACTGTTACTGTTACTGTTACTGTTACTGTTACTGTTACTGTTACTGTTACTGTTACTGTTACTGTTACTGTTACTGTTACTGTTACTGTTACTGTTACTGTTACTGTTACTGTTACTGTTACTGTTACTGTTACTGTTACTGTTACTGTTACTGTTACTGTTACTGTTACTGTTACTGTTACTGTTACTGTTACTGTTACTGTTACTGTTACTGTTACTGTTACTGTTACTGTTACTGTTACTGTTACTGTTACTGTTACTGTTACTGTTACTGTTACTGTTACTGTTACTGTTACTGTTACTGTTACTGTTACTGTTACTGTTACTGTTACTGTTACTGTTACTGTTACTGTTACTGTTACTGTTACTGTTACTGTTACTGTTACTGTTACTGTTACTGTTACTGTTACTGTTACTGTTACTGTTACTGTTACTGTTACTGTTACTGTTACTGTTACTGTTACTGTTACTGTTACTGTTACTGTTACTGTTACTGTTACTGTTACTGTTACTGTTACTGTTACTGTTACTGTTACTGTTACTGTTACTGTTACTGTTACTGTTACTGTTACTGTTACTGTTACTGTTACTGTTACTGTTACTGTTACTGTTACTGTTACTGTTACTGTTACTGTTACTGTTACTGTTACTGTTACTGTTACTGTTACTGTTACTGTTACTGTTACTGTTACTGTTACTGTTACTGTTACTGTTACTGTTACTGTTACTGTTACTGTTACTGTTACTGTTACTGTTACTGTTACTGTTACTGTTACTGTTACTGTTACTGTTACTGTTACTGTTACTGTTACTGTTACTGTTACTGTTACTGTTACTGTTACTGTTACTGTTACTGTTACTGTTACTGTTACTGTTACTGTTACTGTTTTTTTTTTGTTGTTTGAACAAGTGTACAAACATATTTTTTGTATGTGTTTATTGTTGTTTAGCAAGTGGACGTACATATTTTGGGTATATGTATATGTCTAAGCAAGTGGACGTACATGTTTTGTACCAACAATTATATACCATATAAATAACTTGCTAAAATGGCTTCGGAAAATTTCCAACTTTTCCATAAAATATACAATATTTTCTTTCGTATAATGTACAAATGATCATTGGTGATATGTATAAAGTCCTTCGAAGGCTGAAAACAACAATTTTAAATTTTAAATATGCATTTAACATACAATTTTAAAATGTCATAAATATTTCGTTCATAATAAGAGTAATTTTTTTTTTTTTGAGTGTATGTATATGTAAGTATGTGCACTTGTTTATATAATAATATATAAAAAGAAATTATGAACGCATACTTACTTAAATAGTAACAACACACACACACACAAACATTCTCAAAATATATCTGTCCGTCCGTCCACTTGATTAAGCGTACACAAATATTATATATGTACACTTGCTTAAATAATATCAACATACAAGGCAACGAAGCCACCCGAGTAAGAACCGAATACTTATGAACAAATACGAACCTGGATATCCTTCAATAAAACTGGATAAACTTCAATAAAAAATTTAATTAAATAATTTAAATTTGTTTCTGATTAAAATGTTTGTTTGTGGAACTCTTTACTCAGCAACTATAAAAAACTTCATTCATTCATTCATCTTTCTATATCTCATCATCAACTTCGCACTACATTCACTAGGTTAACGTCAATATGCATCAACAACAACAATAACAAACATATGTTTAAGAGACTTCCACGCTTGCTTAACGCCGATGAGCTCTATGTATGCATGTATATCAACTTAGCTTTAAGAATATCTAAACAAAAACTGCAACATCAGCAACTTATAGATACACACACCGAGTAATAATGTAAACAATTATCTGAATTAGAGTGGGAGCGTCAGTTGTGGGATCGTCTGGGGAATTAGTCACGCTAATAAAACATTCTAGTTCAAGTTAATAGCACCCAGCTAAATCTCCGCCGCTGGATTAACTTTGCTGGTAGGCCTCATTTTTTTAATAAAAGAAACATCTAGTTAATTTTAGTGTAAAACTGAGACAACTTTTGCTGTCAACTGTAATTTTATATGAGAGGCAGCAAAAATGCTATTACTACACCCAAAACCTGTTCATATATTCTTACCCTTAAACATTTACCGTACCTAAATTGATGTAATCATTATAAGTATAGATTTTCGTATTGAAACACTCATATTGTTAAAGTCAAAGTCGTCAAGTAGAATGTGATGAATTGTTACTAGGTATTTGAGGGTTAAGAATAAAATTATAAGGGTAATAAGCTATATGTATGTATTCATGTATATCAGCTTAGCTTAGAGTTCTGCTTTAAGAATATCTAAACAAAAAAACTGCAACATCAGCAACTTATAGATTCACACACCGAGTGATGATATAAATAATTATCTGAATTTGAGTGGGCGCGTCAGTTGGGAAATCGTCTGGGGTATTAGTCCCCCTTATAAAACATTCTAGTTTAAGATAATAGCACCCAGCTAAATCTCCGCTGCTGGATTAACTTTGCTGGTAGGTCTAATTCTTTTAATAAAAGAAACATCTAGTTAATTTTAGTGTAAAACTGAGACAACTTTTGCTGTCAACTGTAATATTATATAAAAGGGCAGCAAAAATGCTATTACTACACCCAAAACCTGTTCATATATTCCAACCCTTAAACCTTTACCGTACCTAAATTGATATAATCATTATAAATATAGATTTTCGTATTGAAACACTCATATGGTTAAAGACACAGTCGTCAAGTAAAATGTGATGAATTGTTACTAGGTAATTGAGGGTTAAGAATAAAATTATAAACGGAAATAAGCTATATGTATGTATTCATGTAAATCATCTTAACTTAGAGTCCTGCTTCAAGAATATTTAAACAAAAAAACTGCGACATCATCAACTTATATGTTAGATACACACACAGTGTTATGATGTAAATAATTATTTTAAATAAAGTAGAAGCTTCAGCTGGGAGGGACATCGCTTGGGTTGTTAGCCCCCCTACTAAATCATTCTAGTTAATACAATCCCCTAAAATCCCCCGATAACTCATGTGATAGATTACAATCATAGATATTGAAGAAACATATATGCTTCGATATTTAATTATGCGCTCAAACGGAAGCTATTGGAAAAGTCATGCTCCTAAAGTCATATAAAAAGGATCTGGACTACAAGAGATACTATATCATTTTTTAAAATAATTGGTTTTTCATGTTGTGAAAAGAGTACAACAACAGCTATTACTAAGCAGATAACTAAAAAACTGATCTGTACTGTTCAGCATCTAACTTTATCACCGATTTATAAGTTAGCTATTTATTTAAATGCAAATAATAGAAAAAAGCACTCGCGAAGTTAATTTTATCTTTTTTCCAAAACGCACATTAACTAAAAATTCCTCACAAACAACAGCTGGAATTCACGATAGAGCTGTCAACAACTTCCGGCGATATAGAGTTGCCATCTGCTCAGTCGCGACGGGGGTGGGTCTTATACCAACAAGGTGTCGGGAAAAAAGGAAACTAATTCACAGGTGGGTTTGATAAGACTTTCAATCAAAGTGCTATCAAACAGTGGGATGGAAGAGGCATAAAATCAAATAAATAAAATTAAATAAAATTAAATTAAATAAAATAAAGAAGCAAAAAATTTTCATCTGTGGAAAGTACTACACACACTAAAATAAACTACCACAAAATCGGAAAACAAAGAACAAAGTTTTTGGGGCGCAATCTAGTTGCGGGTTCAAGGAGATTACTTGAACCCTCACACGATTCTACCTGGTAGAATCAATTATTTCACCGGTCTTTGTCCGAACTCGGCTCGAGTGCAGGGCCTAACACACAAAAAAACAAAATGGCTTCGGTGGAGCAAAACTACAACAGCGAATATTTAACCACGACAATTACACTCGAAATACGACTCTACAAAACTCTAGCAAATTAGCTGAGGGGGTACTACGACCGTCTAAACTACCCGTGGGCGGACCACACTAACACAAAAAATACTCCCTTTTGAAATCCATTCAAGTCCCCATAGTCCAGATCCTGCGGCACCTCGGTTATTCCTCAATCCTGGCTCCAAAATCCCACGTCTTCCGTTTGGGTCACCACACAAAGGCAGCACGATGGTTTTTTTTTTGTAGTTATAAATTTGTTCGTTCTCCTTCTTTTTTTTTTTTTTTGGTCACAAAATCGCTTAGTTTTTTTTTCACACTCGCACTTCGACGCTGTTCAGACTGAACTGAACTGCCAACCCCTATCTTCGATTGGAGGGATTTAGGTTCCACATTATTGAAACATAAACACCGCCATCTTTTACTAACGCAGATGCGGTTTCAAAAAAAACAGTATTCAGAACGGAAGGCTTTACTCACACCTATTTATAAAATTCATCAAGGAATTTTTTGGTGCCTTTTTTGAGTAAATTTAAATAAACCTTTTGGCGGCATCTGCGTTAGTATTGGTGTGGCAACCTCCACACTTTTCAGCCCACACTGGCAACTCCCATTGTGAATAAACCAAGCGATTTTGACATTCTATTCACAATAACTGTTCTGGTCATGTTCGTATAAATAGTCGCGGAATAAAGTGCGTTCAGTCTCGTGGTATAAGGGATTTTCCTGGGCATAGGAAAACCATGAGAAACCCCAAGTAGACATCGGAATACAGACGATTTCAGCATTTACAACTTACACCTGCCGTAAGGCTTAAGTAAGTTGAGTTATCCAAAACCTAGGGTAATAGTTCATGAAACAGACAGCCATGAACTTTGTGCTACCACAACACGGACCCGTTTACATTTTAGCAAGTAAAACGTACGGGGCATCCGGTGTGGCAACACGAACATGGAAGCTGCTTCACAAACACAAAGCATCACCCAGTGCCCTGCTGATTAGGAGCATTATGAATTAACATACTGCCCGTAATAGCAGTACCAGTTTAGACTTCCGTAGCGACGTACTTCCATCCATCTACTGGTGGAGACGAGACCTACCCAATCTCTTGCATATTAAGACAGATATGCCAGCCCGGTCGTACCATTGCGCGACCCCGCCAGTCAATCTAGACCTGTGTAGCATTCACACAATCACAACCAGTACGAGACTCCCCGAAGGGCCAGCCCACGACAGTCATCTGGGCAACTCGATCCCGTCAGATGAGAATCCACAACATCCCCGCAAGAAGACCAAGAAGACACAAATGCAATTATGAAAAAGTGCCTTCTTATGCATGACTGTGCTCAATGAGCACTTAGAGGCTAGTCTAACAGTTTGCAGGTGCCGACTCAGCTGGAAACTACTGCACATGACTAGTACCTACTTTGGAGGACCTTTGCAATTGCCACTCTCACTCTGGCAGTTCGGAAAGTCAACATCCAGACACAGAGTATTGGCCACTGTTCTCAGGGACTGCCGTGCTCAGTATGAGAACCCTTAGTTTAAAACAACCAACAAACAACACTTCCCTCAGTGACTGCCGTGCCAGTTTGAGGGTGCGAGTCAAACACTTGACAAGCAACACTTCGGAAAGCCGAAGAGTTGACACTTTAACGCACGCATGCCAACACTTCACATCCAGATTTTCCAGCCGAATTAAGGTGTCCATGCGGTGGATAGATAGGGTCAACCCCATCCGACGGGAAGGCCGAAACCTGGCGGAGTTACATCGGAATACAATATTTTTGTCGATTGGGCAAGAATGGAATATAGAACCTTGGCCTTTTTGGCAGCGTCACCCAGCCACGGGCAATAAATTTCAATATTCTAGAAACTCTTATATGATTAACAAAAACAAAATATTCGCGATGTCGTCTTCCTCCTACCTCACCGCAGTGAGACCAAGGACAGATTCGAAGCAGATTTTTGAAATGGGATTACTTTTAAGCTGATCAAGAATCAATTATCACACTATCAATATGAATGAATGAATGAATGAATGAATGAATGAAATACTTAATTTACTTCAACACCCTACTATGTACTATGAGAGTATTATAAAAAGATACTGTCATAATAACTATTCATATCGGAAATCATTTAACTATAACGATGAGGTTACTATATTATCTTTATATCTCACACCTTAACCTAGCACTATAATCACTATGCTGAGATAAAAAAGAAAAACATTAACAGAATTGAATTTCATATAAAAACACTATGAGTCATCAACCTATAAGAAAAATTTTTTTTTTAGTCAAGATTAAACCTTCAGCAAAGAAAAATATTGTGTAAAACTTGTCTCACAAAAGCCTTATCAACATATACAGGAAAATAATAAAATTCAGTTTAATTCTAACCACAACTTAAAAAATTTGGTTCTTCTACGCGTTAATAAAAAATCAAATTAAAAAGATTATATATTCCAGAACAAATCATATGTCTTTTGCATTTTGATTGTTTATTCTACAATTTCATTATAATATCAATACTCTTCTCCTATTACTCACCGATCCTTAGCCCTAGTTCACCACTTCATTCTCCCGTCACCAAACACTATCGAAACAGCGCGGTCGACTTTCGGTGACATCATGCTTCCTATAAAATTTATAAAAATTAAAATTCAACCCTGAAAAGTTTATGTCGTGTGCCAATGACAATGTTGTTCGGATTCGTTGAAGATTGCTATAAATTAATATTAAATTAAAAACATGAACTTATCCTACCACGTCCTATATCTCATGAAAGATCATATCATCCTCTAAATGGATCTGATCAGTTAAAATGAACTGCACTGGATATATTTCGAAAAATGTCTTACATATAATTTTCGAACTTTGCAAAAATAAAAATGTAAAGAATAATTATTATTCAAAATTTATTCAAAAAGAAGTTGGGGGCTGCCATTCAAGTCACATACTTTCAAAGGATACAAAGGGGTTACGAAATGTAAAGCTTTCACCGCAAAATGAAAGACTCGATTTCTTATAATTGAACTATAAAACGAAAAAGTAAAAAGATAGGAAATATACTTTTTTATCGTAAAAAAGCTAATAAAGAAAGAATATATAAACTGTGAGTTATATCGTTATGAAGATTTAAATAATCTCTTGGAGATGGCTCAATATGTAGTTTTATTTGATATGTATACAAAATTTCAACAAAGTTATTATTATTATTATATGTGGGAAGCCCAACTATTTTGCTGGATGTAAATATATATAAACAAGGCTTTTTTTTTTTGCATAGCTTATAGTTGTCGTTGATGTTATACAAAAAAATAAATCATTTAATATGAATCTATTGATTTACATATTGACTTTGACACCAAACCAAACAAATTGTTTCCAGATAAAACATCATTATTCTGTCAAGTAATTCACGACCGTTCAATTGAATATTCGTTTCTAACAAGAGAATTATAAAAAAATTCAATATATTTAAGATCATTTAGTTTCTATTTACATTTTTTATATTATAAAAATTTGCTTATATAATAAGGAAAGATTTATATATAAATAAATTGGTTTCTTTTTTGTTTTTCTGTTTGGAAAAAATAAGAATTAAAGCTCCCATATGTCTACGACGTTGGTTTAGGTTAGGTTGAGCTTAAAGTATTTTTTAGATAGAATCATGTTATTTCATGTCTTCCTTTCTCTCTCTCGCACTATCTCCTTCATTCTAGCTCTCCCTTTCTCTCTAACACCATCCTATACATACGCTTATCTTAAACTTGTGATTTAAATTATCGTTCTTGGGATGAAAATATAAAATTTTATATTGATTTGAAAACATTGAACATTTATAACAAAAAATATTTTAAAAATTTGTCTCACAAAAGGCTTAGCAATATTTATAGTAAAATCATAAATTTCATTTGTATGCTTACAACATATTCAAAATGTGTTTCTTCTACGCTTGATTAATAAATTATATATATATTATATATATAAATTATATATATATATATACAATGCAATAAGTAGACGTGTTCTTTCGCGCTGGCAAAAATCGCGTTCAAATTCCACAAAAAAGAGTACTAGTTTTCTTAAAAAACACCGACAATAATTAGAACTGTTCTGCCCTTCAAGTGGCTTCAAAAAATCTGTGAAATTAACACGTAAACTTGCAAAACTCTTGTTTTAAAATTTTTTAAAATAATAAATTAAAACACAATGTCTAAACTAACATCTTCGACTGCTGCTGCTGTTCGTAAACCGACGACGCGTAGCTCTCCACTAACTCCGAATAACCGCACGGATGAAGTACGCGACATTACCCCTTCGGCGAATTGGATACAACTACTGGAGGAACAGCTTAAACAACATCGATTGAGCATAGTTGAGGAGCTAGGTGATAAAATAAAAAAATCCGAGGTGAGACTCCTGCAGCAGATGAGCACTGAGCTGAGCAATAAAATAAAAGTATCCGAGGAGAGGCTAATGCAGCGTATGGGTGAGTTAGTCGCTGATCTGGCTAATGTCAAGACAGCTGTTAATAGTTTGGATATGAGAGTAACAGCAATCGAGAACCAACCTGTGGGAGAGTCGAATGCTTTGAATGCAATGAAAGCACGACTTGAAAAAATTGAGAGCGACGCAGTCTCCACTGACCTCTTAATAAATGGTGTACCTGTATTAGAAAATGAGAACTGCCCTATGATATTTTCTGATATATGTAAAGCTGTGCGCTTTCGTACTCATTCTGTGTATGATTCTTTTCGCATACGTTCCAACAATAAAACATCGCAGCCGATTATGGTGAAGCTACAGACTGCGCATGAGAGAAATCAGCTATTTAAGGCGATTGCTGGATTCTGTAAGCAAAATAAAAGATCTTTGACTCTGTCTGACATAGGAAGAAATGGAGAAAGTAAAATTTTTGTCCACGAGAGTCTATCTCTAGCTAATCGTGAGATAATGTATCATGCCACCCAGCTGAAGCGCCAAAAGCTTTTGGCCTCAGCATTCTCTATAAGAGGTAAAGTTTATGTAAGAGACAAAACTAATGCAAGAGCGGTAGAGGCAACCTCGAAAGTGGACGTTGATGAAATTGAAAGCGCCAACAAAAACATAAGCAACAACGATCGCATACAACAACATAATTCTTTAACCTAAATCTTTATATTTGTTTAATATTCTTTAATTTCTAACTTTAACAATTAAAAATTTTACGGGGGTTTATTTAATTAATTTAACTTTTATTTAATTAATGCTTTTTATTTCTTTATTTTATTTTTTATATCATATTTTCTTTTATTTCATTAATGCCATTTTTAAATAGTATTTTATTTTATTCATACCAATAATGACTAACTCGCTTGTGAGTCAAAGCGCATCCACAAAAACCATCTTAAATATTTTAAGTAAAAATCGTCGAGGATTTCAGCTTTGCCATTTAAATGGTCGTAGCTTAAATCCATCTAAAATTGATTATTTGAACTACATATTTTCCGAAAGCGACGCTCGCTCAAGTTCTTTTTTTAATCAAATTAGCATATGCGGCTTGAGTCTTATAAACAAATGGCCAACACGATTTGCGCCCAATAGCAGGCCAAGTCTCCTTGACTTGCTTTGTGTGGCTGATGAAAATTCAATCTCGCATTTTGACCAACTTTCCTTAGCAGGGGTATCAGATTATGATATGTTGTTCACTTCATACAATATCAATTTCAGTAAAACGCCTTACGAAACGTGTTTGTTTTATCGTGATTTCAAGTCAATTAATACCGAGGGGCTATTCAATGAGGCTGGATCTCTGCATTGGAGGGACTGTTGGTATTGTCACAATATAGCAGATAAACTTGACCATTTTACTAAACAAATTAGTTATTTGTATGAGAAATATCTACGTACATGTGAAAAAACTTTTGGTAAAAAACTCGAAGCAGCCATGGTTTTCGACCCAAGTTGAAAATGCGATTAAAACTCGTAATAGATTATATAGCAAGTGGAAAAGATGTCCCACAGATTCTAGTTGGAATGCCTATAGAATATCTAGAAATAATGTTACACGAGTATTACGACAATCAAAACAAGACTTTTACAAAAACAAACTTAACGTGAATTTGCCCGAAAAGACTTTATGGAAAAATTTAGAATCAATTGGTGTTAAGAAACGAATTTCTGAGTGCAATGTTGACCTTGAAGTTCTTAATGAGTTCTTTTTAAAATCAAATGTGTTTAACGACAGTAGTTAATTTTCAATTAATCATCGGCTCGTGCATCAATTCAAAAAACAATTTTACTTTGAAGCTGTTTCAGAAGAAACCATTATACACTCAATCCTGTCTATAAATTCAAACGCAGTGGGATATGACAATGTTGATTTAAAATTTGTGAAGCTCATTCTTCCTTTCATAGTTCCAACACTGACGCACATATTTAATTACGCCATCACATCTTCAACTTTTCCATATCAATGGAAGATTGCAAATGTGATTCCCATTGCGAAGAAAAACAATCCCAGTGTATCTGAAGATTTTCGTCCCATAAGTATTCTTCCCGCTCTATCTAAATCTTTTGAAACGAACGGCATTCGTATATTTAAAATACATATATATATATTTCTTTCCTACAATACACAATTTTTTCTTTCGTGCAATGTACAAACGGTCATATGTAGTATGAATTAAGCCCTTTGGAGGCTTAAAAGAACAAACAATTTATGAAATGTAATTAATATTTCGTTCATAACACAAATATTTTTTCTTGAGTGTATGTTAATATACTTGTTTAACAATAATAAACATATGTTACATTGATGCATGCTTCTACACTTGCGAACAATATACGAACGGCATTCGTATATTTAAAATACATATATATATATTTCTTTCCTACAAAATACAATTTTTTCTTTCGTGCAATGTACAAACGGTCATATGTAGTATGAATAAAGCCCTTTGGAGGCTTAAAAGAACAAACAATTTATGAAATGTAATTAATATTTCGTTCATAACACACAGGGGCGTAGCGAGACCGTTTTGGTAGGGGGGCAGCATGATAATATGGCCGACTGTGTTCCTATAAATCCCGACTGAATTTTCTTTAATTCTGTCTACATATTACATGTGCTGCGCAAAATAAGCAGAGAAAACGATTTTAAACATCTTTACTCTCAATTGCTTGCCATATTTTAAATTTTATTAAAAAACCACAAAAAATAGCAGTCTTCTAACTTTAAAGAGTTTCACGGCTTCATTAAATAAAATTTGAGTTTATTGTCTAACTAAATTCTACTATATCTCTTGATCGGACTAATAGATTCGAAAATAGAGCCTTAAGGAGTTGCGCATTCAAAGCCGGTTGGACTCAGCAGAAAAACTTAAAACGCTTTTTTCTGTATTTTCTGAAATTGTATTTTCGAAGTTGCTTGTATAAAACTAAAACACGTATTTTTTTTACTTCAGTTGATCTTGTCATGGGTTCCGCTGTCAACGCGCAATCACCTTTTTTCCGAAGGGTCACCGGAAATGACGTTGCAATGGGAGAGTTTTAAATATTTTTAATAAAAATTTCCGACATTTTTTGTAAGGCAATAAAAAGTTAGATAAAAAAAAAATAGTTAAACATATGCAATTTCTTACCCGAGGAAAGCCATGTAAGTCCTTGATCGCAACTAAATTTGACTATGAAACTGTGGTCTTTAGTTAAAATATTTATTTGAAATATTTGGCGTATTGCCAAATTGATTCCAATCCGAACAAAAAATTCTATAATAATAAAACAGTTTTATATCAACATTTAAAAATTTAAAATTTTTTTATTTTTCGTACCAATTAAGACAAATACATATCTTAATTATTAAAAATATACATAAAAATTTATTCATAACACTTTCTTTTAATTCAAATATTTATTCTTCTCTTTTTTAAAGAAGCCCACTGATTTGCAATTTTGTCTAAGCTTAAGACATCAACTATATCTTTTTCCATAGCAAGTATAAGTAAATCATTAAGCCGAGAGTCACTTTGCACGGTTCTTAAATAATTTTTTATTAATTTTAGTTTGCTAAATGTCCTTTCGTTTCCTGCAACAGTAACTGGTGCAGTACACAGCAAACGAGACATTTTGTTAATATTACTTAGAGCTTTTTTATTGCGCTCTGAAATTTTACATATTCCAGACTGAGTTTCTATGCCTTCACAAAGACTGAATAGGATTTCTAATTCTGATTCTACTTGATATTTATCCACAAAGCAGTTTTTTGGTAAAAATTGTATTGACTCTTCTATTCGATTTAGAGTCGAATCAGAAGCAAACAGAACCGGATCAAAGAGTTCACACAAAGGCTTTATAGATGCAATAAAATTTTGTAAATTTTCTTGCATGAGAGAACTTAATTTATCTAAAACTTGTTTAAATTCCTTTCTATAAAAACTTTTCAACGAAAAATTAGCCGCGTTTGAGTTGTTTTCATCAAAACGTTTTGGACCTAGACGTCGTCGATGGCGAATAGAATATTCTTTTTCAGCGTCAACATTTAAGGATTTTAGAAATAAAATTGCACTACTTATTAAATTATCCATACTTTCAGTGTCTGAATTTACATTTTGTATTAACTTAAGAGTACTATCAATAAATTTAATTGCATCCAATATATTTAATTCAACTGATTCAAGGCATTCAGTTAAAATTTTTGTCTTTTTAAGAATATTTTTCATAAAATATAAACTAATTATAAAATCTACTGAAACTAACTTTTTTTCAAGAGAATTCGCAGAATGTCGAGTTGTTTTATCAAACTTTTCCGAGTTTTCTGAAATTTCATGTAATACATCGACTATCGCATTAAATGAAGTCCATATTGACTGAAGGGCTTCAGAGCGAGCAGTCCATCTTGTCTTAGATAAATTTCTCAGCTTCAAAGCATTTTCAACCTCAGAGAGTTTGTCTAACAAAGGCGCATATCGTTTTGTACTGGATGAAAAAAAAACAAAAACTTCTTGAACTATTGAAAACATATCAGCTATAATGAGACTAGATTCGCAGCTGTGTTCCACAAAAGTATTCATTCTATGTGCTTGACATGGAATGTATGGAATCTTTCGACCTAATAGGTCGGATAATTTTTGTTGAGCACCATTTAAAACACCTGACATGCTGCTTGCGAAGTCATAAGACTGAAAAACGATATTTTCAATGCTGAGATGATTACTCTGAATAACTCCTAAAATCTCCTTTGCCATTCCAGCACCAGTCTTATCAATAGCTTCGCATACCTGTAACAATCTCTCTTCTGAATCTCCTTCATTGTTCACGAATCTTATTAGAACTGAGAGCATATCTTTATGAGATAAATCGGGTGTAGTATCTGCCATCACAGAAAACATTCCAGCATCGTTGACCTTTTCTATGATATTTTCTTTAACTGATTTCGCAAGGATATTTATAAATTCGTTTTGTGATTGAGGGCTCAAGTATGTAACATGGTAGGAACGATACTTGGCGTCTTCTAACCACCTCTTTAACAGCGGACAGTGCCGAGCAACAAGGTTGGTCAGTTGTCTAAAATTTCCATTTTCATCATCATCTTTGCCTCTAAACGCCAAACCTTGTCTACCGAGTGTCTTAGCAATATCGAAAAGAATACAAATTACTTCTTTTTGGAACACTCTATCCCTCTCCTCTTCAATTTTTTGCAGTCGCACAGTTTTGTCAAGTAGAGACTCAATGTGTTGATTTTTATTAATATAATTGGCATAACACATGTTTGCGGCCTTATGAGATTCCGAGTTAAAATGCTTATGAAGTTTGCCATCTGTTCCCTTCATTTTTTTCCATTCTGTTACTCCTATTTCGGTCCAAAACCCTTTATTCATTTGTCGACCTGGAACGTTGGCAAATAAACTACAGACAAAGCAATATGCTGAATCTTTGGCTGTGCTGTATTCCAAATGCGGATACTGACTATACCATACCGCGCAAAAGCGATGCGTTCCCCTTCGGGGAAAATCTCCTAATTTTGGTTGATGTGGACCGAGCGATATCAAAAAATTCCGTTGTGTTTCTGAAATAACTTTCTTTCGTAACCCTGGATCATGCTCTACTTGCATTTCTACAGTTTTGTTGTTTGAAATAGTTTCCGACCCTGTTTCAATCTTCTCCTCTAGCTGCTCACATTTAGTGATAACTGAGGAAGTCATTTTAAGTATTTGTGCCAATGCATCCTTTGCTTCCAATACAAACTTCGAACTGTTTACAATTTCAGTCTCATACAGTTGTTGTACTATAGGTTTAAAAGTTTCAGCGAGTTCGAGAAGATGCTTGAACTGTCCAGCACAACAATATACATTTTCTAATATGTCTTCATTGTAGTTTGGTGCGACTAAGTCTGCTGTATTTATATTTGGAATATCATCCGTATCAGGTGTTTCTGAATGCTTACTTGTTTGGTCTATTTCTATAGCTTGACTTAATATAATTTCTGACTGGTTTAGATCTAAGGTGGGATTTGCTTCACTTCTTTCTGTTGTTTCAACAGTTTGGCTTGTTTGTGGCAGTGTTTGAAAGTTTACCTAATTAAACATTTGACAAAATAATTACACTGGGTAGATATATATAATTAAACAATAAAATAACCAATAGTTAAAATAGTCAAGTTATAAATAGCTCAGCGCATCTTATACGATATATTAATAATCGCGCATAATTGCGTTAGTGATTTCAACTCGCAATCATCACGATGTTTTTTATCAAGTCACGCACACTTTCTAATGTACAATTGGTCACTGATTCCGAAAATAACTTTAATTTTTTCCTGTCAACCCGTTTTCGAGACATTGCCCACTGTAGTTTTTTTTACGAAAACGAAAAGGTGGTTCCACTTATTTTCGTATAACTTCCGAATTAACAGCAATAATCCAACAAATAGTATACAAAATTAGGTAACAACATTTTCTACAAACAATGAATATCCCCCTAGTCCAATTCAGCCCACTTTTGCTCAAGTAAACCTTTCTGACATTCAATCATAGTTTTGTGTCCAAGAAGAACATTTAGCTCTATAAAGTCCCAATATTTCACCTTTGCCTAGAGAGTTTTGGGGAGCCTTGAGAGAGCCGGCTCGCGAGCCAGAGCCATTTATCGGCTGCCATAAATTACGGCTCGAGCTCGCGAGCCCGAGCCACAATAAAACTTTTTCTGACTTTTTCTGAATAAATAAAGCTGCTCGTTTCCCGAGCCAGAGCTAAGCTACAAGAGCCAAAAAGAGCCGCGAGCGAGCGACATTTTTCCTACCCTGCAACTTATTGACAATTAAAAACAAGCTTTGTATTTTGGTATTAATTGCTTTTCTGTCTTGTTTTATCTCTGCTGTAGCATAAGGGGAAATTTTTTTTTTTTTTTTGTTACAAACTTTGACTTTTTACACTCATTTTTTAATATTCGAAACTATATTTCTATTGAGATCTGGAGTATAAGAAAAGTTACAAGATGCTTTGTTAGAAACTTTTAAAAATTTTTTTAGACCAGTGATACTTTCTGATTAATGAACGATACAAAAAATAACATAAATACAAATTCACATTTTCGTTTTCGTAAAAAAAACTACAGTGGGCTATATTTCGAAAACGAAGTGACAGAAAAAATATAAAAAGTATTACATATCTTCAAAACAACTATCAAAATGATGACGTCACTTTATCTGGGAAGTAGACGTGTTTTTTTTTTTGGGAGGTGGGCGTCGAAGAGGAAAACGTATAAAAACAAATTGGAAATCGATATTTCGACAACTGTGGGTTTTATGATGATTTTGGTACGTCGATGACACCTCTTTGTCTGGGAGGTAGGCGTTGTGCTTATCCAATTTTTCTCATTTTCAAATTAAAAATTAATTTTAAATAGAAAAACTTATATGTTAAGTTTCATGCTGATGCACAGTGCGTTGAGCCCATATGAAGAAGGGACAAAAATAGAAGCAGTAGTCTGGTCTTCATCTTAGTTAATTTGACGTTGCTGATTTCAAAAATTGCAAAATATTTTATGAAAACCTGATACTTATTTTACAAACTGCGTTTTAAAATGCACATTTCGGCATTTTTGAGTAATTATTTTATAAAAATGTGCGGTCAGATTTCATATGTGCTTACACTTTCTGAAAGGTGAATGTTTTGTTCTTTAAGCAAAATAGTATTTAATTTTGTTTCACTTTAAAAAACAATAGACTGAACACGATTTCGAAACATCCAAATTTGAATTTGTGTAAATTCTTAAAACTTCAAACAAAAATCAGTGCCTACTTTTAGGGGCATGTAATTTTAGCTGCAAGTCATTTTAGTTTTTTAAAATTATAAAAAATTGTTCGTATTCTCAGTTTTTTTTAATTATATTTTAACACGACTTAAGAAAAAAAATACAAAATTAATAAAAGTCCATTTTACTAGGGTTTGTTCATTTTAAGAAGGTTTTAAATACGATTTTCCCTACAAATTTTAACAAAAAGTAACATTTTTAAAAACGTTATAACTTTTATTTTTAATTAATGGTGAAGATTTAATTTTAGAAACGGAGAACAGATACCTCAAGTAAAAATAAAAAAAAACTAAGAAAAAAAACTAAAATACCGATTTTTTTCTATCGTCTTTCAAACTTTGCTAATTTTTTTTTTGCAAACTATTCATACAAAATTGACCAATTTTCACAAAAACTAACCATATAAAACATGACGTAACTTTCGTTTTTGATTTCAGGCGCAGATAAAATTTTGTGCACTAAAGGTGAATACTTTGATAAGGCAAATAGTCAAAATAAAAAAAATACCAATTTTGTTTTTATCTCTTCTCAAAATTTGGTAATTTTTGAGTTTTAAGACCACTTATTAGGGTTCATGTAACTTTTTTTGCAAAATAAATTTTGAACAAAAACCAATAATTTTCGTAATTTCAAAATCATTTGAAATAGTTGTGCATAATTTTTTTTGTCATTGCTATATCAAAAATTAAAATTTTTTTAAAAATCTTTCCAAGATCTTTCTTAATTTTCCTGAATAAAATATGTCAACTTTAAAAATCTGGCATTTCTTAAAAACATATTCATTTGGTTTTTTCTGATTTGGCACAATTGAATCATTACCTTTAATTGTGCATACAAATTTTTTAATTTTGTATTTTTGTCCCCATTCAACGCATTGTGTGATATCTCGAAATCTAGGGGACTTATGAAGGCCTTACCATATTGATGACGTTACTTCATATAGTAGATAGGCATGGTTCTTGTCCGATTTTACTCGTCTTGAAACCTTAACTTACTTTTGGAGCGAAAAGCTTACATAACGAATTTAAAAATACGCCCGTACTCGTTCGGACAGACTAGACAGACGAACATGGCTAAATCGATTCAGTTTTCGAGTTGATTATTTATGTATACTTATTGCTGTACCTGACACGCCTCCTTAAGGGCGCAACAAACGTCGTTGAAAACTTAATATACCTTTACAGTTGTACGTGTGGGGGTATAAAAACGGAATCTGATTTTCGAAACCAGTGACCAATTTTCATTAGAGGCATTAGACGTAAAAGCAACTTTTCGAAATTTGTAAACTAGCGTTATTTGCAGTTATTCCCAAAAGCGCAAAGTTGTTTGAATTATTTTCTTCTTAAAATGAAGAATTTTGTGCATATAAATTGCAGAAAAAAACTTTTTGTGATCGATTGATTTTCTCTAACACTTAGTAAATCAAATATTTCATTAGGTACATATTTTATTAAGTACGTACTTTTTTATTTTTTGCTGCTGCAAGGAATGGATTCCCTAGAGCGCCGGGCTCCTTGGTTTTTATTCGTTTTCCACCGTGACGAGAAGCTTCATGTTTTCGTTGAAAATCATCGTCGAATATGCTTCCACAGCTTAAGCATTCTACTTTCCTTCGTTTTCCCATTTTAAAATGTTTCTATTTAAATTCCTTAAACAAATAAGTTAAACTGCTTTAACCGCCTTTATTATAAACTAAAAATAATACTTACGTTCTTAAAATTTCTTTTGATATGAATAAACGATTGCTTTTTAAACAATTTCTTTTAACAAATATTATTATTTTAACCAAATAAAACGCTTTTTCAATTTCTTCGTTAAAAACAATAAGAACGAAAGTCATTGAAAATTAAAGCTTTTACATAAATGAAGATATAAATTACTGCAGAAAAAAGACGACAAGAGAATTAAGAAGTTAAACATAACGATTGTTTACAGAAGGAAGGAGACAACATTCAGACAATTACAAAATATCAGTTTACCAAATTTAACCAAATGGCCTGACTTTTTAGTTTAAAGGTCAACTAAAGCTTATGTGGCAGCACGAATGTTGGTTCTTGCCGCGAATAAACTTTGATATAATAAAATTACCGACTTCAATTGGTTCTGGACAAGACTGTAACTGAAACTGAATGATTGAACCAACTGGAAGTGAAGTGAATTGGCTGACAGAAGTTGGTGCAGTTGGTGTTGAGCACGAATAAAATTAAAACTGGCCGAATGTATATGACTTTGTGCTTAATACAACTGAATCTCAAATTAGCCAACTGAAACTCAAACTTGCCGACTGAAACTCAAATTGGCCGACTGAAACTCAATTTAGCCGACTGATACTCTAATTGGCCGACTGCAACTCAAATTTGGCCGATTACAGATGGTTTGAGGTACGACTTATAGAAAAAATTGGTCAAAAATAGAAATTTTTGCAATTTTTTTTATATTTTTCCATGAATTGCTGTTAAAATTGGCCGACTCTAAAAAATTAGGGGGAGCAACGTGCCCTCCCTGCCCCCCAGTAGCTACGCCCCTGATAACACAAATATTTTTTTCTTGAGTGTATGTTAATATATTTGTTTAACAATAGTAAACATATGTTACATTGATGCATGCTTCTACGCTTGCGAACAATATACGAACGTCATTCTTATATTAAAAAAAATATATTTTTTTCCTAAGATATACAATTTTTTCTTCCGTTCAATGTACAAACGGTCATACATATGTAGTAAGTATAAAGCCCTTCGGAGGCTGAAAAGAACAAAAAATTTGTGAAAATGTAATAAATATTTCGTTCATAACACGATTTTTTTTTTTAAAGTTTATGTAAAATATGCTTATGTATGCATATATTGGTGTTAAGCAATAATAAATCCTATGTTAAAGTATGCTTCTATGCTTGCTTAACGCTGATAAGCTCTATGTATGTAATCATGTATAGCAGCTTAGCTTAGCTTAGCTTAAAGTTCTGCTATAAGAATATCTAAATAAAAAAAAACTACATCAGCATTTTTATAGATACACACACCATGTGATAATGTAAACAATTAATTGAATTAGGGTGAAAGTATCAGTGGGGGCCCATCTGGGTTATTAGTCCCCCTATTAAATCATACTAGCTCAAGTTAATAATACCCCCTAAATCTCCGCCGCTGGATTAACTCTTATAAGTTCTAAGTATGTTTTATAAATGTATGTGAACTTGTTTATACAATAAATATAAACAAAATTATATATGTTTACTTGCTTAACAATAATAATACACACATACATGAAATATGACAGTCCACTTCCCTGTAGGAAAATCAACTAATTTAAAAGTAGTTGAAAAATTAGTTTTTTTTCAACCACAACTAGTTGAAATTCTGATTTTTTTCCATAGAACGAACTAACATATTTTGTATGGTGATGTCCGCTAAATAAGTCACAGTCTGCATATATTTTCAACTACTTGTTAAACTAGTTACATTTAAATTATTTTTTAATTACTTTAAAACAACCAATTGAAAACTATTTAATATTCCACTTACTGAAGATGAATTTAAAAGCATAAAAATTTTAAATTTCTATACATCAAAGAGATCATTTATTTGACTGTTTTCAAAAATACATAAATCATGCCAAAAAAAAATCATGCCTGGTCGACACAAATAAATTCTGAAATATAAAATCTGAAAGCAAAATGTAAACAAAGTTAAAAGTGATCAGAGTTTTTTAATGGAAAATTGTGAAATGTAGTTCTTTGTGGTGTTTTAATTGATTTTAAAATAATTCAAAAGTGATTCATGTCAAGCTTCATTGCCACTTAATTCCAAAAAGGACTAGTAATTACATTCAAGGAGCGCAACAGATGTACGCTGCGATGGTAGATATAATTTCATTATTCTTTTCTTCATTTCTGCTTCCAACAGGTGATAGTTCCAGAAGCTGGAGGAACTCTGGGCTTATATGTGAGCATGCCTACCACGGAAGCAGTTTACAAAAACGGGCACGCCACCGCCTGGGTACATGAGCGAAGGTGCCGATTCAATTGATCGGAATTGTATGGATACTACGCCTGTTATTTAACACGAGCCAGCTTTTGATGCTTCATTTTTTTAAAATATGAGCTAAACAAGCGTGTCAGCGGGATTTTCCACGCTTTGCAACCATCAATCATGGTCGATGGACACAACTTGAACACACATTGAAGTTAAGTAAATTTGAAGTTAAGTAAGTTTGAAGTTAAGTAAAATTACTGAATGGTTAAGCAATGCATCAATTTCCGTACAGTGTCCAAATTGTGCAATGTTTACTGAACAGTACCAGTTTGTATTTGAATATCTTAAATAATAAAGAATTTTTAATTGTTCACAGGGCTTAGAGGAAGTTTATTAGTTTTAAAGTGTGCTCTGTCTGTCTTGCAGCTCAATGTCGTAAATAAAAAAATATGTCTTTTTGAAACAAAATGTTAGTGAAGACTAAAGTTAATAATATTTGATGAAATAACATGGTTAAATATTTATAAACTTGTAATCTAATAAAAATTTGCAATTAAAACATGTCCAAGTCAGAGTAGTTGCCGTCTTAATGTAATTCAAAGTAGTTTATCAACCACTTGTTTTTAAGTAGTATTTCAATTACTTCATATATAATGCAATAAAAACTATTAAGAATTGAAGTGGATCCCGCCTTAAAATAGTTCGAAGTACTTCATATACTAGTTTATTTTAAACTAGTTTTTTAATAAGTTGTTTTTAAAAACAAGTTAGTTTGTTCCTATAGGGTTGCTTAAAAACCTATCCATACACACAAATTATGTATGCACACCTGCTTAAGCAATAACATCAAACACACATACATAAAATAGTACGGCCACTTGCTTAAACACATATTCAAACACGCAAATTATGCATGTTCACTTGCTTAAACATCCCTGTAGGAAAATCAACTAATTTAAAAGAAGTTGATAAAGTAGTATTTTGTCAACCACAACTATTTGAAATTCTGACTTTTTTCCATAAAACGAACTAACATATTTTGTATGGTGATGTCCGCTAAATAAGTCAATTGACTTTCGTCTGCATATATTTCCAACTACTTGTTAAATTAGTTATATTTAAATAATTTTTTTAATTACTTTAAAATAACCAACTGAAAACTATTACTGATGGCCTAAAGTTAATAATATTTGATGAAATAAAATGGTTAAATATATATGAACTTGTAATCTAATAAAAATTTGCAATAAATACATGTCAAACTCAGAGTAGTTGCCGCCTTAATATAATTCAAAGTAGTTTATCAATCACTTGTTTTTAAGTAGTATTTCAATTACTTCATATATAATGCAATAAAAACTATTTAGAATTGAAGTGGATGCCGCCTTAATATAATTCAAAGTACTTCATATACTGGTTTATTTTAAATTAGTTTTTTACTTAGTTGTTTTTAAAAACAAGTTAGTTTGTTCCTATAGGGATTAAAAACACACACACACATACACAAAATTTGTACGTCCACTTGCTTTAACACACATACATACACATAAGTTATTTATCTACACTTGCTCAAACACACATACATACACACGAAGCGTATATGTATACGCGCTGACGTCATCGCTCCTCTTTCCTCCTGATCCAAAACGTACATATCATACATACGTACATATCGTAACGATTTCATAACGAGTCTTAATGAAAATGTTACCAAGAAGTTACGATTTTGTTCAGACAGTTCGAAAGAAAGAAAAGATTACTCTGTTTGCATTTCAATATGTTTTACAAACAGTCGCATAACGAAACTCTTTATAAATTCGTATAAAAAGTGAAACTGTTCCGATATTTGCGTAACAAAATTGTAACGATTTCTTTAAGACAGCTAGAAATAGTTATGAATTCGTCGGAATTTCGACAAAGTCGTCAACTAAGGTTTGTTGGGTAAGCTTATTAGACCCAAAACTTGTGAAAAAGCATTCATTTGATTGTTTTTTTTTTCAATTTTAAAAGTGTAAAAAATACATGAACCGAAATTTACATACAAAAATGCATAACCGAATACAAGAAGTTTGACTTTTTTATTTTGTTGTTTTCTTGGTGTATAAGACATCTAAAATTTCCAACTTGGCATAAAAATTTAGCCCTGTGCAAAGCCTTTTCCAAATAACAGGTTTCGGAAAATCCCCTTAAATCTAAATACAGTCAGTTCTGTTTTTACACGGTAGATGCGTTCCCAAAGATTTCGAGCAAAAGAAAATCGTGTAAAAAAATGCACTGCCCTTATGGAAAAGTAGAAGATTGGTTCCAAATTTAACAAATCTGTAGAAATAATACAATAAACCATTTTTAAACTCATATTGGAGCGTTATAGCTAATATTTGCGTATATTTTTATTTCATAAACTTATAAAAGAATGCAAAAAAAAAACAATTTCATAAACTTATAAAAGAATGCAAAAAAAAAAACAATTTCAGAAACTTAGAAAAGAATGCAAAAAACAATATAGTACACATACAATACAATAGGGACGACTGTTGACATGCATGTTTACACGCGGCAACACGGGAGTATAATAAAAATTAAAAATTTTATACCGGTGAAAACTGTTAGTACTAAAATTGTTATTTTCAGAATTTGGGTCAATCGTGTTACATCAAAATAAAGCGTGTAAAAACAAAATAAAGATTTATTTTTAATTCGTGTTAAATCAAATTCGTGTAAAAAAGTCATGTAAAAACAGAACTGAGTGTATGCTTCTTTTCGAAAAAGAATTCTCGATAGAAAAATTTTTTGTTAAACATTTTATACAGTCCAATTCTATAGTGATTTGATGATTTTTCAATGATGTTACCAAATTTTCACAAAAAAAATTAACAATTACAGTTTTTTAAGCTTCAGTATTTGTAAAATTATTTTTAATTTATTAAAAAATTAAAAAATTGAAAAATAATTTGGAAGTTCAAAAAATTTTGTTTTTATATTCTTAATTTGCAAATAATTTAAATATAAATTCACGACCGACTAAATTCTTAAATATCCAAAAAAAAACTTACTGTTTCATTCCTTTTATAAAAATTTAACCAGCTGAGTAATTATTTTAATATTAATATGAACTTATTTTCATGAGATATCTTAAATAATAAATTGGGTATAAGATACTGGTGCTGTGCAAAAACCAGTTTTCGAATTACGGGTTTTGAAAAGTAGTCTGAAGCTTAAATTTGACTTTATCGGAGTCAATTCCTCTGCTCAAAAAATTTTATTAAAAAGAAAATATTTATATATAGTAAATGTTATTGGAATTGAATCATGAGAAAATGAAACTGTTAGATTTTTAAAGATCTTAAAATATTTTCTTTTGAATTTATTTAAATTGTCGGAATAGTTTTCGAGAACAGTAATATTTTAGCCCTTAACGATAACTCGACCTAGGGTTCACACAGGATCAAATAGTTGTACACAAGCAGGGGATCAACATAAGTGTAAGATAGCCAAGAAGAAACGAATCCTAAAGACTACATTTTTTCCCCCCCGTTTAAATGAAATGTAAATAAAAGTTATTCACAACTTTTACTTCACCAGCTGAACTTATTAAAAAATGTTTGCATTTTTAATTGCTGATTTTAATTTTGATTTGAATAAACTGCAAGAAATCTTACATATTTTTACCGTTCACATTAATGTTGTTGAATTAGCAAAATTTTGTCACAGACATTTTTACTTTTTGTGGTAATTTTCGGAATAATACTTTTTAAAAGAAATTAAAAATTCTCAATTTGGACCATTTTTCAACAAACCATAGGCAAAAAGCATAAAACTTAGTATTCAAAATTGATTTGTAAAAAAAAAAAAGAAATAAACTCTTCTTGTCTCTTTTATGGTCATTTAAAAACAGTCATATTCACAAATAGTCTTAAAAGAAAACGGATTTGATTAATCTACTTATAGATTTTTTTGTCAAAACCCCCCTAAGGTAGTGCAGGCTACGGGCCTGCACTAGGGTCAACAATTATGGCTATGAGACCCAGTACTATGACACAGGCCTTAAACTTTTGCCTTGAGGAACAAAATGTTCATTAGATAAAGAACTCATCTATTATATCAAAAACAAGTACTACAGTTGTTAAAAAACGAATTTTTTCCACACAACCAAATTTTGCAAATTTTAATCATTAACCGCAGCTTACTTTAAGAACACCCCTTCATTATAACCTTTAACACCATTTAGAAATAATTTCGTCCATTAACCATTTAGAAATAATTTCCAATAATCATTCAGACCAACTTTCCAGCAAAATCAAAGACAAAATTTTCAACTTCCGCAGAGTTATCCCCGTAATTCCTTTTTCCATAACAACAATCAATTCGGACAACAAATAAGACCATTTCAAAAATTTTCTGCACAAACTCCATTCAATCGTAACAATCAGACGTGACAATATAATTCAAACTTTAGGAGTTCAGCTCCAGAACCAATAGATACAACTAGCAGAATATAAGTCTCAAAAACCAAAGACCACCGAACCAAAACAACCCTAGATATGTTATTGAAGAAGTGTTTAATGTTGAACAACCACATTGTTCTTCTAATATACCCAATCAAATAGTTCAACAGTATAAAAATGAAATAGACAGAACCTATAATGTTGCAGAAACACATTTCCAGAATTTAGATGATTTCTGCCCAAATGAAATAGATGATGAGAATTTTCCTTTAGTTGCCTCGGATCATCAATAGGTTATATCGATTTCAATATACAACAGTCCTATACTTTACCACACATTAAAAACGTGTTCAAATTTTTAATAGACACTGGAAGTATCTGTCATTCATTAATACCAAGTTAGTGAAAACAAAATTAATGCAACAAATCAAACCAATCCAAATAAAAACCGCTTTCAATGCTCATTCTGTTGATTAAAAAATTCAAATCAATGCATTTAAAGAATTTAATAGTGATTACTTTAAATAAAAATAAGAGCCATACAAAATTTTAGGATACCAAAAACCATTAAACAAATAAAGTCATTCTTAGGACTATTAGGATATTACCGAAAATTTATAAGGGACTTTTCAAAACTTACAAAACCTTTAACTGAATGCTTAAGAAAGGATCACTATATCAATTTAAACTCCAAGAAAGAATTCAAATTTACAACCGATGCTAGTAATGTAGTCATAGGAGCCGTACTACCTCAAGGCCCCATAGGTTCAGATAAATCAATTTACTACGCTAGTAGAACTCTTAATAAATCAGGACAGAATTACAGTACCATTGAGAAAGAACTTCTAGCCATTGTATGGGCTACTAAGTACTTTCAACCTTATTTATTCGGAAGTAAATTTAAATATTTAAAACTAATAACTGATTACAAGCCTTTAACTTGGTTGTTTTCCTTAAAAGAACCAAATTCAAAATTAGTCCGATGGCGGCTTAAGCTTGAAGAGTTTGAAAACGAAATTATTTATAAAAAGGGAAAACAAAATTCCAATGCAGATGCTTTATCCCGAGTAGAAATAAATATAAATGAGTCATTACAAAATAATGTAGATACAATATAGATACAATATATATGTAGATACAAAAGAATGCAGATGGTATACCGATATCTGAAAGGTCTCTTAACGAATTCTCCCATCAACTTATTTTAGAACAATCTGAAACACAACTCAAACCACAAAGGTGTTTAAAAATGATTTTCATAAACAAAAGAAGTCAGATAATAAAACAGAATAATTTAGACAAATCCGAAATTATCTCAGATATTTTAGCAAACTATGTTAATCCGAAATGTCTAACAGCAATATTGACAGACAATGATGCCTTTAAATTAGTTCAAGAAATATATTCTAACTATTTTAGCAACAGCCAACTTAATCTTATAAGATGCACAAAATTAGTTCAAGATGTAGTTGAGTCAGATTAACAAGAACAATTGAACAATTGATTGAAGATTACCATAAACAACCATTCCATAGAGGTATAAATTAAGCTCTTGCACATTTTAAGCGTTAATACTATTTTCCAAAGATGAAAGATACTATCAATCAAATAATAAACAAGTGTCAAACCTGTCTACTAAGTAAATATGAAAGAAATAGGAAACCAATAAAATTCCAGTTTTCAGAAACCTCAAGCCAACCCTTAGAAATAATACAGAATACAGAAATAATACAGTAGACAAATTTAGTAAATTTGCAAGTGCCTACAAATTAAGCAGCAGAAAAAGTATTACTACAATTCAAATTTGAAACATTTCTTTTCACACCACGGAATACCAAAAAAAAAAGTCGTTTCAGATAATGAATTCACTTGAAACACTTGAAGAATTTTTAAAGTTGTATAATATAGAACATCACTTAACATCCGCAAAAACTTCAACAGGAAATTCAGAATTAATCAGAATCAGACACAGTCAAAATAATAAGAAACCAATAAGTGAAATAATGAACGAAGCAATTCTGACATACAACAATTCTATTCATTCAATAACACATGTAACTGCCTTTGAAGCAATAACTGGTCATTATGAAAAATCTGTGCCCTTTCCCACAAATTCTACCATATAATTAAACCAAGAGTTTTTTGAAAACCATAAGAAAGATTATGCAAATCTTTCAAAAATAATTCATGAAAGAAGCTTTAAAGAGAAACAAATAGTTTTAGAAAAGTTAAATGAAAAAAGAGTAGATCCACCGAATTATGAAATAAACGAGACTATTTACGAAATAGAAAAAAGACGAAATAAACTAGCACCTAGGTTTATGAAACACAAAGTTTAAAAAAAAATAAAAAAATTATTAATACTAATAAAGGCAAAGTTCACAAACAAAAAATTAAAACTAACCGTACATTTTTAGGCTCCTCCCAGGTTCCCAAGAATAACAACTAAACGTACAACATATAAACAAAAATGAAGGTTTATTCTTCCTAAAATTTGAGAATACAAGAATAATAGAAAATTATTCTAAATTATTGCACATCGTTAATTAGACAGATTACGTATTTAATGTTAACACTATTCAAAACAATATTGAAATTTTACTTAAACATACAATGAATGATAACCTATTTGAGGTAAAATCAAAGATTGTACAAAGAAAGTTTAATAAACTACTTTCTGATATGGACTTAGTTTTGCCAAATTATAGAACAAAACGTGACCTAAATAATGGTCTTGGTACGGTCATAAAATCTATTACTGGTAATCTAGATAATAATGACTATATTGAAATAAATAAACGCATTGAAACATTTAAGGAAAACGAAAACAATCTTGCAAAGCAACTTAATAAACAAATAATTATAAATGAGAAAATGATTGAAAGATTCAATAATATATCTAAGCATATTGTATTAACACACAACAAATGAAAGTAGAAACTTATTTAAGAAATTTTGAGAAGAATGTAACAAGTAAAGTAGAAGAAGTTGGAAAAATATTTCTTTTTAACCAACATTTTGAACAAATAATATATGACATTGATATTCTTGATGATCACATAAATGAATTTTTAGTATTTCAAAAACTATTCTGCATCCTTTAGAAACGGCATACATTTATGACCAATTAAGAGACCAAAATATTAAAATATCTTCAAAAGATAACGTTTATGAAATTTGAAAACTAAATGCATATTACAATAATTCCAATCTGATTTTTCTAATTGAAATTCTATTCTTATCCAACAAAACCTTTTCCTTATGCCAATTAGAACAATTACCCATAAATGGTAATTATACAATTCCCCTTATATCACCTAATATCCTATTAAACAATGCACTGTATTAATATTTGGATGAGTCATGCTAGCTGGTAGACAATACACGATTCTGCAAAAAAAACGTTACTAGAAACAGATTTATGTATACCTAATATAATAAAACACCAAAAAGCTCATTTCGAATGAATTGGGAACAAAACAAAAGAAATAGTTGAGCTAATTCAACTAAATCTCTTATTGGTGATTAGCAGCAATACAACTCTAGAAGAAGATTCTTGCGACATAGCAATAAAAAATCAACGTTTGAAAGGAATAGTCCTTATTTATTTTAATCAATGTGTAATAAAAATAAATAATATCACTTACTCCAATGAAGCCAACACATATTGGGACTCAATCTACATACTGCCTCTAAAATGCCTCTAACATGTATAGAAGCTAATCATAGTTATACAATGCGAAATTTAAATCTGAAAACAATCAGCAATTGGACCATGGAAAATATTGAAAAAATTAAACTACTTAAAGATCCAGCACATAAAAATATAGAAACCAAAATAAATTCTATCATCGTTTACATAATCGCATTCATAATAGCTTTACTACTTTGCCGGAAAATTTACAAATCGTTATGCAATAAACCATTACCACAAACATCTTCCCACGATAGGAAAACAACTTCGAGACATTCGTTCAGATGGCCATCACTTCATACTAGGCGGGGAGAAGTTACGTCTGCAGACTAACAACAACAACAACAACAACAACAACAACAACAACAACAACAACAACAACAACAACAACAACAACAACAACAACAACAACAACAACAACAACAACAACAACAACAACAACAACAACAACAACAACAACAACAACAACACCGCTATCGTGTGTTAGCAACACGTATCAGCAGCAACAAGAGAAGCATCGACAGCAGCAATGATCTGAAACAGTGTGGGCAGACAAGCAATAGTTTAATATTTCATTTTAATTTTTCTCATAGCATTAGCATATTTTTCAAGCATTGTCTTTATCACGAATATTTTATGAAATAGATTTGTTTTCAACTCTATCGTAAACTTCAGTGTATGTATATGTTTATCCTATTTTCAATTATAAGTATATACCCTATAGGAACAAACTAACTTGTTTTTAGAAACAACTAATTAAAAAACTAATTTAAAATAAACTAGTATATGAAGTACTTTGAATTATATTAAGGCGGCATCCACTTCAATTCTAAATAGTTTTTATTGCATTATATATGAAGTAATTGAAATACTACTTAAAAACAAGTGGTTGATAAACTACTTTGAATTATATTAAGGCGGCAACTACTCTGATTTGGACATGTTTCAATTGCAAATTTTTATTAAATTACAAGTTTATAAATATTTAACCAGGTTATTTCTTCAAATATTATTAACTTAGGCTTCACTAACATTTTGTTTCAAAAAGACATATTTTTTTATTTACGACATTGAGGTGCTCTAACGACCTCTAAGCCCTGTGAAACAATTAAAAATTCTTTATTATTTAAGATATTCAAATTTCAAACTGGTACTGTTTATCAAACATTGCACAATTTGTACTCTGTACGGAAATTGATGCATTGCTTAACCATTCAGCAAACACCTCATCACTTCAATAGTAAAGACGCACGCCTTTCCCTACATAGCGTCGAGTCTGCTCCATCACTTCATTGCGATTGACACTTAAAAGAAGCACTAAGCAAAATATCGGTGGGTCCATTGGCCATGATTGATGGTTACAAAGCGTGAAAAATCCCGCTGACACGCTTGTTTAGCTCATATTTTGAAATGAAGCATCAAAAAGCTGGCTCGTGCTAAATAACTGGCGCAGTATCCACACAATTCCGATCAATTGGATAAGCACCTTCGCTCATGTACCCAGGCGGTGGCGTGCCCGTTTTTGTAAACTGCTTTCGTGGTAGGCATGCTCACATATAAGCGCAGAGTTCCTCCAGCTTCTGGAACTATCACCTGTTGGAAGCAGAAATAGTCCAATGAAGAAAGGAGTAATGAAATTATACCTACCATCTCAGCGTACTTCTGTTGCGCTCCTTGAATGTAATTACTAGTCCTTTTTTGAATAAACTGGCAATGAAGCTTGGTGAAATTAAAACACCACAAAGAACAACATTTCACAATTTTCCATTAAAAAACTCTGATCACTTTTAACTTTGTTTACATTTTGCTTTCAGATTTTATATTTCAGAATTTATTTGTGTCGACCAGGCTTGATTTTGTTGGCATGATTTATGTATTTTTGAAAACAGTCAAAAAAATGATCTCTTTGATGTATAGAAATTTAAAATTTTTATGCTTTCAAATTCATCTTCAGTAAGTGGAATATTAAATAGTTTTCAATTGGTTGTTTTAAAGTAATTAAAAAATAATTTAAATTTAACTAGCTTAACAAGTAGTTGAGAATATATGCAGACGAAAGTCAATTGACTTATTTAGCGGACATCACCATACAAAATATGTTAGTTCGTTCTATGGAAAAAAGTCAGAATTTCAACTAGTTGTGGTTGACAAAAAACTACTTTTTCAACTAGTTTTAAATTAGTTGATTTTCCTACAGGGTAATTACAAACTTGAATGTATGTGTTAATATATTTTATTGAGATTATAAAATATATTGCAGATATGAACTCATAATAGTTTTGTCATCAAAGATAACAAGACGTGTAATTCATGCATGGATTAAAACTTTTGAATGCCTAATTCATATTGCATACAGGATGCCTCTCAAATAGTGACAGGTTCGCGGCGAAGAAAACAAAAAGAATTTTTTAGAGCAAAAAATAAAAACAGAAAAAGAGTTTATAGACAAAATGGGTCTTATTATTGATAAAGTAAAAACAGGATATGGCACTTCAAACGATGGGAATACTGGCGGAAGGTTTTTTTCAAATATTGAAATGGTGTATGAAATAACAAACATAAATATTTGTGTACTAAAAAATTTCAGTTTGATTCTGAGAACACTTTCAAGCGGAAAAAAAAATAAATACTACAAGGTTCAGTACACTTTTAAAGGATACTTTAAAATATAACTTTAAAATATAAATATATAATAATAACTGTCAGCCAAATTATTGATTCATGGATGTGAAATAGTTAAACATTTTTATTTACCAATTGGACTTTTATCAATTTAATTTATATTGGACTTTGAAGTTGGGATAAAATAAAGGTCTCTATGTTATTTTGTTCAAATGAAGTGATTATGATAAAAGTACTCGGGTTTTAAGAATTGAAGTTTTATGAGGGGTACCCCAAAAACTAGTCTGACCCAGCCCATTTTTAGTAAAGACCATTACTATAACACTGAAAATATTTGCGTGTGATTATTATAAAATAAAGTATTTATTTTTAAAGATACGAGATATTGAAAATTCGGGTTATATGGATGGTAACCCGAATAATGGTCTGATTATAGCCATTTCTGGTACGAATGTTTCTTGAAGTGATTTTAGACCAAATATGGATTTGTTTTAAAAAATATTGAAGGAGTCCAAAGATACATCGATTTTTAACTTAGTCTTATATAGGGGTCATTTTCCGATTTGGCCATTTTTTTAAAAATTTCTTAATCTATGTAAAAAAGTCGTCCACACCAACCGTGTGGTGCGGTGGCGCAAGCCGATAATATCGCTCAGGCCCCAGCACTTCTACCTAGTTTTTTTTTTTTTTGCTAAATCGATTGGTTTAGTGAATGTCTTTGCTAAAAACAGCAAAAATAGATAATCTTAGTTTGTCTTTGCTAAAAACTAGTTTTATGTATGTCTTTGCTGAAAGCTATTATAATCGGTAAGTTTATTTTATGTCTTTGCTTTAAACGTTGATCATAATTTTTATTTCAAGAAAACGAAATACACTACATTATCCGTAGTAGTAGTCAAGCGAGTTCTTATCAGTGTTTGCATGGTTTGTTTTTTTCTTAACCCTCAAATACCTAATAATAATGACTCAAATTCTGCTTGACGACTTTAGCTTAAATGATATGACTTGCTTTGTGAAAATATACATTTATATGGGTTGAAGCGTTTTAGGACGGCTTCTAGGATTTATAATGCTCGGTTGACAGTAAAACGGCAGCTTTGTTTCTTTTTTGTACATATAAGCACAATGAAACTTGCTCAATATAATAGCCAAACAATGAGTCCTCTGGCAGACGATTCCTTGACTTTTTGAACTCCTCCGGGACAAACCGTTTGTTGAATCAGACAGTGCCCACAATGGCAAGTTTTAATGATCGCAGTTTTCGGCCAAGGTCAGTGAAGTCAAGAAATTGTCGCAATGAATTGTGCGCCCCGTCCGTGGAATTTTCGTGCCAAAGATAACACCACTCGCTTGCCCTGCTGCACATCTCGTAAGTCGACTTTCAATTTACCGGTGTATATCTCACCCTTCAGAGGATAGTTGCTCTTTGCGTCACAGATCCACCATACCTTAATTCCATATTTAGCCGGCTTGGAAGACATGTTCTGTGTAAAACGCATTCGGCCTCGGTATGGAAATAATTGCTCATCAACAGTGAGGTTAGCTGATGGGACATATGCGCGCTCCAAATCGACGTTTAGCATTACGCATAGGTCGTCGATGGCTGCAGATTTACTCAGTGCCACACGATTCGCTCGCCCGTTGTCAAATCGAATGTAGCGTAAGAGCAGCTTGAAGAGGTTGAGGGACATCGTGGCTTTGTAGATATCATGGTGATAAGTTCTTTAGCTGGCTGTGCACTCGAATTAAGCATACTAGAAAATAATAATAGCCCGAAGAACGCGTATATTCTCATTTGTTTCTGTCCAAACTCTTGCAGTTAAGCCAGGATGGGGTATATTCCAATCACGTGTTATGCCTGATGCTTTTCTATTTGTTTCGCGTACAATTAGATATATACCTTCTCCGGAGAAACAAATTTCTTGAATATGTTGATTGGACTGGCAAAAAATTGCTTCGTAACTGGGGTAGGACCATTTCTGGCAACAATTGGAACATTGTGTGCATGCAGACGGTATCAGACTGGTCGATTCTTCATCCAAGCAACACCAGCTTTAGATGAGTAAATTTCGTCAACGGGCAATTGTGAATCATTCACAGCAACCGCCTAACCCGAGGCAGTTTCCTTTTCTTCTTTATTGTCACTATAATAGATTGCATTCGTCTCAATGAGCAACTGTTTTTCAGAATCCGACGCCGCTTCATCAGGTGGTTATAGTCTTCGTCAGTTTCATTATCACCTCCGAATGGATCGTCTTCTTCATTCTCGATATTTTCGCTTGCTAAAACTGCGGTGAGTCTGTCTTCAGTGAGCAGCGTTTTTGGCAGCGTAGAATATCGTCGACATCTATTTAGAACCATATGAAGGTCTTTCCACAATTTTTGGTTTATTTCCGACATTTCAAATATAACACAAACGACGTTTACCCGGTCGTTCTATTTATAAATCTATAATCTATCTATATAATCTAGAAGAAGCGAGCTTTCGAGCTTTCATTTAGTGAAAGCTCAATTGAACACATGCACACAAGAGCTTTACACATACACACACAGCAAACGAACATACAGTCACCGACCGTGATCGACCGTGTTTTATAATGTTTTTTTACACAGCTTACATATATTTTTCATACATTTAACAAATGGGCCTTCTGAGACCCAACAGGAACACTTTTATACATAAACAGATCAGGTTTGTTCTACGAAATCAATGTAAATAGTCTTAAGCTGATTTCGTCACGTTAAGAAAACATAAGCGGTAGTTGGTATAAAATATTTCGGCGCACAAAGCCAAGGAAAAAATTTGGTGTCTACTTAAAGTCAATGGGCCAAATGGGATTAAAATTTCGGTCAAATGGTGTTTGGGGAAATCAAAATCCCCAAGATCAAAATCCTATGCTTAAAATCCCCAAGTAATCCCCAATTTTTGAGATTTTATGTTCAAAATTTTGCATTAATTGCTAAATGCAAGGAATTGTTAAAAGAGATAACAACCGCACAAGGTCATATCAGTACGGAGTATGCACGGAATGTTGATAACAGCATTTAATTACTTATTTCTTTCAATATTTGGAGATTTTGCGTTTGACGATTTTTTTTTTGGGGATTTTGTGACTGAGGATAATGTTTTTGGGCTTTATTAAAAAGTGGGGCAAAACAACTGAACCCATAGAACTCTTACAAGTTCAAATAACGCACCCAGGAATTGGCCAAATCCCAGTTACATCCCTTGTCCACAGAATCTTTCATTCCTGTCCTAGGAACCCACATAACCCTAAAAAGTCCAAATGACGCATCCAGGAACTGTTCAAATCCCAGTTGAAGCCCTTTTGTCCTACGAACCAACAGAACCCTGTAAAAGCCGTCATCCTGTTCAAGTGACGCACCCAGAAACTGGCGAAATCCTGTACTTGGAATCCACACAAGCCATAGAAATCATAGAGATGCAGCTAGAAGTCTTCTAAATACCATAGTCATTTTTTGTTCTCAAAAACACAAAAGAACTTTTGAAAGTTCGGCTCATGCCTAAAATACGTGAATACTCTTCACGTGAATGCAAAAATCACGTGAATACGATCTGCACGTGTAGTATGTGAATAAAATACACGTGCAGTTTAGGTTCGTGTTTTCACTTGATTTTTTTAAAAGACACGTGATCACGTGTGAAACTGGAAGCTCTACTTGATACATATATTAATGGTATATATTAATATCGAATATATATTGAAGCGTAATACTATAAGTTTACGCTGCGCGTTTCCACGAACCCACCCTGAACAATTATCAATTAAACTGTGTAATTAAACATAGAAAATAAGTTGTAATCACAAATTTTTTTCTAATCCATATTGATATTTGGCAATAATTTACCAATTTTCAGAATTTTTTCGCTAGCGCAAAGTTACTTAAAATGCCACATTAGCCAGCAGTGGCATTAACGAATTATACGTGCTGTTTATACCACAATTTTGTGCGGTAAGCTGAGTATATTTATTGACGTACAATTTTGTTGTTGCAAAATACGCTTCAGTAAACTTACCGCACATAAGGTGTTATTATGTTGTAACTATAATTACAAAAAGAATTGAACTTGTTGCTATTATGGTATTCACTTCGCCGCTGTTGTCATTGGTAATTACCTATTTATTACCGAATCATACCATGTTTAAGTATTTTTTATTTCTTCCGTAATATGATCTTTTTTTTCCAATCTGCTGCAGTAGTTCCTTTCTTCTCTTCCTGTCGTCAACGCTGCTATACGATATAGTTTCGCTATTTTTTGTCTGGCTTTCACTCTTTTCCCGCCTCTCTTTTTTTTATTCTGGTGCACCGGAGCGTAGTATTGTTTCACTTGTTCGTTGCGCAGGCTCTGTCTTTTCCAGTATTCCTCAATTGAGATGGCCTTCGGCCCAGCTGTCTTCGTTGTTGGTACGTATACCGGTGCTACTTCCTGTGGTTGTACTGGCTTTGTCACGCACTCAAAGTATTGTGGCGCGTTGCTCAGAGCTTTTGAGAAAAGGGCATCAAAATCCCCCATATAAGTATTGATGGCAAAATTTGGCCAGGTTCGGTTAAAGGATTCATTAGTCAGGATTGGTTGATCAGGATTCTTACAGTATAAGAATCCTGATCCAAAAAGGATGCAAAGGATGCCTTAATCGGCTGAATTGGCTATGGCACGGATGACGAATAAAATAACCGATCTTTTGTCTCCAAAATTATCACGGTCTGTTTATTTTTCAAACTCTTACATTTATACTAAAAAAAATATTATTCTATTTTACAATATTTCTACTTTACATAACTTATGTTCCCAGTTATGTTCTTTGAATAATTTCCTCTTTTGCGCAAACTATTCTTATATTTATTTTCGTAAGCTCATAGTGTGACAAAGTCAAACGTGAATATTGCTGCGATTGCAGCAACCGCATTTTGTACAATTTTGCATGCCGGCCGCGATGTAATATGAATCGTTTGACCCAATCCCATTCATTGATCATGTAGTGGTACCGCCACATTCAATTGGTGCTTGATCTTAATAGTAGCTTAATTTTTTTTTTAAACATTTTTCAATGTCAATATTGGCTTTAAAAAAAATATATAAAACGTCCTTAATACTAAGGACACGCCATAATAGGCACATAAGTGCCACCCCCTGTGCTACATACTGTTTAGCGTTGACGACAGATAAAACCATCTTCATTATATTAAATTGTATGATGAAAACAGAAATTTTATTTATCTGTCTCACCAAAATTTCTATCATGTTGTTTCCCGCTAAAAGACATAATGTGAAAATGGGAATGTCAAATCTGTATAATGCTCGATACATTGATATCGAAAATGAAATATCGATGTCGTCACAAAAAACCGAATACTCAATATATCGATGCTTTTATCGATATTTTTGCAGCTCTAACTCTCAGGTGTACTGGCCTCTTCTCAGAGACAAATTTACTTTAGGCATTTTAAACGCTGAAAATCTGTACTAACTATCCCATATAACTAACCCATTTCTATTCTCCTTTCATGAGTTTCGGAGAAAGACTTTGCTTATTTTATGACGTTAAGCATATATTTTAGAGTATGCCTTTTGGTACTATTCAATACTAACATTAATTTTATGGTTATGGTAAAAGATAATCTGGCACGTGGTAGTGGCGAATTTCTATTGGCTTTGGCGCCGTACAGGCTCACATGGTGATGCGACACCCTTTCGAACGGTGGTGGCTGCAAAGAAATAAAACTATGTAGGATAAAATTGGGTGTGCCAATTTTAGTCCTTACATTTTCACTTCAGTAAAAAGCTTTTTTGGAAGCTTCTACACTTGTTTAAATTGTTTCAAATGCCTCTCATACCTTTCCTCGCTTTTAACATAGTCTTAGCTATCTTTTTTGGTTTGTGATCCGTTCTTCTTATAAGGTGCGTTTATTTTCGTGTTTGAAAACTGATTCCTTTTCAATAGTGGTGCAAGCAGCGCTAACATCTCTCTCGGTTTTGCCGACAATATCGATATCATCAGCTTACGCAAGGGTCTGAACACCTTTGTAGAAAATGGTTCCATTACGGTGCACACGGGTTTTTCGTACGATCCCCTCCAGGATGATGTTGAAGAGATCGCAAGATAGTGAATCGCCTTGTCTGAAGCTTCTTGCGGTATTGAAGGTTTCGGAGCGGTCATTTCCTACCTTGAGGGAGCTGCATGTGTTGCTCAACGTCATCCTGCATAATCTGACCAACTTTGCAGATATACCGAACTCAGACATTGTTGAGTAGAGGCTGTTTTTTCCAGGAGTTGTCGTAGTGTGAAAATCTGGTTTATCGTGGACTATTCAGATCGAAAGCCACACTGATAAGGTCCAATTTGTGTTTTTGTAATTAGCTTTTTCAAATCTTTCACATAGTACGATTGAGATCATCTTATAAGCGATGGAAATAAGACTGATACATCCATAGTTGGGACAGATTGTTGGGTCTCCTTACTTAAGTATGGGGCAAAGTACTCTGAGATTTCAATCGTAGGGCATGATTTGCGCTGGCCATTTAATGCTTATGAGCTGATGCATGTGCCTTATCAATTTATCACCGCCCGTTTTAAACAGTTCAGCGGACAGGAGGTCAGCACCCGTAGCTTTATTGTTTTTGAGTCGTTGAATAGCAACTCGAACTTCTTCATGACTAGGTAGAGGTTCTTTCACTCCGTCATCGTTGATTGGTAGTGCTTAACTGCTTTCTGCATGGGCAGCATTGGTGGAATCGTCGCCAGAAAGATTGGAGAATTTCTGTCTCCACAATCTTAGCGCACACTGCCTATCTGTAACCATATCTCCATTTTCATCTCTACAAGTAGATGCTCCGAGCTTGAAATTTTGGATTAGACACTTAACCTCTTGACAATGCACTTTTGTGCATCTTTCTTGCCCTGGTACACCTTGTGTTTCTCACGCTCACGCTTTTCCTGCTCTCTTCGTTGCGTCTAAAAATCCGCCTCTCTTCCTTCTTCTTTTCGTGATAATTTTCTCGCATGTAAGCGGCATTTTTTACTGCGCCGGAAACCAATGACTTCTTTGGCGACAGCACGGTAAAGTTATATATGCGCCCAAAGTCCGCCGGCGTAGTCAAGTTCAGAGGTTGGTTGGTTGAGCTTAACGGACAGTTAAGTGGAGTAAGCCTTGGCGGTCCGTTGTGATTGCAGCTTAGCTTTCGTTGCATTCATGTGCGTATGTTCTTTGCATGCGGATGTTCTTCTACATAATCGCTTGTGGATGTGGAGGTGTTTAAATCTGGTTTTACTAACTACCATGTTTCACGCCGCTGTGAAGTCAATCAGTTTTAAACCGTTGTTCGGGAAGGCCTCATGAAAATGAACTGACCAACAGTAAGGCCAAAGATACATTTCCTTCCGACTGAACGCGTGCGTGCAAATTAAACGGATAAAGCAAAATTTTTTCCTGATGCGAATCAGTTCCCGGTGGGAACCGGGAGACAAAGTGGTGTAGTTTCCGGCTAATGATGAATCCACATCGGAATTCACACTTCTCCGCATGGACGCTGTAATAGATATCGCTGTCTGATCGCTTTCCTGGATGGCGGTGATATCAGTCTAAATTGTTTTGATGGCTTCAGCCAGCTGAATAGTGTCTTCTTCCCTATAAAGGGTCCGGACATTTTAGGTGTATATTCTTAAATCATTGTCCGTTTTTTGTTTGCGGTAGTTGTCAATATAATTAGGGTTCTTATCCGAGGCTGGTAGCGGGAACCAAACAATGTGCATATCCCATGTTTATGGTTCACGAAGCAGTCCGTAAAGCTTAACGTCAAGATGAAAACTAGGGAATTTTTCACAAAGGCTCTTTATAGGCGGCACAGACTCGCCTTGGCAGTGTCAGGTTATCGGAATATGTGGGTTTATCGTCAAAAGGCTACGCTGTGCCTTTCCACTCCCTCACTGGTCACCCGCTGTATTGTGCGGGACCGCTTATTTGTTCACTATCCGCAACATGTGATCCGTCCGGTAGTGTACAGCTAAGCCCCTCAGAGTACCCTTTTATTTCACGGAGCCGAATAAATAAAAATGGAATGGCAATTTCAGCCCTTGAAAGGACTTTGACTGAGCTTTTTATGATCAATTGTGTTGTGGGTGTTGTGAAATATTTGAACACAAATATTTCATGCAAGCATTTAATGGGAATTTTTCCTCTGAGGTTTGCCATTGTATGCAGAGATGTGACGTCCGAACAGAAAAATTAATTCAATTGAAATTTCAATTCAATTCACATTCTGTCAGATGGGATTTGAACCTGGGTTCTATCGCATACAAGCCACGCACCTCAACGAATATGCCACGGCCACTATGCCGAACAAATAGCGTTTGATAAGAAACCTTGCGGCCCTAAATAAAAATGTATTTTTAAGAACTCTGCACATAATTTCTTATTTAATTTTGGTTTTTGCTTAAAAAATTTTCAAGAATGTATATTTTTGCTTTGTGTCAAAATGTCTTATTGAATAATAGTTCATAAAAAGTGAAGTGTTGAATTCATTTTTTTCGATTTATTTTTATTTCCTAATTTTTACTCAAAATTGGGCGTTCTTTTTCTCAAGGCAATGGAAACGTTTAGAAAAAGAGACTCAAGATTTTTAGCGTAAATATCAGTTAGCCAGTCAAATGAAGAAATTTGTTTGATAACACTAGTTTACAGTCTGAAAATGACCAGGACTTCTTTGTTATTCTCCTATTCCTTATGCTTCCCTAAGCTAAAAAAAAAATAAAAAATTATCTATGGTTAGGTTTCTGAGATATCTATCAAAGAATTTTTTGCTTTGTTTGAAAAAGGTGACATATCATTATTCGTAAATAATTCTGTGTGACAATATAAGACAATTAAATTCACAATAACTTTTTCTTACATATTGACCTCATCTGAAGAATTATTATGGAGATATGAATTAATATTTACAAATTTTTTTTTTTGTCGTGGAAATCTGTGGTCGAAAACTCATTTAATCACCTTAAAAGTAAAGAATTTGGCAACTGACCACGTCAATTAAATTTTTTTTTTGTTTTTTGTACAGCATAGAATTTTGCAAAACTTTTAAGACGAAAACAAACAAAATCGATGAAATAGTAAAAAAGTAACAGACATTAAAGTGAGATTACCCATTTTTAACATTTTTCGAAATTTGCATCTTCATCTGTTTCTGGAAAGAAAGGTTAAAGGTAGTATTACTTCATAATGGTCCGCTCGAAGACAACTTATGACACAATCGCGCAAATTTTGAATTTGATTTAGTACAATAATCACAAATGGAAAATACGCTCCGACTTAAAAATGGTTGGAGTATTGCTAGGACTATAAGGCGGATACAAAAAACACTGTTGTTTTCTTTGCATGTGGGATAGTCGCGCACGTGACCAGCACTACATAAAAAGAGACTGTGGCGAATGATTGAACTTTATTCCGGGCGCAGCAAACATTACATATTATCCTCTTGTTGACAAATGTAGTATCATTCTTCCACCACTGCACATCAAAAATTTTCAATTTTTAAAAAATTTCGTTAAATCATCAGACAAATCTGGAGATGCATGTTTACGTTTAAAATTGTTTTTTCCAAATCTGTCCGACGCTAAAATCAAAGAAGGTATTTTCGACGGACCACAGACAAAAAAAATACTGAAAGACGAACGGTTTAAATTGAAAGTTACTGTTGATGAAGAGACAGTTTTCCATTCCTTTCAACTTATAACCAATGCCTTTCTCGGAAACAACAAAAGTGAAAACTCTGTGGAAATCGTCTATGACTTACTCAAACTATCAAAAGCCAACAAATAAAAAATATTGAAAAAAGATACCAAGGATATTGGGATGAAGCAATGATGGGAGACTACAACTGGTTTCTTATAAGAGAATTTCAGAAGGATGACGACATGGAAGATAGTAAAACTCAAAGCCATTTTTAAAATTAAAGTTGATAAAATGAAGTTTTGCAATGTTAAGAGATTTAAAACAAATTTTGTATTAATGGGTTGCAATAATTTTCATTAGAAGCAGATATAATGAAAAATTCGAAATTAAAAATGAGTGTACAGACTACGAATACAGACTTTAATGTCTGTAACTTTTTTACTAGTCCATGGATATTGTTTATTTTAGGCTAAAAAGTTTTGCAAAAGTCTATGCTGTACAAAAAATAAAAATGTAGTGGTAAGTTGCCAAGTTCTTTACTTTTCAGGTGATTAAATGAGTTTTCGACCACAGATTTCCACGACAGAAAAAATAAATTTTGTAAGTATTATTTCATATCTCCATAATTATTCTTCACATGAGGTCAATATGCAAAAAAAAGTTATTGCGAATTTAATTGTCTTTCATAAAAATGTAATTTCGGTCAAATCCGTCAATCCAAACAGAATTTATTACGAATAACGACAGGTCATCTTTTGCGAAAAAAGCAAAAAAATTCTTTGGACGATATCTCAGAAATCTATCCATAGATATTTTTTTATTTGTGATCTGGGGACCATGTGTAATTAGCCGTTCCCCATTGGAAGACCCTGGTTACGCCACATTTTTATAATTATGAAGTATAATATACAAGTAGCTTAAAGTGCTAGAAAGTATTCATTCATCAACATATATATAATTAATAATTTATTCTTTTAGAATGGCATATGGAACTGAATATGGCCTCGTTGTCATCGACATAATTCAAAAAGTTTGCCTTCTAAGTATAGCTTGTCCAGATTTATATGGTGCGCAAGATCCATATTACAGGATTCCCAAAAGTCCTAAAAGATATGACAATAGAGAAGAGCACAGCCGTTCTCCAAGTTCCGATCAGGTAAAAAAATTAAATGAATATAAAAAAAAGGATTACGATATTAATCACACATTGATATAATAAATTTATACACAAAAAATGCTAAGAATATTGAATGTTGTCATATGTTATGTTTAAACTAATTTACTAGTGTAGTTACACTAGCCTGAAAAGTATCTCGGACTTATCTCGAGAACTGGTTTCTTATATATTTTTTTCCTACGTATTTTGAGACGTATATCCCAAAAATACTAACCATTTTTTTTCTTAAGAATTGTGTTAATTTCACTATTGAAAATTTTATTTTTAATATTTAAAACACTACTGTTTTTATTCAAAATATAGAAAAAAAGCTAAAGAAACGATTTCCGACGAAATGTAAAACACGATGGTTAGGCTGCGCTTGTAGAAAACGATTAATTTTAAATTCTTTATTTGGCTGAGGCCGAACTTAAAGCTTAACACATAGTAATATAACATTACATTTTAAAGAGAGAGAGTGAGAGCACTCCCACATAAAAAGAAATAATGCAATTTAGCTGCTGTACAGAAGGTACAGGGCCGTCCTTAAGCCGACCAAAATATTAGTTTTGGTCCACCCACCTTGCATGACTGCAACTACCAGACTCCTTGTCCGGTCAAAATTCATCCGGAGATGGAGCTTTGGGCAAAAGGCATGCCTATGGTTGTCGGCAGGCTGCCAGGCTGCATGATGCGGGAGTCGATACCCAGGCGTATATAAACTGGCGATGATCGGCAGAAGAGCGGATCGGCTAAGTTGATGTTCGGGAAACTCTGCTGAATCCGCTCGTTCAGATCCTTCGATGGAGTGACGACCTTCAAATACCGCTCGACCCTAGCTGTCGTCTCAATACACTGGTTGGCGCTGTACTGGCCATGCAGGGCCAAGGTGCACATTTCGCAGCCATCAACGCGATGAATGGGCAGCTTCTACCTGGTGACGAGCTCTTGGGCGATAAGCGTCTGCGGAAGACATGCATTTAGGATTGCTCTTCCCGACACAGACATTCCTCTGAAGACCGTACGCACCATATCAGTGGGGAGCCACGAAACGAGCTGTTGATAGGGCGTCACTGGCGGCCGCTCATGTGGCGATCGCTTCGGGAAGTCGTTCGTAGCCGAAAACGCATGTGGTGCTATCGACTGCGATCGTGTTTGCGCTGGAAACCGCTTCGGAAAACGGTCGCTTGTCACAGACGCTGTTGGTGCATGCGACTGCAGTCTTCTAGAAGAGGTGAACCACTGCGGGAAAGAGTCCCTAGCCGATGACTTGGCGCACGCTGACAGGTTATGCTCCAACGAGCATACACGGCACATCGGTGGCAACTTGGAGTTCTCGCGGTTAACAACGCAGGCCACGCTTTGCGGAGTGTTCCTGCCTGCACTGGGTTTCGGTTCAACCACCGGTGGAGCGATAGCGACGACTTTTTCAGGCTCGACAGCGATAGGGCTGGAGACAGGTGTGCGCTCACTTACAGTCTCAACTTCGCTGACAACCATCTCCGTGTCGGTTTGAAGCAGCAGATCTTCAAGAAGTGTGGCAGTGATCTCTTCAGCAGACATTCTGAAAAGAAAAAAAGAAAGAAAAAAACAAAAAAACACAAAAAAAGGGGTATAATTAAAAGAAAACATCATTGGGGCTACGTGGTCGGTAGTGCGCACGCTTAACTATAGGTCGCGTGATACAACCTCTCTCGGTTCGAATGTCGGCAACCCGAATTCGCTTATCACTACCCTGATAAATACGTATGACCCTGCCTAATCGCCATTCATTCGCTGGCAGGTTATCTTCTTTGACAACAATAAGGTCGTCGACAGAGAAGTCCTTCTCTCTTTTAGGTCCATCTGCTACAAAACTGTTGATGCATAGCCTTGACTCGTTGCCATCGATTGACAATAGTCAAGGGTTGATCAGCTATCTCTGGTTCGGCTGGGGATTGCAGTGGACCGCCGATCAGGAAATGACCGGGAGTAAGAGATTATAGATAGCAAGGATCCTCAGATATAGCGGTAAGTGGCCGCGATTTAAGGAACGATTCGACTTTATTCAGCAAAGTTGTAAGTTCTTCGAAAGTGTATTTCATATTTCCGGCAATATTTTTAAAATGTGTTTTGAAACTCTTGACTCCAGCTTCCCACAGGCCACCCATATGGGGAGCACCAGCTGGAATAAAGTACCAAGCAAGGTCTTGGCATGCGTGTTGAGAAAGAGCTGCTTCGCTAGAAGCCTTCATAAAGGTATTTAAATTTTTTTTTCAAAATGTTGGAGGCTCCAAAAAACTTAGTTCCGGCATCGGAATATATATTTGCTGGGCAGCCGCGTCCAATTTCTGACACCGATCCTTTCAGATATTTTTGTGACCTGATTGGCTTCAAAGGTAGTCCAAGAACACGGTGGCTTGCAAAGCCAGGCGAGGACTATTGTTGAGTCTGTCCAGAAAAACAATTTATGTCTATCTATCTCGATATGCGATAAGAGAGTATCGACCATATCAGCGAGTAACACGGCACCATATAACTCAAGACGAGGTAGAGAACGGTCTTGACTGGTGCAACCTTCGTTTTTGCATAAAGCAAGTGAGTAAGAATACAATCATTTAGCTTCACGCGGATGTATATAGACGCTGCATAGGCCTTTTCTGAGGCGTCAGAAAATGCATGAAACTCTAAATCGTAACTAGGTGAGAAGTCGACATAACGTGGTATGCGGATATCATTTATGTGCTCGTAATCCGTCAGAAAGGTTTGCCATGACTGGAAACTTGCAGCGGTTATGTCCTCATCCCAATCAATATTATCTAACCAGATACGCTGCATAAGGATTTTTTCTCTTACGACAATAGGAGCCAGCCATCCTGCAGGATCAAAAAGTTGCGCTATTTTGAGAGAACTTCACGTTTTGTGTAGGAAGACTTTCATTCCATTGCACTCCCAAAGCCTTAGCCCAGCTGACATCTTTTAACTTGAGGAAGTTTTCTCTCAAAAGATGCTCAGTTAGTAAACCTGCCAAAGTTCTTGGATGGTTCGCAGTCCATTTTCGCATAATGAAGCCTGCTGTAGATAGTGCAGACATCAGCTTATTTCTTGCTTCAATTGCACCATCTACATCATGGGCTCCAGCCAGAGCATCATCGACACATCGAAAATGTCGCAAGACTTGAGCAGCAAGAGGAAATTGTGTCTGCACATCATCTGCCAAGCGAAGCATGGTTCTAATGGCTAGGAATGGTGCACAATTTACCCCAAAAGTCACAGTTTTTAGTTCGCAATCCTGAATTTCCTCATTAGGGGAATTTCTATGCAGGATTCGTTGGTAAGAAGATTGTTTTGGATCAACAAGTATCTGTCGGTGCATTTGTTGGTCCTGCGTCGTTTTAGACGTAGACAAGGCGAATGGCAAGACGTCGTTTAAACTGGCCCCATTTGAGGGTGCACTGGATGCATTATGCTGAAAACACATGCGCATATATTCTGCTGCAGCAACCTTCAAACTCGTGCACTCATATAACGAGAAACACATGTATATTCTGCACTAAACGCAGCGCTGCAAGTAGTCATCCAAATAAAAAATGCTGCGCATAGTTAGTAGTGGCAACATACAAAATGAAAATTTATTGGAAATTCCAATCAGATTTGACAAGTTTGACAGAGTACAAATTCAAACGAATTTTTTAACAGCAAGAATTCTTAATGGAAGAAAAATTAATAGAGTTTGTGCAAAACAATCCATTTCTATATAATAAAAAACACAAAAATTATTAAAACGCTTGGCTACGGGAACAAAAAGATCATGAGCTCTCTTCAACATTGAATGTTGCAGCAGAAAAGTTGAAACATCGGTGGAGGACACTCAAAGATAAGTTCTACAAATAATGTAAAAAGGAGCCTTCAGGCAGTGGTTTTCAGTCTCCTCGCAAATGGAAATGGTGGGATCAGCTAACTTTCCTAAGAGATGTTGATACGGAAAACACAAAGTATGTGTAATGCAAATGATATACGCTGTAATAAAATTTCGATTATTTCATTTTTAACACCACTGGAAATTTCGAAGAAGAAGGTGACATTATTTTTGAAAGCACAGTAGAAGAGTTTCAGCTTCAGAGCTTCTGTAATAGCAATGAAGAAAACTTATTTCAAAGCTTGTTTCCAACTACATCGCATCAATCAGCATCAGCAAGCAAATCAAAAAAATCAACAAGAATTGACGAAATGATGATGGCGGATAGTGCTGTCTTCAGCGAAATGGCACAACTCGCCAGAAAACTTTTGACCGAACCAAATTGTGAAAAGAAAACATCAGTTCAACTTTTTTGCGACGGGATCAAATAGAAGATTCCAATTTAACCTAGCTTCAGTTTTCTGCTCTTCAACGTACCTTAAAGTAAATAACAATTGAAGTAATAAAATGAATTTCCCTTGAATAAAAAAGAATTAAATGCTTGTTTGATATTTTTTAGGTTTTATTTAAATTAGTGTAGTGCATAAAAGCAATAAAGGAATACCCGTAGTTAAAGAGAATTGAAAGCAAAGTGGCAATTTTGTGTAAAGCTTGTTCACGTCAAGTGTGATTGAAAATATAATTATAAATGTTTTTTCACTTTTGCCGATCAAGCTGTTGATAATAATTACATCATTTCAGTAGTTGGCATTGGGACTTGACCTGCTCAACTTCCTAAAGGCATTAGTCTTCTCACTTCAAATTTAGAAAATATTCAAAATATATTAAGGAGGGACATGACATTCGCGGCAGAGAAAGCAGACCTTTTTTAAAAATTCATGACTCAGTCTAAAACAAACATTTTTCCAAAATTTTTTTATTATTGTAGAGAATTGAACAAATTACAAAAAAAAAAATTGAAAAAAATATATTTTTCACTCCAACATGGTTTTATAGAGCTCCAAACTGGCGGCAGAGAAAAAACGGGGCTCGTGGTTGCAGCGCTGGGAGTTTCAAAAATTGTCCGATCTGGAAAAAAATGACTTTTTTAAATCTTAACAAAATTGGTTATCGTATGACACGAGCTTTTTTTAAAAAATTTTTTTCAAGTTTTGGTGATGTTCCAAATTTGAAAGTGTGTTTTTTCAAAAAAAATATTGACTTTAAAAATTCATAAAAAATCGAAAAAAAATTTTTAAAAAAGCTCGTGTTATACGATAGCGAATCAAGTGCGTCGTTGGACACACGAGAGTAGCAAAGCTTTTTCGCAGTTACATAGATTTGATCGCTTAGTAATTATTTCTTTTTAATAAATTACCTTTTAAATTCAATAAATTAATATAACACAAAATAAATTACATATATACTAAGGTGGACCTTGAAATGAAATTTTTGCGATATTTTGGTAGATGAGGGCTCTATTCCGTGCCTTTTTGGAAAAAAATGACAATGCCGAAAAAAAAAATTAAAAAAAAAAAAATTAGGGGTTGCGCACGAGCCGAGAAAAAGGTCCACTTTGCCAAAATTAGGGGGGAAATTGCCATAGGTCATCAGGGGTCACCCGTAGAGGGGAAGAATGTATGGCCGACCCCCATTTACTTTTTACCGCCAACATTTCCCCCAAGACACCCACCCCCTATCTCCTCCCCTTAGGGGGGTCACCATACAAAAATGGAGGTTGCTCAGTATTTTCGAAAAACACCATAGGTCATCAGGGGTCACCCCTAGCGGGGCAAAATATATGACCGACCCCCATTAACTTTTCATCCCCAACATCTTTTCCGAACAAACTTACCCTCTATCTCCACTCCTTGAGGGACTCCCCATACAAAAATACTGAAAATCTATGTATTTACAGTTGCACAATATCGAGATTTTTTTGATTTTTTTACAGAAATTCCACCAATATTCAAGAGTGGTCATTGTTTGGAAAGTCTTGAAAAATTTGAAACGCACACGTAGCAGATGCCCCCATTCATCAGTACCTGGCAGTAAAATATTGCAAAATACGTAGTAGTTATAAATAGCAGTTCATTCATCGATTGTTGTCATTCAACAAGTGCCGACGACCGCGAAAAGTAAATTGATTTTTCTCCCGTTTTTTAAAAGTTAAGATGACAACACAACTTAGATCGCGCGACGATATTTTTTTGATTGGTTATCCAAGCATGAATATTACGGGGAACAAATTACCGTCGAAGAAGCAAGTGCTAAGAATGCATTTCTTCAACATTCGCAAACGAAACATGTCGAAGAAAAATAGTGCGGTTATAGTCGCGGACGCAGTGATGATTTTTTGGCGCCAAGCAGCTATTCCGACGAAAGCCAGAGGAGATGTTACAAGAAAAATAGCTGCGCTGCACGATGAGTGGGATGCTTTAAGAAAGTCATCTCACAGAAAGACTGAGTCCACTAGAGAAAAAGAGAATAAATTTTCTGATAGCTTGGATAATCTTTTCGACATCGCACACGCCAACGCCCTTGAGAAAATGACAAATACCGAAGACATTGAGTTTCTGCTAAAGCAAAGAGAAGATGGCCGGCCAGGAACTATGGGAGGTGTGGACGCTACTGATACTCGAACGAGGAAAAGAAAAGCTGAGCGCGAAGAACAAGAAGAGTTGCGACGCAAACGTGCAACGGAATCTAGTAGAGATCAGTTCGCTAAAGGCGGTAAGCTATTTTGCGCTTTGTGTGTTCGTCCAATGTTTATATTCAAATGAAATTCTTTCAATTGCAGTGGTTAAATTTTCAAGCAGTGATTCAAGCGATGATAATGGGAGACAGGACGAAAACTTCCCGGCAGAAGCTGGCCCATCAAATGTTGGTGACAGAAGAGGTTACAAACAATGTTTTACTGAACGAGTGCTATCAGCTTTGGACAAGTGCAAAGTGACTGACCGAGACGCGGTCGGCATTATGATAGAGGCGGCAGAAGCATTTGGACGCGATCCTCACCAATACACAATAAACCGTACGTCGCTTCGGAGATGTCGGCGTTCAAATCGAGAGAACATGCTGAGTTATGTGAAAGACAATCCAGAAGTAAGATCGCATAGATTTATTTGCTCTCATTTAGAATTCTTATTCTTCAACGCGTTTCATTTATCTCCAGCTTGTCGCAGCTAAATCCTTCGTAGTCCATTGGGATGGCAAAATGCTTTTGGATTTTGTGGGTACAAAGAAGGTGGACCGTCTACCGGTAATTGTCTCGTACGGAGAAAAAGAACAACTTCTTGGAGTTCCCAAAGTAGGAGATGGGAAAGGAAAAGGCCGGAGAATAGCACATGCCGTTTATCAACTGTTGGCATCTTGGCATATGACACATCGAATACAAGGACTTTCTTTCGACACGACATCAACGAACAGTGGCCCATTCTCCGGAGCCGCAGTTGCTCTTGAGCGGCTGTTGGAGAGAGAAATCTTATATTTACCTTGCAGACACCACGTATACGAACTGGTGCTAAGGGAAGTTTTTGAGACAAAAATGGGAAAGACCAGTGCACCAGGCGTTCCTTGCTTTGACCGTTTCAAACAGGAATGGGACGCTGTAAAGGTTAAACCATTCCATTCTGGCTTGATAGACGATCAAGTCGTCAGAAAAATTCCTGTGGCAATGCAAGTCGGCATAAAGGAGTTTTGCTTAGATCAATTGAAGGAGAAACACACTCGCGATGACTACAAAGAAATGCTACAATTAATTCTTTTGTTTCTGGGTGAAAAACTTGAGAATTACCATTTCCGACCTCCAGGACCCGTTTCCCATGCTCGATGGATGGCAAAAGCCATTTACAGCCTCAAGATGTTTTTGTTTCGGAGAACTTTTCACTTATCTGTATGTGAATTGAATGGTATTCGACACGTTTGTATTTTTGTGGTGCGACTTTACGTCAAGGCATGGTTTGGTTCTTCTCGAGCAGCTGAGGCGCCGAATCAAGATTGGAAGTTTTTGAAGGACATCGTCGAGTACAAGTCCGTTGACCAGGATTTATCTCGGGTAATGATAAAGAAATTTATCGGTCACCTATGGTATCTCGCCGATGAGCACATAGCCCTTGCCTTTTTCGATGACAAGGTTTCAAATGAGTTGAAGGCCAAAATGGCCCAAGCATTGCTAGAAAATGAGAATGACAAAGGTGAAGAAGATGAAGAAGACGAAGAAGGTGAAGAAGATGAAGAAGACGAAGAAGGTGAAGAAGATGAAGAAGACGACCCGGTTCCCCCAGCTCCTCGCGTCGTAATCAAAAGCACCAGCGTTAAAAAAATCGAGGTGAAATTCAAAGATGTGAATGAGGAATTCTTGGCTGAAGACTTGAGCAACTTCGTCTCTCATAATACCAAAAATTTATTTGTACGATTTGGAATATCGCAAGATTTCATTCTTGCAAATCCAGCAACCTGGAAATCTCGCGCAGACTATCAAGAAGGTCGTAGAATTGTAAATAACTTGCGCGTTGTGAACGACACTGCCGAAAGAGGAGTAAAAATGATACAAGATTATAATAGAATACTGTGTCAAGGCGAAGAAGAGAAACAGTATTTACTACATGTTATCGATTCTTACCGCAAGAAATACCCATCAGCGAACAAAAATATGTTAATTTGACTATATTATATTAAAAGTGCTTAGTAGTACTACTCAATTACAGCTTCTTTTATTTTTGTATGGGGAGTCCCTCAAGGAGTGGAGATAGAGGGTAAGTTTGTTCGGAAAAGATGTTGGGGATGAAAAGTTAATGGGGTCGGTCATATATTTTGCCCCCCTAGGGGTGACCCCTGATGACCTATGGTGTTTTTCGAAAATACTGAGCAACCTCCATTTTTGTATGGTGACCCCCCTAAGGGGAGGAGATAGGGGGTGGGTGTCTTGGGGGAAAATGTTGGCGGTAAAAAGTAAATGGGGGTCGGCCATACATTCTTCCCCTCTACGGGTGACCCCTGATGACCTATGGCAATTTCCCCCCTAATTTTGGCAAAGTGGACCTTTTTCTCGGCTCGTGCGCAACCCCTAATTTTTTTTTTTTTTAATTTTTTTTTTCGGCATTGTCATTTTTTTTCAAAAAGGCACGGAATAGAGCCCTCATCTACCAAAATATCGACACAAGGTCCACCCTTATATATACACAAAACATACTGCTTATTTTTTAACTGACTTCAAAAAGGAGGAGGTTCTTAAGTTCGGCGGTTTCTCTGTTTTTTTTTATATTTTTTTTTTATTGTTGAATGTCAAATTTCCACGCCAATTACATATACGGGCATATAATGCCAGTGACTCTCCACACATGGTTGTGAACTTGGCTGCACTGAACAAATTTTTTCCTTCAACAGCGTACTACCTAGCGAAAAAATCTGTCGTACATTTTTCAGATTTCACTCCAAGCAAATCACAGAACGAGGATAAAAATATATATTAAATATATATTAAAGAACGCACACGAAACAAAATTTAACAAACATTTTAGATACCTTGCCGATGTCATGCATGAGTTTGTTAATTCCATATTTATTGATATCATCTTTTTTGATACTTAAAAACGCACTTGTGGGCATTGCTAATTTTCTTCGTGCCAACAACACCACAAACGCATTCACAATACAAACACACCGATGCTGGAGACACCTTGTGGCAAATTAAAGCAAATTTTTGGTAGTTGTATCATAGCAAATACACAATCCTCTATCTATTGATAGATTCGTATTGTGATATTGATAGAATCGTCTATCTATTGATAAACGATTGTGTATTTGCTATGATACACAAGCATAGCATCTGTTATAATTAATATTGAATTAACAAAAATACCCAACAAGCCTCTGTGGCTTGGTGGATAGTTTGACTCTCATTTAAGAGGACGTGGGCTCGATCCCCACGGGCAGGACAAACAATATTTTTAGTATTTAATATTAAAGTATTAAATTTTCTTGTTGTAATAAGCGCTAGAAACAAAGAAACCATCAAATTTCCAAGAAAAAATCTGTAGAAAATTTTTCAGATTTCACTATAAGCAAATCACAGAACGAGGAGTAAAAAGCTTCGCTTCAAAAACATTTTGTCAAAAAATTAACCCGCTAGTGCCGCAACCAGTACGAAAAACATAGTTTCGAGATAAACGCGTTCAAAGTTTGTGAACAAAGAAAAAAGGTTACCTTCAATCTGCCATACCTGCTTCGTACTGTATGCCTTCGTTATCTTGTGTTGTGCTGTTTCTTATAGTTTTTCTTAGAATCTTAAGAATATTTAATAAAATACAAAATTATTAAAAAAAAGTCGATTTCAAAAAACTGCCAATGTCATGTAACCCCTTAAGAATACAGGTACACTTGTCGGGTATTTTATTCCGTATGTCAAGCACGCTTCATGAAGACAATATAAAGACATGTTTTTCATGGTGCTACCGACTCATTCAAATAATCTTTTAGCAAATCTCGTGCTGCAAAAGCATTTCTACTAGCGTTTGACATTCGGAGTAATAATGACTGCTGTAGAGGTTGTGATTCTCGTCTCCAAAAGCCTTCAATCAAGTTACCAGTTTTAGAATAACTATCAACATAATTTTGTGGGCAATTGTTTTTGGTGTCATGTAGTTTGACGAAATTGTGGATTATAATGGTAGCCATCACTATTTTTTGAGCGTTTTCTGGGCTTGCATTGATCTGGTTTGTTAACATCCGCCACTTCGCAACTAAAATACCGAAAGAGTTTTCAATTCTAACACGTGCTTGCGAGAGATTTTTGTTGAAATTTTCCTTATCAGTGGGTAAAATTTTTCCAGGATATGGGCGCATTATGTTTGTTTTGAGAGGAAAGGCTGCATCTGCAATAAAGTAGTGCGGAAATTCAATGGTACTGTTAGGAAGTTGAGCAGGTTTTAGGATATTAATTGTTCCATTTAATATTTATTTTCCAAAATTGCTAGCTTTCAAAATGCCGCCATAGCTCTGGCTACCGTATGGCTACTGCTGTGAAAGTGTAATTGCTATCGCATATGGCTAGAATAACAAATGGTAAAAAACTGTTTATGATTATAATACAAAGATCCAGACTTCGGAGGACACTTTATATGCACGTGCTTACCATCAATTGCGCCAACAACATTCGGCGTTCCAGTTTTCATATAGAACTCGTCTGCTATGTTTCTCCATTCCGATTCATTTGGTTGAGCTAAGTATATACAATGGAGCTCATCCCAAACTGCTGTGCACGTTTTCAAAATTATTTGGGCAACACTGGAGACACCAACTCGTAAGGACCATGCCAGCATTTGTCGACAAACACCTTGTCCCAAATATCTAAGTTTTATGATGGGTACTAATGGATTTAATTCAACTGAAGTATTAGGTTCGTGTACTTGCACTAATGTGATTGCCAGCCGACATACTGCTCGGATTGATTCGTGGATATAGTCCTTTTTGGCTATACGTTTTTCAATTAACCCCAGTAGCAGCTTGAACTCATTAACACCCATGCGAGTGGCTTTTCTAAACTGTTCCGAATCTTCAGTCTGTATATATTTAAACAATTTTCTGAAGAAGCCAAACGTGGCCCTTTCATTTTCAGAATAATTAAATCGCCTCCAAATTCTGATATATTGTTTTTTTCTCTGAAGTCGGTACAATGCTATCATCTGGATATACTTTTGTTATGCTACTATTACGGATATTATTTTCCTAAGTTGGGTTTTTCTTGAGAGTTCCATTTTTTTTCGATTTTATTTTATTTCGTATGTTACTTTCTTTTTAACAAATTTTGTTGGTTTTGACTGTCAATAATTTCGAATTGATGGCTAATATCAAAAAATATGCACATCTATTTTATCTGCAGCGCTGCGCGCAGATATGATACAGTGCTGCACGCAGAACGCTGCACATCTGTTTTGAGCTTTAAATACGACACGAAGCTTCGTTGTAGTACTTTCTGGTTTTAATACCGCGTGGTGCGGTAAATAGTAGTGAGATGGCGAACTCTCGAACTTTGGTGGCGACACTTTCTTCATATGATCCAGCCTTAAATACTCTTGAAGCACTTTATCATACTGTGACTTGAGGTCAGGATTTTTTGTCAATTGAAGTTCACTTCTAATGAATTGCTTTAAGGCGATGCTTCGAGAGAATCCTAATCTAGTTTTATCTGGAAAAGTATTTTTGAAAGGTAAGGTAACTATATACCTTCTTTGAGCATCACGTTCGGTAATTTTTCGGTAGTTTTTCTCACACAACTGATCAGACTCCGTTATAAATTACTTCTTTGGAAGTTCCTCCAACTCCCAAAAACGTGCGATCTGCTGATCGATCGCAATTTCGTTATAAAACGAGAGGCATGTCGTAAAACTGGATATGCCGCTATGTGGAATATGGCCTGTAAATATCCAGCCAAATACCGTTTCTTGGGCTAAGAGTAACCCAAGAACATTTCGTTGAATTCCATCAAGGATGATGGCAGGGTACACATCACCACCGATGAGTTCATCTATTTGATCGCTTCTAAAGAAATGCGGATTAGCCAATTGCAAATCCGGTAAATTTTTGCATAAAGAAGGATCGATGCAGCATGAGGGCAGATTTCCAGTTAAGCGTGACAGCACAAAAGCTGTAGTTTTTATTTGGAATTGCCTATTCTTAGGTGAGCTAAGAATAATATTGCAAGCCCTTGAGACTTGCGCTGACACAGCATTGTTAAGCCCCGACACCTGTGCATTCACAGCTCTAGTGGGTACCTTTTAAAGTTTCTGCAATCTTTCTGAGAACGTACCTTCTGAACTGGAGTCAATTAATGCTCTGGTCGTGTACGCTGCTCCTACGTGACACACCGTCACCATTGCAGTTCCAATTAAAACATTTTTTGTACTTGAAGAGAAGCCTGACTGTATATCATTGGAAGTGGACTGTATTTGGGCTGAATGTGATTGGGTATTTGAGCCCGTAAGTTTTGACCTCAAATTTGAACTGCTTAAGTTAACACTCAAAGCAAGAGCTAAAGCTAAATTCGAATCGCGATGCAAGAAAGTATAACGACGTTATTTGCACATCACGCAGGTATACTGACTCTTGCAATCTTTAACCAGATGCGCGCTGGATAAGCAGTTGATGCAAAAGTTGTGTTTGCAGACACCTGTTAGTCTTTCCTTGACATCCATTTCAGAAAAGTTGGGCACGAACGTAGACCATGCTGCTCTGAGGTACAGAGCTTACAATTTGCCTGGGAAACTGTAATACTTAATTACTTAATTAATTACTTAATTTTAATTACTTAATTGGTAATTATTTACCCTTTTACCAGGTACGCTGCTCTGATGTGATCGTGCAGTGGAGTGGTTGGAGGTTGATGGCAAAGATATTAACCGGGATATCGCACCGCTACCGTTGCGAATATCTGATACAGTTTCAAGTGTTTGAAAGCGGTGTGTGAGAAAAGAATCGAGATCTGCCCACCTGGGAACTTCGTTTTTGTCTGTAATTGACTATTCCCATAATGATAGCGTGATCTCAGGCTATCGCGTAGAACACAAATACAAAAAGATTTCATCCCAATTATCAATTGTAATTTTATGCAAGTGTAGTGCATAAATGCAACTATTTATATCCGGCTCGAAGGACCATGTAAATTTCACTATTTAAAATTTTAATTTCAATATTTAAAACACTGCGGTTTTTATTCAAAATTTAGAAAAAAGCTAAAGAAACGATTTCCGACGAAATGTAAAACACGGTGGTTAAGCTTCGCTTGTAGAAAAACGATTAATTTAAAATTCTTTATTTGGCTGAGACCAAACTTAAAAGTTAAAAAATTTAATATAACATTACATTTGAAAGAGAGAGAGTAAGAAGCACTCTCACATAAAACGAAGTAATGCAATTTAGCCGCTGTATAGAAGGTACAGGGCCGTCCTTAAGCGGACCAAATATTAGTTTACATTCATAAACAAATTGTTTTCGAGATATCAACGAAATCGTGATAGGCTATGTTAGATTTGCAACGCCTACTTTATCCGCCCATAAATCAATTAAAATTATATATCTGAGACGGTGGCGGCCGTGGCGTAGTGGGTAGAGTGTAGGGCTTATACGCCAGAGAACCCAGGTTCGAATCCCCCCTCTGACACAGAAGTTTTTTCAATTGAATTAATTTTTCTGTTCGGCCGTCACCTCTCTGCAGACAATAGGAAACCTCAGAGAGTAAAAAACTGAAATGAAAAGCTTCTTGAGAACATAAGCCGTTCGGAGTCGGCATAAAGCTAGTAGGTCCAGTTTTCGATCATTTGTGTTCAAACATTTCATTAAATATAGAAACATAGAATAGAAATATATTCTATATTTACTATTATATAAAAGCTTTGTGACACTACACTATTACCGCTCATATATCTATCTATCTACCTTCTATAGATACTATTATATAAAATCGTTGTGACACTGCACGGATGATGAACCGGTATAGGTTTTATTTGCCACTCCTACTTTTACCGCTAATAAATCAATTAGATGTATTTATTCCAGACGTTATTAGGTAATTTAAATCGTATGGTTATTGTCGGTAACTGTACTAAAAATAGGCGTGGTCGAAGTATATATACGCCCACTTTTACGAAATCATTATAATACCTTAATTGTAAACGTTTTCATAGTGAAACTTGGTATGTAGGTGCTATGGGTCCAAATGGCGGTCATATATACACATATATAAATATTGCCACACCTACTATTACCGCCCATATATCTATCTATCGAGCAATATTATTATATAAAAGCGTTGTGATACTGCACGGATGTTCCACAATCACGCTAGAACCACTTAAGCGATTTAGACAATATAGGTACCAATGTAGGACAATATAGATATGTTATATCAACAAAATTGTGATAGGCTATGCTATATTTTCTACGCCTACTCTTATCGCAAATAAATCATTTAAAATTATTTATTTCAAGCGGTTTTGGTCGCATTAGATTAAAATTTGGTAATTTAGTTTGTATGATTATTCTCGGTTGCTGTACTTAAAATGGGCCTGGTCGAAATATATACACGCCCAATTTTACGAAATCATTATACTTACTTAATTGTACATGTTTTCATAGTGAAACTAGGTATGTAGGTGCTATGGGTCCAAGTAGCGGCCAATATGTATATAAATGTTGCCACGCCTACTTTTACAGCCTATTTGTCTATATGTACCTATCTATCAATATAACATATATAAAAATCATAAGTCATATGTATTTACCGGTTACCGCATCAATTGAAAACGGTCGAATCGATTTGGTTCATTTTTTTTTTTGTAGTATTTTGTTGTTACCAGGACAATCTTTATACGCAAAAATATACCCGCTAGATAGCGCTGGAGTCGAGTTATGACGAAAATCGCATTTAAAGTCCGATTTGGTTTATATTCAAAATATATATTGGCAAACGTAAGTGAGTGATTTTGCAGAATGACGTTGAGCAACACACGCAGCTCCGTCAAGGTAGGAAATGACCTCTCCGAAACCTTCAATACCGAAAGAGGTTTCAGGCAAGGCGATCCACTGTCTTGCGATCTCTTTAACATCATCATGGAGGGAATCGTACGAAAGGCCGGTGTGCATCGTAATGGCACCATTTTCTACAAAGGCGTCCAGCTCCTTGCGTACGCTGATGATATTGATATTGTCGGCAGAACCAAGAGAGATGTTACCGCTGCTTTCGCCGCTATCGAAAAGGAATCAGCCAAAGTGGGTTTGACGATAAATGAGGGCAAAACAAAATATACGCTGTCTACAAACAAGGGAGCTCGGCGTTTAGACTCCCACGTTTCATCCGGCAGCTATAACTTTGAAGTAGTCAAGGAGTTCGTTTACCTTGGCACCGCCACTAATACCAAAAACGAAATCAGCCTGGAGATAAAGCGAAGAACAATAATTGCTAATAGGTGCTACTACGGGCTCAGTAAGCAACTAAGTTCCATAGCCCTCTCTCGATCGACAAAACTAACACTCTACAAGACGATCGTTCTACCTGTGCTGTTTTATGGCGCTGAGGCATGGGTAGTTTCGCAAACTGGCGCAGCCGCTCTGGGGGTGTTCGAGAGAAAAGTTCTTCGCAAAATCTTCGGTCCTGTTCGAGTCGGCGATGACTATCGCATCCGAATGAACCACGAGCTGTATGAGCTCTACGATGACATTGACGTTGTTCGGCGTATAACTGTGCAGCGACTACGCTGGCTGGGTCATGTCCATCGTATGAACGACGAAGCTCCAGCGAAAAAGGTGCTCGAGGCGAGGGTCGCTGGTCAACTACGACGAGGGAGACCATGCCTCCGATGGATGGACCAGGCTGAGGAAGCCCTAACCGCACTTGGTGTATCTGATTGGAGAAGGCGCGCGCAAAGCAGAGCAGAGCTGATGAGGTCGGTTGAAACCCGGACACGGGTTGTTACGACCACCTAAGTAAGTAAGTAAGTAAATGTAAGTGAGTGCCAGTGTTGAAATATTCTCAAAAATCTTATTTATAGTCCGATTTGGCTTATATTTTAAATATATATTAAGGGTCAGGGAACTACGTTTGCAACAAATTGTGCCGCTAGATGGCGCCATTGTTGAGTTATTACCAAATATATGATACAATTTATTTCATATCACAGCTTTGGTGCGAAAATGACATATTTTTACATTTTTTCGGTGAAGAAGTGTATTAAGGCCGTCAATACATTTAGAGGAGAGTAAAAAAGAATGATGGTTTTTTATAGAAGAAATTTTCTTAGAGTTTTAAAATTTACAAATTTGGTAAACTATTTATTTATGTTTTGACAAAAATTTTTTTTTTTAAAAATGAAAAATGGCGCTGGCTACAACGATTGCTGTAAAGACCTCATTTCGCACTGTGGGCATTCTGCTGGCTCTTAGTTTGACCCGAAAAAAATTTTATATTTTAAAACGTAATGAAAATATCTCCTATCTGAATGAGACAGAATTTTAAAAACAGTCTTTTTTAAAAATTTACACTTACATAGAAAAAAATTTTTACTAATTTTTTGTTTTAAATTTTGATTAAAACAATTTTAAAAGGCTATTTAAAAAATCAGTTTCATTCAGATTGGTTAAAATATTATTAAAATATGTCTTTCCAAATATTGTAAGGATCGGTCAAGTAGTTTTTGAGCTAGGTTGCCCGCTGTTTTCAAAACGTAGTTTTGAAAAAAACGGCTTTAAAGTTATACGAAACAAATAACACGAAGATGTTAGTGTTCAGCACTTAATTAAATCATCATATATACACACACGAAAGAATGATTGTTAACATTCTTTGGAATGTTCCCCTTTTCAAATATACCAGTTTGAGCAGATAAAATAAATTATATAATAAAATAGCAGGCGTAGTAACTTGATTTTTATATTATATCGAACTCACGCGCGGGTTTTTTTCAAGTTTATAACTTTCTTAATATTCAAGATATCTTTATAAAATTTTTATACTCCAACGCGTACAGCGTAATTACACCCCAACGCATACTGCGCAAGGGGTATATTAACTTTGTCATTCCATTTGTAACGCCAAGAAGGGCGCGTGGCAGGTATATAAAAATATATATTTTTGATCAGCATCACCCCTGAGTCGATTTCCTTGTGTCCGTCTGTCTGATCGTCTGTGATCACGATTACAGCCGTAATTTTAAAGCTATCGCGATGAAATTCAAAACATAAGTTTATTTTTAAGAAAGGAAGATCAAGTTCGAAAATGGGCCAAATCGGATGAAAACCACGCCTACCTCCCAAACAAAATGGCTTTATTTTAACCGTAAAATGTCTTTAAAACCCATAAAAATAAAAGAAATGCCTTGAAATTGGGCACGTAATAGGCTTGTAACAGGAGACGGAACGGACATGGAACGTTTCCTTCAGACTATCTAACTATCTAGTCTTTGCTTCCTGTTGTTGAAGCAAACTGTTGTTTGTGACTGTTGTTTGAGTCCTGTTTGTTGAAAATGTCTCTTTTATAGAGCGAAACTAATTCATGGAAACATCTAGTTCCTTTATTTATTCTTTCTATTCCTCAGAACTATATAGTTCCTTTATTTATTCTTTGTTTATCTGTTTGAGCTGGTTGTTTGTTGAACTGTAGAGGGAATTTGTAGTACTCCAATTATAATTTCAACACAACGCTCTGACTAGTCTTAAGCCAAGTTGAACACAATTTTTTGTTTTTTTTCAGTGTTTTTTTTTTAAATAAAGAAATTAAGGAAAATATTCATAATTTATTTAAAAAGAAACTTTAAGAATTTGCTAAAAAATTTCTAATAGTTCGAATATTAAGTAACAAAATTGTAGAATAAGAAAATATATAAAAATTATCTGATAGTTCCACGGACAGTTTCGCGAACAGTTCCGCGGACATGCTTATTATGTTATAAAAGTTCCGACAGTTCTCTGTATTAGAGGAAAGGTAACAAAATCATTCTAAATATCATTTTATGATTGTTCTCTTTCTTATGTTACAAGCAAAAACAAACAGAATAAGGCACACAACAAGAATGACGATATATCATATCGTCTATTATTTCATTCATTCTCTCTTACAAACTGTAACGGAAGCGAAAGCGGTCACCGCATATTTAATAACAAAAAAAAATTACAAAACAATATTTTTTTTTAAAGCTGCGTCTGGCAATACTGAGCGCTGAGGCCGGCTAGTGAAGCAGCAGCCCCGACTTTTATATTTTTGAGGGCGCATGGTGAATGCGCCCCTGTGATATTAGCACAGAAAAGTAGCCAGGGCTCCTGCTTCCCTCAGCCGACGCCACCGTCCCTGGTCAGGGGGCCAGCGGACACTAGATTGACCACGACTGCATGTTCTTTATGGCCTCTATGCCAGCAGTTCGGGAGGTGTGGGGGGGTTGATGTGGCCGCTCCAGCGTACTCTCGCCGTGCAAATGTTTCACGTGCATAAAGTTTTATTTCACGTCGAGGATTAAAAAAAAAAAAAAATAAAATAAAATCGGTCCTGCAATAAAAAAAAAATTGTTAAGTTATATTTTAAAAAAATTGAAAAAGGTTGGGAGCCCGCTTACTCACCCAACCAACAACACTCTCTAGAGATGGTCTGGCTCCGCCCGCAATGTTCCCACCCTACCGAGGAGGATTCGGGGCAACATAAAATTTAACCCTCCCTTAACGCAAGCCATTCTCCCCCACCCAAATAAGAAGCGCTTATTTGTCCATTATCAAATACATTTTATTTTTCTATTTGAAAACTTAGATCTAAATTTACAAATGCGTTTGATTTTACGTCTTAATTATTTAGTTTACATAAAAATTTTTATTCTTATGGCTAGTTTTAGGTACCCTTTTAAGTCTTATCCGAAGTAAATTAAGCTTTATTTTGTTTATTTATAATTTCAATAGAAATAACCTAAATTTCGGTTTCATTTAGTTGTTAATTTTATTTAGTTATGTAAGTTTAATTAATTTTTTTTTTTTTTCTTAAGTTTTAGTAAACTCAGTCTTCATTTATTTTTATTGTTCCCTAGTTTATTTGTATTTAGATTTGTATATGAAGTTTAAATTATCATATCATATGAAGTTTTAAAGTCTATATATTTATATATTATGTTTATTTTAAGTATTGCATATCATGTTTGCTTTGAGTTTTCATATTATGCTTAGGTTAAGTTTGCAAAATATGTGTATATTTGGGTAATTTCAGTTTGGTATATTATGTGTAATTTTATTGTTTATATAAGCGTTAATTTTGTTTTTATATATTAAGTTTATTTTAGTTATTCTATTAGGTTTCATTTTTAGTATTTGTATTAAGTTTATTTTAGTTTATAAAGGGTGATTTTTTAAGAGCTTGATAACTTTTTTTTTAAAAAAAACGCATAAAATTTGCAAAATCTCATCGGTTCTTTATTTGAAACGTTAGATTGGTCCATGACATTTACTTTTTGAAGATAATTTCATTTAAATGTTGACCGCGGCTGCGTCTTAGGTGGTCCATTCGGAAAGTCCAATTTTGGGCAACTTTTTCGAGCATTTCGGCCGGAATAGCCCGAATTTCTTCGGAAATGTTGTCTTCCAAAGCTGGAATAGTTGCTGGCTTATTTCTGTAGACTTTAGACTTGACGTAGCCCCACAAAAAATAGTCTAAAGGCGTCAAATCGCATGATCTTGGTGGCCAACTTACCGGTCCATTTCTTGAGATTAATTGTTCTCCGAAGTTTTCCCTCAAAATGGCCATAGAATCGCGAGCTGTGTGGCATGTAGCGCCATCTTGTTGAAACCACATGTCAACCAAGTTCAGTTCTTCCATTTTTGGCAACAAAAAGTTGGCCATTTTGAGGGAAAACTTCGGAGAACAATTAATCTCAAGAAATGGACCGGTAAGTTGGCCACCAAGATCATGCGATTTGACGCCTTTAGACTATTTTTTGTGGGGCTACGTCAAGTCTAAAGTCTACAGAAATAAGCCAGCAACTATTCCAGCTTTGGAAGACAACATTTCCGAAGAAATTCGGGCTATTCCGGCCGAAATGCTCGAAAAAGTTGCCCAAAATTGGACTTTCCGAATGGACCACCTAAGACGCAGCCGCGGTCAACATTTAAATGAAATTATCTTCAAAAAGTAAATGTCATGGACCAATCTAACGTTTCAAATAAAGAACCGATGAGATTTTGCAAATTTTATGCGTTTTTTTTAAAAAAAAAGTTATCAAGCTCTTAAAAAATCACCCTTTATAAGGTTTACTCTTTTAGTATTTGTATTACGTTTATTTTAAGTATTTGTATTAGTATGTTTGTATTGGGTTTTCATATTCTGTTTGGATAAGGTTTTCATGTTAAGTTTATCTTATGTTTGCAAATTATGTATATTTTAAATTTGCATATTATGCTTGGTTTAAGTTTTCATATTATGCTTAGGTTAAGTTTGCAAAACATGTTTATATTTGGGTTAATTTTAGTTGTTTGAATTAGGTTTTATTTTAATGTTTGATCGTTATTTATTATGTGTTATGCATGTATGTTAGGTATTATCTTTAATTAATAATCAATATGTACTATTTTCCCTTTCTTAAATTAAAGCACAAACATCGAATGTGCGTTTGGAATAAAAAAAAATATTAAAATATATTACCACACATGTCCGAATATTTCCCTAACTGAATCATGTGTTTATATAATACGTAAAATATCTTTATTACTATTAAATTTACGGTCCTGTATTTCACTTAACATACATGAAAATATAGGCAGCTAACTTCGTAGAAATTGTGTGGCAAAACATTTAGCGGTTAAGGTAAATGGAAATCGATTAGGCTAGTAACTAATTGAAATAATGTTTAAAATACAAATTAGAGGGGAAATACAAATTATAATCTAAAAAAACAAAATATATTTTTGTTCTCTTCCTTCTCTGCAGGTTATGTACGTATTTAACTTTTTAAATCCACCCGTTCTTACAACCACCTTAGCCCAACATAATTTCGCACCTTTGAACAACAACGCACCCATGGGGAATGCTTGTGCGACGAGTTACTTGCATTAAGGCGCGCGAGTTATACTATTCAACCACAAGTTCAATAAAAAAATATATTTTACAGCTCCCCAACTGGAGCTAGTTTTAAATCAAACGACTTCACTTGTAGCACAAACTGAATTGATTATTTTATTGAAATATCTTAATGCTGAACTTATTAATACGTAAAATAAATGTATTAAATTATACGTATATATATGTATATATATATATATTATATGTATATATACGTATATATAAAGTATACGTAAATAAGCAAATGCTTAAGCTTATTGTTGGTTGTTGCTGTTGATTTCCAGGAATTCAGTCGGCTGTTGTGCAATGTTAGTTTCGCTTGCTGCTGCTTAAGGTGTCAAAGTACTATTGCCCTTGGCGGTTTCGTGGGAGCTTGTTGATGGATAATGGATAATATGAAGTTCGGTTCTGGCTGGGTGATGGTGGATTCTATGTGTCCTACATCTTGTAGTGAGCAGTGGGCTGGTTCATTATTTATAAGTTTGCCGATGCGGTTTGAGTCCGCTATGTTTGTTCTTGTGGTATGTTCTTGTCAATAGTATGTGGATTCTATCTTTGGGCAAGGTGCGTTAAAATGTATGTTCTTTACATTATTGTTAACGAAAGTTTGGTTATTATAAGCTTAGTGTGGTTAATAGGTAATGGAATTACATGATACAAGGAATAAATTTCTGGTAATAAATTAGGAATGCGGACATTAAAAATAATGTTTGTGTTATTGTAATATGCTTGCATACTTAAAAGTTCATACAATTGTTCAAGTGAATATATTTTTTGATTTTGTGTTGTTAAACGATTTTCAATTTCTTTTAATTCATTTATTGATAATAATAGTTTAGGTGTTACATTTAATCTACTAAGTAATATTGCTTCAGCTATATTTGACAAATGATTGTTTAATATATCAATATTGAAATTAATTTGATTTAAATATTGTATTTCTTTTATTATCTCTTCTTCTTGTTTAATTTTGTTTGCTGAACTTTCTATAAATTATTTAATAATTTTTTGATCTGTATTATTATGATTTGTTATGTTCTTAAATCTATTTATGAATTGGTAGTCAATAGTGTGCTGTGTTTGTATTGTGTTCGTAAGATTATTTGTGTTGGATGTAAGAAGTTGTATCTGTTTATTAAGGTCTTGGGCGTCCTGTGCGTCCATGATTTCTGTTTATTAAGGTCTGTTTATTAAGGTCTTGGGCGTCCTGTGCGTCCATGATTCCTGTTATAAATTTTATTGCTGATCATAAACTGTTAATTAATCCTCTTTTGTGTCTTTTTATTGGTGTTAGTGTGGAAAGCTTATCTTGTAATTCTTTGAGTTTTAATTTTGTAATGTGTAATGACTTTATTTGTTGCATCTTTTTCGAATATATTAAGGGTTTCTGAAATGTCAGCTATGTTTTGTTCATAGTCATCGAGTTTAATTATGTGAATAAGGTTAGTATAGTTGGTTATAGTCCGTGATGTTCCGAGGTGTAAGGGTAGTATTGTGTGGTTGTTAGGTATGTTGTGTATTTCTATGATTTGCGCGGATGCGAGTGTTAGTCTGGGATGAGAATGAGAAGAGAGGGAGAAGAAAAATTTGATTTGTTTATTCTACTAGTGAGAAAAATATATGTTTATTAGAGTATGCCACTTTAATAATTGCAAAGTTTTTTTTTTTTTTTTTTTTTTTTTTATTATTGATCAACCAATCATATTCAGTGAGTGGTTGATCTCATCCTTTTTCCTTATGCTGTAATCATATACTCTGATTGCGCTGTAGTACTCATTGGATGATTTTTGTCTATATATATATTTTTATTTGTTTCTTTTTCTGAGTTTTCTTTTATGCATTTTCTTTTTTTGTATAGCATTTGTATTTGCATTCTTGTTTTTTGTATGTTTCATTTTCATTGAAATCTTCAGCAGGTTCTCTGTTTTTATTTAAGTTATTTATTCTTGCTTAAGTCGTGTTTTCAACTTTTTCTTTTACCTCGGGGTATAGTTTTTTTATAAATTCATTAAGCTTAGTTAGATAGTCGTGTGCGTCTGTGGATTCTAGTGATTTTAGAAACTTATAAGGTCTTCCGAAAAATATTTCATATGGAGTATGCTTGGTTGCGGAGTGTATAGCGTTATTGTATGTGATTAGTGTTTCTGTTAGCATTTCGTCGTGTTCTGTGGTTAGTTTGTGTTCTTTACGTGTTGAAAATATTATTCTGTATATTTCAGTTAACGTAGAGTGGAGTCTTTCCACTGGTGCGTTGCTACTAGTTTGCTGAAAGGAGGTAAAATGAAGTACTATTTCGTGTTGCCTACAAAAGTCTTGGAATATGTTTGCTATAAATTCTGAACCCTGGTCACATACGATTTTTTTAGGGATGCCGTAAAGACTTATGAAGTTTTTAAATGTTTTAAGAATAGTTATACTAGTTCTCGCATTCAATGTGAAAGCTGCAGCGAACTTGGAAAATTTGTCTATAAGTGTGAAGATTTGATTATTGTTTATGGTATATAGATCTATGTGAACTATCTCTAAAGGTTTTACGGGTAATTCTGGTTGTTCGTAATGCAATTTGGGAGGATTCCTATCGTATTTTTGGGTTTTACATTTTTCACAGTTATTAAGAGTTTTTGTTATTTTGTTTTACATATTTGGGAAGTATATTTCTCTTTTTAAATCTAAGAAACATTCGTCTATTCCTCTATGATTCGATTTTTCATGATAGTTTCTGATGAGCTGTTCCAGTTCGCCTTCTACAGTGACATCTTTAAGAATCTCTTTACAGCGGATAATACGAAATGCCTTGTTATGGGAAAAATACTGTGAGTAAACTGATTGTACGGTTCGAAATATAGTGTCGTCTGTATAAATTGCAGTAAGTCTGTTATTTGGTAAGAATTTTTTGAATATGTCTATTTTTGCCTCATCGTCAAATATTGGTCTTCTCCTGTGTCGGTTTCTAAATATTGTTTGGACTGTCAATGGTGATCCTTTATTGCTTATTTCTAAAATCATCTGCAAATCAAATTCGTTTAGGGGTTTCTCAGATATGTGAATTCCGTCGTTTAGATTTTGATCACAGCTGTGGGCTGTGTTTATTGTTGTTTCATCTGGATTATCATTAGTATTTAATTCGTGATATTTGTGGTCTGGATTATCGATTTTAGTACGGCTTAGTGCGTCAGCGTTCGTGTTCCATTTTCCTTTTTTGTATACCACCTCGTAATCAAATTCTTCCATTCTAAGTCGCCATCTCACTTGTTTCGAGTTTGGGTCCTTGAGACTCATGATCCAGGTTAGAGGTTTTTGATCTGTGACTATTTGGAATTTGCGTCCAAATAGGTATGGGCGAAAATACTTGGTGGCCCATACTATTGCTAACAGTTCTGTTTTCTAGTTTTCTATGGTAGAATATCTACCTTCAGTTGCAGACAGTGTTCAACTTGCATAGCAAATCGGTTTCTCGTTACCGATTGGTCCTTGTGATAAAACTGCACCAATCGCAAAGTTGCTTGCGATCTGTGGTGAGGATAAATGGTTTATTAAAATCCGGATGTTGTAGAATTGGATCATTTGTTAAAAGATCCTTGCAGGTTTCAAACGCTTTAGTATATTCGACGTCTAGTGTGATTTTGGCATCTTTCTTTAAACATTTTGTTAGAGGTCTTGTCAGTTTTGCCAGATCTTTAATAAATTTCCTGTAATAACTAATAAGTCCTATGAAACCTTTGATTTCTTTACGGGATTTGGGTATTGGGTAATTTTTAATAGCGTCGATTTTCATGGGATTTGGTTTTATTCCCTCTGTTGTAATGATATGTCCATGGAAGGCGATTTCTTTTTTGAAGAATTCGCATTTGTCCATTTGTATTTAAAAATTGGATTGGCGAAGTTTTTCGACAACAAGTTTGATACTTTCGAGGTGTTCTTGTAGTGAAGTAGAAAAAATTATGATGTCGTCAAGGTATACTAGACATCTTTTTCCGATTAAGTCCCTTAGCACATTGTCCATTACTCTTTGGAAGGTTGCTGGCGCATTTTTAAGGCCGAATGGCATTCTTGGCAAAATTTCCGCGATGTTTGGTAATGGGTATCTGTCGGAAATTGTCTTCTCATTTACTTTCCTGTAGTCTATTACTAATCGCCATTTTTGTTGTCCGCTGGCGTCTTTCTTTTTAGGAACGACCCAAACAGGTGAGCTCCATGGGGAATAGCTTTGCCTAATAATGCCCTGATCCAGCATTTGACCGATCTGTTTTCGAACTTCCTCTTTATGGATGTAAGGGTATCTGTATGACTTGGTATATCTCGGAAGGTCGTTTGTAGTTTTTATCTGGTGTTTTACTTTGTTATATAACGTGAGGGGTTCGTTTTGTTTGTAAATAATGTCTTCATAGTGTTTGCATAATTTTACTAATTCCTTGCGTTCTTCCGTGTTGAGGTGATCAACTCTTAGTAGATTGCGGATATTTATTTCTTGTGAAGGACCGTCTGCGTTAAGGTCTAAATTGTTGAAATCTACAAAATTTGAGGAGATATATTTTTCAACTTTAATTGGTTGTTCAATCAACAATTCCTGATTGTTTTGGGAATAGTTAATTAACTCAACCAGGCTATACCAGTTTTCAGCGTGATATAGTCCTTCGGAAAGAAGAGGTCTGGTTTGAGTTCTGTCGAGTTGATAAAGATGTCACCGTGTTGACTGTCAACAGGGAGCTTAACTAACATTTTTGATGTGCCTGGTGTTATAATTTGCCCTGATGTAAGATTGGGCTTAAGTTTTATTTTGTTAACCGCATTTGTTGTTGAAAGTGTTTGGTTTGTTAAATCGATTTTTGCACCTAGTTGCATTAGTGCATCTAATCCAAGAAGGCCATCGAAATAATTGTGAAATTTAAATATTAGGAATTTAAGTGAGCCATTTTGGTTAAATTCGTTGAAAATTGATAGGGTTGTTTGGTGATCTATTCGGTGTTTCTTATAGGCGGTGAAAATTATAATTTGCTCACATTTGTATTGTTTATTACCGGGTATGTATTCGGGGTTAATAAAGCTTGTTGAAGCTCCTGTATCTAAAAGAAATCTGAGACTCCTACCGAAAGGTGAAAATATTTTAAGATATGGTAGGGTATCTCCGTGCTTATTTAATTCTATGTATCCTATTGGTTCTCCGAGGCTAATTTGCAAAAATTTTGTTGGTCCTGTATATTTGAGACGTTGTTTACGTCATTTTCGAAGTAACGGTCTAGGGTGTATTGATGACTGTTAATTTCGTTGAAATTAAAATTTGCTTTTACTACGTTTGAGTCTGGTTCGTGTAGTAATATATTATTACAGAGTGCGGATTGTAATTCAACTATTTCGCTGTAAAAACTTTCTACGGTTTTATTGGCTTGCATAGTACTGTGTAAGTCGCGAATGAGAGATGTCTCGGTACGTTTATCCGCATAGTGTAATATTAAGTTTGTCTTGATATCATCCCAATTAAGGGGTGTACCATACGTGTTTAAAATCTCGTTTGTCTGTCCTTCAATTTTGTTTCTAATAGCCCTAAGTAGTATTTGTCCGTATGGGGTATTGTCTGTACCCCTAATATAGAGCAGTATTTTTTCAACATTGCTTAGGAACTCATTTAATAGTCTTGAATTTCCGTCAAATTTGGGTAAATCCTTAATTGCGTCGGGAATTCATAGAGAATTGAAAATGTCTAAATGAGTAGGTGCTGTATTATTCAGGTTGTCAGTTGACATGGTGTTGTTACTTGAATAGTTACTTGAAAAGGATTGTTGGTCAATTTCTTCAGAGCTATTATGTGCTGTTTCTTCGTGTATAGAGGATAGACTTCTAGTTATCCTTCTTAGTTGGTATGGTATAAAATTAAGTTGTTTTGGAGTCTTATTATTTTTTGGCATTTAAAATATCGGCGTGAATCTCAGTATTTAGATTTTATAATTTGCAAAAGCGCATACACTTTCCCATATAGGCTATATTTTTAATAATGCTTGAAGTAAGCCACTGCACCGATAGCCGTCGATACTCCTAAAGGATGTGTTTATTCGAACAAGATGGTACTAGCGTAATGCACTTGATTCAATTTCAAACTAAAACGCTGTATCGATAGCCGTCGATACTCCTGAAGGATGGTAATAGTTGAGATTTAAATATTTGCACAATTATGTTTCTTATTATTTTTTGTTTAATTATTGTTTTATTAAAAAAAAAATTTTTTTTTTAAATGGCATTTGTATATCTCACTTTTTCACTTTTTTTTTTTTTTTGTTTTTGAAAATTTTGGTTTTGTTAAAAAAAAATTAGGGTAATAAAATAAACTGTGTTTTTCCGAATTTATTTTATATATAAAAAAAAATAGAACATACAATTTTTTTTTTGCACTTTATACATACAAGCCCAATGTAATGAAGAACATTGTGTTGTTAATGATGATTCAGTTCAGTAGGTTTCTTTCCAGCGACGAGGAATTAAAATTCTCCAGATTTGTTGTTTCTGTTCGCTGGACCGGTAGACTGCGCCAGTTATACTATTCAACCACAAGTTCAATAAAAAAATATATTTTGCAGCTCCCCAACTGGAGCTAGTTTTAAATTAAACGACTGATTTCACTTGTAGCACAAACTGAATTGATTATTTTATTGAAATATCTTAATGCTGAACTTACTAATACGTAAAATAAATGCTTAAGCTTATTGTTGGTTGTTGCTGTTGATTTCCAGGAATTCAGTCGGCTGTAGTTGTGCAATGTTATTTTCGCTTGCTGCTGCTAAAGGTGTCAATGTACTATTGCCCTTGGCGGTTTCGTGGGAGCTTGTTGGGTTGTTGTTGTTGCAGTGGGGACTGTAACTCGTGCAACGATGCCGCCAAAACTGTCTTTGACAGCTAGATACATACAGCTGGTGGCCAGACAAAGCGCATGACCAGCGCAAGCTAAACCACCGACAGCATTACGGGATAGCCCGAGCATAATAATTAAATTTAAACAGAAAAACCTGGTTCCCTTTATGTCGCTTTGGTTGGTTCAAGTGGAGTACTGATTGCGAATTAGCTGCTGGTGTGCTAGCGCTATGTCTGCATGGGTGAAGTTTTTGTCGTCGTCTGCGTGCCGAGGTTGTTGCTGTTTATGATGAGGCTGTTATGGTTACTGCTGCTATGGTGTCCCGAAGCTGTAGCTGCTATTGTGCCTAGTGTCTGTGACCTGATATACGTGCTGTTGTCGCTGGTATGCTGGTGGGTGGTCCGTACCGATGCTGCTGTTGAAGTTACTTCTCACGCGGTCCAAATCCAAAGAAAGTTTTATTTTTCCTGTTGGCGGAAGTTTCGCTATTCGATACCTTGTCTAAAGATTTTTTTTTTTTATTTAGACCACACAACAAAAATTACTGATGGTCCAATGTGTTGGGTATATGCACGCCAGTTATGTTATTAGGGATATTCACATTAGATAAAAGAAAAGGGTCCGAATTAAAAGCAAAAAAAATGTCAGATTTTACTAATAGTTAACAGTCAGCGTTATAAAACAAGAAATGTCATAAATGAATGAAAAACACCCGTCAAATTTATATAAGAAAAACTGCCCGACATGAATGACAGGAAATGTCAAATTTGAATATGTCAGATATAAAAGATACAAAAAACAATATGTCAGATATAAAAGATAATAAACTGTCCGAGTTGAACAAACGGAAAAACGTCATATACAAATTTAAGAGAAGTCAAATTTAAATGTGTCTATAAAATTTGTAAAAATTGTGTGAAGAACACGTCTACCTCCCATACAAAGTGGCTTTATTTTAAAAGTTAAATCTCTTAAAAGTCTGCTCAAATTAAAGAAATGTCTTCAAATTTTGCACATATGCTTAAATATTTAATATAGACCGTCACTATGGTATTTGGAAAAATTGGATGAAAACCACGCCTACCTCCCATACAAATTGGCTTTATTTTGAACGTAAAAAAAAACGTCTGCAAAAATTAAATAAATGTTTTAAAATTTTGCACATAAGCTTTCATATTTAAAATAAACAATCTCTATAATATATGCAAAGTGACTTTTAAAGTGGATTTAAACGTAAAATCTCTCAAAAATCCACAAAAATGAAAAAATGGACTGAAATTTTGCACATTAGCTTTGATATGTAATATGAACCATCTTTATTATATTTGGCAAAATCAGATCAAAACCACGCCTACCTCCCATACAAAGTGACGTCATCACAATAGGAAAACTTTCATTAATATATAAAACTGAGTGTCATCGTGTATGTCGTAGCTAAAGACTTCGAATATAGTTCAATATGACCGCGGGGGGTTACTTTAGCTATGGTACCCTGCCGAAGAGCCCTTACTAGTTTTACATATTTTTGAGATATTTTTAAGTCACTTAAAATGAAAAAAAAATTTCAATTCTGGGATGCCCCTAAACGTATTGCCAGCCTTAATGTACGAGATATTAATATTGTTTATTTTTTCTTTTTTACTTAAAACAGCATGTTTTGAACTTTTTTTGAGTACAACAATTTCGGGTTTTTGAGTAGTATGGATAAAAGAATTTTAAAATGTTTCTTGAAATAAATGTATATGCATTTATATATAGCCAAAGCTTTTTATTAGCGGTCTTTTTTTAAGTATCTTTCAATAAAACAAGATTCGCAAAATATATTTTAAATGCAAATATTTTAAAGTTTCTTTCCAATTTCGGCTTGCACTCTTAAAATGTTTTTTTAATGCGAAACATTAAGTAATCAGAAGTAAAACTCAAGGATTAACTATAACTTTTACTAAAGCTTAAAATCAAAACTTACTGACAATGAGTCGAAATTACTACTTTTTTCAATCACTTCATAAATAAAAATATGTTGGAATTAAGTTACAGAACCATTTGACAGAATATGAACTAAATTCTAATCTTGTTAAAGACATCTTTTATACTTTACACGTAAGGGAAGAAATTTATAGGTTGTGTTAGGCTCCAACTTTTTCAAAATTGTTGGCATATGTCGTGTTTTGACGATACTTTAAAAGAGGTGGAGCAATTTCGTATGTATCTTAAAATGTTTTTCCAAAAGAATCAAGTGAAAAAATTACGATATTTTTTCTTAGAAAATATTTGCTTTTCGAATATAATACTGTGCGACAAGTTTTTCAGGATGAAATAATTTAGGTACCCAGCTAAAAAAAACATGAAGGTTATCAAAATTACATAATTTAGCTAAAAATTTTTCAAGATCAACTGAATTTTCTTAAGTTTTTTGAGATTCCATTATTTTTGTACTGATTATAACTTGAAAGAGGTTGAAAATTTGCATACTTCCTACGGCAAAGTAGTTCTCATCTTTATCTATTACTTTTCAAAACAAACTATGGCTAAAATCACACTGACGACTTTTTTGTATTTTTCGTTATATTCGTATTTCGTATATTTCATAGGGCTTTTTTTAGTTCTAAAGATAGAACTGCTAATTTTATAAAAACTCACATTGTACGAACTGTGTGTGTTGGTGCTTCGTATCAAAATGCATTACTATCATCAAAAATGTGACGAACATTTTAGTAGAACATTTCAGAACTCTTCAATGTAATCAAATAACACCTCAATAAATTTTCACTTACGTCAAGTAAATAATAACAGTAGTCTTAAAGGGGGAAAATATATTATACGTTCCAATTTTAACGCTACAAGAGTGTTTCAAGTGTGGATAATTATATAACAATTTTAAATAAGTTCAATGTAAGCCTTATTTGTATAGTATGTTCAGCAAAGTTGTAGAGCAAGTCAATTAGAACTACTTTGCCGATGGAAGTATGAACTAGTGACAACCAGTACAAAAATAATAGAACCTCAAAAAAGTTTTCAAAATTTTACTTGAACCTCAAAAATTGAGCCTATAAAAATGATGTTTAGCTTACTTCATTAAACCTTTCGTCGATTTGAGTACCAACATACGTCTACTTTAGCTGGGTGCTTAAATCATTCCATCTTGAGATATTGAGCTGGATTTTGTCGCATAGTGTAATTGGTAAGAAATAAAAATCTGTACAAATTTTTATATGTATCTTAGACTTTGTCAGATAGAAAAAGCCGCCAAATTGTTCGGTCGATTTTGGATGACAAAAAAATGTGAACATTTTTTTTGCATATTTAAAATTCATGCGAATAGCTTACCGATTTTTTTTTTTTATTTTCTAACAAAAAAATCTAAAATTTAAGATTTATTAACCTTATCAGAGTGCTTTTAAAAAGTAGAAAAAAAACACTTAAAGCACGCCATATTAAAAAACTGGAGACTACTTTGAAATCGAAATATCTGCATTAAAACTAAAAAATTGCTAAAAAATAGTATATTATTACAAAGGGGAAAAGAAGTAAAGAAGAAAACAATTGTCTTGTGTTATGTCATAACAAAAATATTATATCTAATATAATATAATATAATATCTTGCCATTGAAAATCGAGTGAACAAATTTGGTTAAAAAGACGGTTGTAGTAGTAGTAGTAGTAAGTTTATTTTATCTTTTCCAATTGTACAAAACATGACTATGAAATATAAATATTGATGTAGTTAATAAATACATACATTATAAGTATTTGAAGCAAAATTGAAAAACATCCGTTATCTATAGTTCGCAAGGAACTAGAGGCGATAACAGTTACACAAGTATAAAAAATAAGTACAAGATATTATAATAAGTAAGACGAACAAATATAAAAAAATAAGTGTTCAGAGATCTATAAATATGTTTAAATTTAACTAAAAAAATATACAAAAAATTTATATTAAACGGTTATTTATGTTTTTTTATTTTTTTTTTTAAAAACAAGGTGAAACGAAAAAAAAACAAAAAAAGAATATTTCATAAGATAAATTATTTCATTACTGACCAACACTGAACAGCAAATTTATCATTGTAATCATTGTATCATTGTAATTTTGTCCAAATAGCCATGCTTTTACATTGCGAAGAAACAAAGATAAATTACGTATACTTCTTATCTATTAGCAAGCTATTGAAAAGTCTAGGAGCTATTTATTTATTTTTTTTTGTTTTTTTTATTATTATTATTATTTATTTATTTCAGTTTTTCATTTTACAATTTTTGTTTACAATAACATCGTATCTCGCGAAGCATTTAGGGGTTGTCTGCGAGAAAATTTAAAAATAATGAAAAGAACATTTCAGAAGATATTAAAATGTAAAACAATATTTAAATGTAATTATTAATAAGATTAATAAGAATTAAAAATTTACCTTAGGTAATTAAATTCGGAAAAAGAATATATGTATTTAAAGCAATGAGAATACATTTGCAATTTCATATTCACTGGTTAGTTCAAAAGTGAGAATTAGCATTAATTTTGGATATAGTGAAATTTGATAATTTTATTCCTCTGATGTTTCTGAACTTGAAGATTGGTCGCTATATTTGGTGGCAGCTGATTTAGGAGTTTGGGTATCGTAACCTCGAGAGTGCGTTTTCCGTGATTATTATAAAAATGTGCAATTTTAAGTCTCCCCTCTGTTCGGTGCCGTGTGCTATACTCGTGCTGAATTGGATTTCTGAAGCGTCTATCATCGAAGAACTCACTAAGTAGACTGCTCTTGAAAAGTTCATCAATCGTTAAGACTTGGAGCTGCTTGCAAACTGGAATGCTGCTGTCTTGACTGCGATAATTTTTATTCTTGGCCAATATTTTGAAAATGCCGTTTTGACTTTTTTGTAAGTCGGAGCAGTGGGTTGACGACCCATAAGCGGTGATTCCGTGTCGAATATAAGATTAGCATAGCACGAAGTAAGCCTGCCTGAGTACCGAGTAGTTCTATGTGTAGCTTAGGTGGTGCATCATATACGATGTTCTGCGTAGTTTTGCTAGAAGTTGAGTGATGTGAGCGTGTCATTTTAAGTGCGTGTCTACGACCACGCCTAGATATTTAAACTATTTCACTGCTTCGATTATTGTTTGACAGTTGTCATCTGAAGGGCTTCTAGTTTGGTGATTGTGTAGGCATGATGTACTATGGAATTACTATTACTTGTATTTGGAAGCGTGGCATGTGTACCGAACGATTGTGCATAGTTTTTGTTTTTGACGCATTTATCGATAACATGCAATAACATTAAGCTCATTTTGCATTATTTTTGTTGCAATTACGGGATCTTTATGAGCAACCACGATAGCAGTGTCGTCGGCATAGGCATAGACTGTGCTGTTTTGGAGTGCTCTCAACATTTCATTCGCATATATTATATAAAGAAGCGGTCCGAGCTTAGAGCCTTGTGGAACGTAGTGCTTAATGTCTACTGGCGCGCTTAGATATTCTTTAATTTTTACTCGGTAAGAGCGAAATGAGAGATAATTTTCAAGCCATTTAAGGCACTCACCTCGAAGACCGGGGCGTCGGACTGCTTCCAAGAGTTTTTTGTGGGAGAGTGTGTCAAAAGCTTTACTGAAGTCGGTGAAGAGTACTAGACTATGATAGTTTTTGCTGAGGTTTTTGTTCAAATCGCTTGCAAAGTTACCGAGAAGCTTGTTAATATTTTTCCTTTTTGGAAGCCATACTGGTTATTTAAGACTACGTTGTACTTTTCAATAAAAGATTTGAGCCTGCGGAGCACTATTTCCTCAATTATTTTTTCTAGCACTGGCAATATCGATATTGGTCGATAGTTACCAACATCTGTTTTGTCACCGTTTTTGTATATAGGCCGTATGGTTGAGAGTTTAAGAGCTTGCGGCATCTTGTTCTGTTCGATGCTCATGTTAATTAGCCTTGTTATTACTGGCGCCATCACTACTGCATTGTTCTTCAAGTCTTTTGGGCGGATCGCGTCGTGCTCTGGACTTTTCTGAGTATTCAGACTGTAGAGTATATTCATAACTTCGATTTCACTCGCGTTTTCCATGTAAATTGAATTGTTTATGTTTAAGTTTGTATTTTATTTCTATTGCAGTATAGAAATGCAGAAATAATTGAAGTGAATGCTGGGGTGTATAAGCTAAATTCTGGACGTTAACTTTTAAATTATAGTTTATTGAAAATCTGTTCCATAAATACCCAGATTTAAGGAAAAAAATCTTTAAGACCTTGAAAACGTATAGGTGCTTTAGAGATAAGATGTTTAAGTTTCTAAAAGAAACTAGACTACTATATACCAAGATTCACTATCAAAACGTGTTCAACTCAGGAATAAGCATGATTTCAATAAAATGGGCGTAGATATAGTGCGGCCATGGCCATTTTTTGTACATTGGCCGAAAGTAATCATATAAACTAAATTATCAAATCTTAGTCTTCTACGACAAAAGCCGTCTGATATAAATCATTTTTACTGATTTGTGGGCGGTAAAAGTGGGCGTGACAACGTTTATATTTCTGCTGCCTATTTGATTTGGTAATTTTTTCAGTAAAATTTCATTGTCCACCGTATCAAAAGCTTTATTAATATCAACGAAATGCCGCAATTAATTTTTTGTTGTTAAGATTAGAATAAACGTTTGAGCAAAAGTTTAAAAGAGCATCTTCAGAAGATAAACCAGATCTGGAACCATATTGGCATTTACTAAGCAGATCGTTTTTTTCCAAAAATTTAACGATTCGGGACTTCATCGCTTTCTCAAAAACCTAAGCAAACACAGGAAGAAGCGAAATTGGTCTAAAATTGTGGAGATCAAAACGATCACCTTTCCTATGAAGGGATATTACTTCAGCGATCTTCATATCCATTGGAAATATACCTGTATCAACACTTTTATTAAACGAATAACTTAAAACATCGCATATATTGAACGAAATTTTCTTAATAAAATTACCAGAAAAACTATTATTTATTAAAAAGAATTTGAATTTTTCAGCGACATAATGGTCTTATAAACAAACGACATTGGGAACAATACATTGGGTATTGTTGGTTGTGTTTTCAGCAACTACTTCAGATCCTTTTATTTTATTTATTTATTTATAATTGGATTTGGGGTACAATAAGATTTAGTCTTTTATAGTACACAATGGGTATAACATCGGTTTAACAATTAAACTTAATATTAAAATAATTCTAATTCTGCAAGGTTACATTAACTTAAAACTACTGAATTTAGCAACAAGTAAGCTTAAACTGCAAAATAGAAATGGCAAAAGGTTAAAATTATACGCTTATAGGGTAATATTTGCTTAAGACTATTTTTTTTTTCTTTTTTTATTTTTTTATAGATGAATTATAATATAATAAAAAGTCGACAGAGAGATGAAGTAAAGAAAACAGAAAGGTGAAGTAAAAATTTGGTAAGCCAAGGTATAAGAGCAGTTGTGAAAAGAAAAAGAAGAATATATTTATAGATTTAAGAATTGAAATATTTGATGGCATTATTGGATGGCATTTTTAAAGCTGGTTCGTGCAGTTATTTGTTTAATAAAATTAGGTAATTCATTCCAAAGTCTGATGGTGCTGATAAAAAAGAACCTTCCACTGTTTAGATAGTTAATTCTAGGCACAACAAGGTTAGTTGACCTTTGCGACTGAAAAAATTGTAGTTTGACAAAAAGATAATGAGGACTTTGAGTGTGTATAATATTGTGTAGAAATAGAATGTTGCGGATGTTCAAATATTCAAACAAGCCACAGCCCAGAATACCCTTACTCCTTAACGAAATATGATCATAGCGACTGATCCCGTATACATATCTAGCCCCGCTATTGAATGCTACCAAAAGCTTATGCTGAGATTGGGAGTCCAGTTGACTATAACCAACATCAGAGAACGTAATGTGTGGCATAACTAATTGCATAATAAGCCTCAGTTGGCAAAAAATCCGAAGAAGTACGTAGATATCGTAACGTCCCGTATATTTTTCCTATCGTTTTGTCAATGTGGTCAGTACAAGTCAGTTTTGAGTTCATTATAAATCCTAGATTTTTCGCTTTATATACTACTTCAAGTTTATCAGGCCCAAGAAAAAGAGGTGGAATATCTATAAAGCAGGAGTTACATCTCGCTATAGGCAGCACTTTAGTTTTTATAGGATTTATAAGGAGGGAGTTTGCAGAAGCCCAATTATTTAACGATGTCAAGTCAGAGGTCAGTCTATAAGTCAAGTCCTCTAAGAGTCCAGTAGGTCGCGAGAGATAGAGTTGTATGTCGTCGGCATAGGCATGAACAGTAGCGTATTTACAAACAGAAAAGACATCATTAATAAACACAGAGAATAGGAGTGGACCCAGGATAGATCCTTGAGGAACTCCAGTTACAATTGCTTTTAGTGATGAATAATTATTACTAACATTTACCCGTTGCATCCTACCCTCAAGGTAGCTGGATATCAAATTCACAGCACTAGAGCTGAATTTAAAAGTTTTTTAGCTTGTAGCAGAGAAGGGTATGATTAACGGAATCAAATGCCTTCGAAAAATCGACAAGGCAAAGTAACGTCAGAAAGTTCTGATCATAAGCAATTCTGATATCATCAAAAATTTTAATCGCAGCTGTAGCACAAATGTGTCCAGTTCTAAACCCAGACTGCAAAGGAGACAGTAACTTATTTATATTTAGGTATTCGTACATTTGATTGTCCAAGATTCGCTCAAAAACCTTACCCAATGCTGGCAATATACTTATATGCCTGTAATCATTAGGTACAGAAGCAGTTGCAGATTTAGCCACAGGCAAGACCGTGGCTGCCTTCCATAAATCAGGGAATCGGGAACAAGTTAAGCAGTGGTTTATTATATGGGGTAATGGCGATAAGACAAAAGGCATTACTAGTTTAATAAACTTAATGGGCATTCCATCAATTCCAATAGCATTTGAGTTAATCATCATTAAGCACCTACCCACATAATCTTCATTAACAGTTTTGAACTCAAAAGAGAGAAACAATGTGTTCCTAGTCATCAGAGGTAGTTCAGCACTGCCAGCACTGTTTGCAGAGATCGGGTTTACACTTGCCAAAAAGAAATTATTGAGATCATCAGGATCTAAACTGCAGTCATTAGATTTCTTACTGTACACTCTGTATTTTTTGATATTCTGCCATAACTGTTTTGAATCAAGGTTCGGGTTGAGCTTGGATTTGAAAAAATTAATCTTAGCTTGTTTAATTAATGCTGTAGCGTTATTTCGAGTTCTTTTAAAGTTAACCCAGTTCGCATTCGAGGGATTTATTTTCCATTTCGTGTGGAGTTTATTCCTAAGTCTTATGGCAACTAATACACGATTTCAAAACCAGGGACAACTGTTATTCAAAGCTTGAACAGTACGCAACGGAACATGGCAAGCAAAAGTAACATCTAATTTAGTCATGAATACCTGAAGTTTCTCGTCAACCGAGTCATGAAACCAGCAGTCATCCCATCTCGTGCTAGCTAAGCTTTGAAATAATGCAGATGAATCAATTGATTTGTAATCATAGTACGAAAAACTAACTGGATCATTTCTACTTAGATTTATATTGAGGCAGCAAAAAAGTAGACCATGATTGGACAAAAAAGTTATTTGATCGAATTTAAGAAGCAGGGAAATATTAGAAATTAAGCAGACATCAAGTAGGCTAGGTTCACAGTCACGCATATAACGAGTGGGAATAATGTTATTTGTAGTTGTCAAACCGCACAGAGAAAACAGGTAATGGAATTGGTCAGTAGCTGAGTCATTTCGCAATAAATTAACATTAAAATCGCCACAAACAAAGAGAAAGTCATACTCGATAATCTTATTAGTTGAATCAGAGAAGAGTGGTTCTAGGTTATGGCAGCGAAGAGGGTTATAAACACACGATACTAAAATTTTGCAATTTCTATCAAGAATCTCAACATTAAGAAACTCACAGACTTCATTACATTTATTGACAAGCTTAACATTGAGATTAGACCTACAATATATAGCAACACCACCACCTCTTCTGCTACACCTGTCGTTACGGAAAAGTTTGTATCCATTAAAATCATAGTGCGAGTCAGGAATTTTACTTTTAAACCACGACTCCAAAACACAAACGACATCCACAGATGAATTTTCAAATATATATCGTGCATAGTCGAGTTTTAAACCGTTTAAACTCCGAGCATTAAAATGAATCATATTTAACCCATTTCGCTGCTTACACAGAACATTAATTAAGGTCTTATAGTTGTTCACAGCACCATTAGGTAAAGTATTAGAATGAGCCATAATAGACATAAAACGAACCAACTGCAAACATTACAAGGTAAAAGATGTGAAAATGAAGGTAAATACTTGTCCAGAAGGAATAGAACAAGAAAATAATAATAGCGCATAAAAATATAGAAAGAACACAGAAGAGGAGAAAGAGAATATACCAATTGCTTAAGGGTAAGCAGATTACAACCATAATGTCACAAAAATAATACTTAACGTTACCAATAAAAGATAAAAATAAATTTAGATAAACTGGTACATATTCCAGCGATGCAATTAAAGTTCAGCTAGCTATTAGAATGCAGCGACACGATCAACGCTTTCTATGCTATCAACCCAATGCGCTTCACTATTACGATCTGCTCTCACATACACCTTCTCACGAAGAGAAAAAACAGCAGACAACTTGTTTCCTCTCTTTTTTTGCTCAGCATAAATCATAACTTGCCGATTCGCCTTAGAGAGACTTTCATGCATAAAAAAAGGTTCATCACGACCACAATCAATGTCACTAAGCATAAGCGGCCTCTTTTTAACTTTACGAAACGCTGCCACAGCTTTAAGAAGTTGGTTACGATCATACGCTGACGTCAGCTTAACAACAACAGCAGGCTTGTTTCTGTTCCTTTCATTTGCTCTTAGCCTAAAAATATCATGCAGCTTAGGAACATTACTCTCAACAACAGAGCAAACTTTTGCAAAAACACTGTAAAGATTTTCGCTTATTGCAAGAGGAATACCATGTATTATGACGTCAGCCGCAACCGCATCGCTCTCATATCTTTCCACTTGTTTTTTTAGAGCATCAATTTCGTTGTTTACTTGAGATGACCCTGCATAGTTGTTGTTGTTAGATGTACTTTGTTGCTTCAGTAGTTCTATCTCATTCTTCATTAGGTTTATATCGCCACACAGTGCTTCAACAGCTGATACCCGCTCAGCAACAGATCGCAAAGCCTCTCTTAAGTTCGAGAACTCAGCTGAAAGTTCACCAAACCTTTCCATAACTCTGCCCTCACTTGTTCGAAGCTCTTCAGTTAGTTTCTTTACGATGTTCGTCTCAATACATGCAAGCTTCACGTTTAGTGTTGCATCTGAATATGTTGCAGTTGACGGGGATGACTCATTTGCATGCGCTTTGGAGATACCGAGCAGAGTTGCTGATCCAGTTGGTTTGTTTGCAGTTTTGTTTGATGTGCTTCGTAGATTTTTTTGTTGTTGCAGGCTCGACATCGTTAATAAGACGACCGAGTAAAATTTATTTAGCGCGGCAAAACTGAATTATTAATTTATAAATTTGTAGCAAAACTAAACACGGCTAATCAAAGATAATACATCCGATGGAAGCAGCGACGTTAATTAACACACTTTGAAAGCATAGGCGAGATTGACAGCGTATTTACAGACAATAACGTTAAAATTGCAGGCGCCAGATAAAACACGTCTATTCAGTTTGCATTTTATACACGAGTTGATGCAAAAAATTTATTAAAAGAATCCGCCAATATTTCTGTATTAGAAACGGGTATATCAGCAGTAATCAAAGTTAGCATGGCATCATTTCTAGTATTTTTATTCCTTATATTCCTTCCTTATATCACCTTTCGCCTTGTGAAATGCATTACAATAATAATTATTTTTACATGAAATTACATCTTTAGCGATTTCTCATTTTCCAAATGAAGAATCATTTGGATATTTATTTTTTTGTTTAAATAGCTTTTTTTTTATTTTTTTAAGTAAATCATTCCATAGCCAGAGTTTTATTTTTTCGGATTCACGTGATTTTGTTGTTTTAATTGTTGTACAACTATCAACATGTTAGACAAGTGTATTAATGAACCCAGTATAAGCCTTACATGCGTTTGATTCATTAAAGACCGCGAACCAACCTTCGAAGCAGAGTTTATTATTTAGTAGTCAAATCAGTATTTTTATAGGATGACGGAGTTAGCAATTCTTAAACACGTTAAACAATGATCAGTGATTTGAAATTCGACAACTGAACTGAATAAAGACTAATTATTACAATTTATAAGACGGACAAATATATGGTCTATACAAGCTGCAGACAGTGAAGACAAACGCGTAGGCTGATTTATGCAAGATTCAAGGTCTAATACATCTACGTATTACCGTAGATACGGCTTGAACTAACCAAAAAGATTTTTGTGGAAATGTTTTATTTGTTTACTGTTGGCAAAAAACGGCAAAGTGTTGGGATCCTCCCTGTGAGGATACCCGTAGGTCCTTTGTTGTGGCCTAAACTTTCTAACTTGGATGGATACGGTTTCTGGCCGTATCCGGTTATGACGAGTGGCTACAGGCGATACACCTGGGCCGAGTTTCTATTGGCACCTGGCACATGACACCAGTTACCAAACGTTGTATTATTTTGTTTTATGGATTTAACGGGTTCCATCTTTCATACTCACCAAATCACTCGTCGTCGTTCCAAACTAAAATAAAACACTCACAATTTTGAATAACTCACTGATTTATTACCAATCAATCACTTCCTTTATTTAGCAAAGACCAAATATTTATAACCTATCTGGGATTGCTTCTTCTTCTTAATTTTCTAACATCCTTAAGTCTAGGTTAACATATTTACAAAGGTTTCACAATTACATTTCCTTACTTTCTGACCGAGATTTAAATTACCTGGAAACGTTCTTAGGATTACTTACTTACTTACTTACTTACTTACTTAGGTGGTCGTCACAACCCGTGTCCGGGTTTCAACCGACCTCATCAGCTCTCGCCAGGCGCAAAGGATACACCAAGTGCGGTTAGGGCTTCCTCAGCCTGGTCCCTCCATCGGAGGCATGGTCTCCCTCGTCGTCGTTGACCAGCGACCCTCGCCTCGAGCACCTTTTTCGCTGGAGCTTCGTCGTTCATACGATGGACATGACCCAGCCAGCGTAGTCGCTGCACAGTTATACGCCGAACTACGTCAATGTCATCGTAGAGCTCATACAGCTTGTGGTTCATTCGGATGCGATAGTCATCGCCGACTCGAACAGGACCGAAGATTTTGCGAAGAACTTTTCTCTCGAACACCCCCAGAGCGGCTGCGTCAGTTTGCGAAACTACCCATGCCGCAGCGCCATAAAGCAGCACAGGTAGAACGAGCGTCTTGTAGAGTGTTAGTTTTGTCGATCGAGAGAGGGCTATGGAACTTAGTTGCTTACTGAGCCCGTAGTAGCACCTATTAGCAATTATTGTTCTTCGCTTTATATCCAGGCTGATTTCGTTTTTGGTATTAATGGCGGTGCCAAGGTAAACGAACTCCTTGACTACTTCAAAGTTATAGCTGCCGGATGAAACGTGGGAGTCTAAACGCCGAACTCCCTTGTTTGTAGACAGCATATACTTTGTTTTACCCTCATTTATCGTCAAACCCACTTTGGCTGATTCCTTTTCGATAGCGGCGAAAGCAGCGGTAACATCTCTCATGGTTCTGCCGACAATATCAATATCATCAGCGTACGCAAGGAGCTGGACTCCTTTGAAGAAAATGGTGCCATTACGATGCACACTGGCCTTTCGTACGATCCCCTCCATGATGATGTTAAAGATATCGCAAGACAGTGGATCGCCTTGCCTGAAACCTCTTTCGGTATTGAAGGTTTCGGAGAGGTCATTTCCTACCTTGACGGAGCTGCGTGTGTTGCTCAACGTCATTCTGCAAAGTCTAATCAACTTTGCAGGTATACCGAACCAGACATTGTTGCGTATAGGCAATCCCTTCTCGGGCTATCGAACGCAGCTTTAAAATCGACAAAGAGATGGTGTGTGTCAATTTGATTTTCGTGGGTTTTCTCCAGGAGTTGTCGTAGCGTGAAAATCTGGTCTATGGTGGACTTACAAGGTCGAAAGCCACAAAGATAAGGTCCAATCAGTGTTTTTGTAATCGGCTTTAATCTTTCACACAGTACGCTTGAGAGAACCTTATATGCGATGGAAATAAGACTGATACCTCTATAACTTGCGCAGATTGTTGGGTCTCCTTTCTTAAGTATAGGGCACAGTACGCTGAGGTTCCAATCGTCGGGCATGCTTTCTTCTAGCCATATTTTGCTGATGAGCTGATGCATGCGCCTTATCAATTCATCGCCGGTGGTTTTAAACAATTCAGCTGACAGGACGTCAGCACCCGCTGCTTTGTTGTTTTTGAGTCGTTGGATAGCAACTCGAACCTCTTCATGGCTAGGTGGTGGTACTTCCACTCCGTCATTGTTGATTGGTAGCTCTGAAGTGCGCTCTCCATGGGCGGCATTAGTGGAATCGTCGCCAGTAAGTGAATTGGAGAAGTGCCGTCTCCACAGTCTCAGCACACACTGCGTATCCGTATTCAGATCTCCATTTTCGTCTCTACAAGTGGATGCTCCGGGCTTGAAACCTTGGGTTAGACGCTTAACCTGTTGATAGAATTTTCGTGCATCCTTCTTGCCCTGGTATACCTCTAGTTCCTCACGCTCACGCTTTTCCTGCTCTCTTTTCTTGCGTCTGAAAAGGCGCCTCTCTTCCTTCCTCTTTTCGCGGTAGTTTTCTCGCACGGCTCGCGTTGCAGCTGACTGCAGCGTTTTTCTATATGCGGCGTTTTTTACTGCAGTCGCAATGCGACACTCCTGATCATACCTTTGGTTCCGAGGTTGCGGGCGCCGGAAACCAATGACTTCTTCAGCGGCAGCGCGCATGGAGTGGGATGTATGCGCTCAAAGTCCGCCGGCGTCGTCGAGTCCAGAGGTTGGTTGGTTGAGCTTAACCGAGAGTTGAGCGGAGTAGGCTTCGGCAGTCCGTTGTAAGTGCAGCTTAGCGACATCTAGCTTTCGTTGCATTCCTGTGCGTATGTTCTTCGCATTGCATAATCGCATGCGGATCTTGGCTGCAACAAGGTAATGGTCGGAGTCAATGTTGACCCCCCGAAATGTACGCACATCTAGAACACTAGAGGCATGCCTTCCGTCGATTACAACATGATCAATTTGGTTTCGCGTTTTTTGATCCGGGGACAGCCAGGTGGCCTTGTGGATGTCGAGGTGCTTAAATCTGATGCTACTTACTACCATGTTTCGCGCCGCGGTGAAGTCGATCAGTCTTAGACCGTTGTTCTTGGAGGTCTCATGAAGACAACTGACCGACAGTGGGGCCAGAAATGCCTTCCCTTCCGACTTTCGCATTAAAATCGCCGAGGACTATTTTCACGTCATGGACTGGAAGGTGGTCGTATACGTCCTCAAGACTAGCGTATAAAGCGTCTTTGACGGCTTCGTCCTTTTCCTCCGTCGGGGCGTGCGCGCAAATAAGGCTGATAGAGAAAAATTTTGCCTTGATGCGGATCGTGGCCAATCTTTCGTTGACAGGTGTGAACCGGGAAGCAAGGTGGCGTAGTTTCCGGCTAACAACGAATCCACATCCAAATTCGCGCCTCTCCGCATGGCAGCTGTAGTAGATATCACAGTGTGCTTGCTTAGAGCAGCCTTGCCCTTTCCATCGCATTTCCTGGATGGCGGTGATGTCAGCCTTTACTGTTTTGAGGGCTTCCGCCAGTTGGATAATGGCACCTTTCCTATAAAGGGTTCGGACATTCCAGGTGCATATCCGTAAATCATTGTCCGTTTTTCGTTTGCAGTGTTCGTCAACGTAATTGGGGTTCTTATCTGAGGCTTGTTTAGTTTTCATTGGGCAGTAGTAATGTGGCGGGACCCAAACCCTGCGCACATTCCATGTTTAAGGTCTATGGAGTGACCCGCCGCTCAAATTAGCCGTCAAACTGACGGATGCCAGTTTGCCGTTGCCCAGGGAACACCACGTGGAGGCTTGAGTCGACTTGAGACGATTTCGACATGGATAATGCTGGCCACGCCAGGTTGAGGCGGTCAGACACGTTGCCATGTGAAGGTTTGCCCCCTGTTCTTAGGATTAACATAACATAAATACAAATGCTCGTATTGCATTTTGTTTGCCATACATTCTGTTGCTTATTTCGAAAGGCGGTATTCTTTTGTCCCAAATATTGTCCGATTATTAATTGCAGCCAAAAAAAAAATACTATAAATGCATGCAATTACAATAATAAAATATTGTTAGTTTAAAATGCTGTCAATGCATTTTGTTCCCGGTGCAGAAGGCACAATGGTGTCAGTTTATTATAATAAAATAATATTATAATAATAAAATATTATTAATTTAAAATGCTGTCCCCGGTGTTGTTCCCGGTGCAGAAGGCACAATGTTGTCAGTTTATTTCTCACGACAATGGCAACAACATGCTTGTTATTAAGCCGCTCGCTTGTTACCATTTAAGTTATGGCACACGTCATAGCTTAAACGGTTTGTGCATTAATGCTGATACTGCATTTTTATAAAGTTGCTCTTGGACTTGGCATTGGCCTTGAATTCAGAAGTTCAAGGTTGTTGTATGGCACAAAAGGTAGTGCCTACAAGTATGCCTTGGTTTTTTGTGTTTCGTTTGTGATTAATTCACAACAAAAGTCAAACGACGACAAAAGAGTGAATCTCAGTATGCTCAAGAAAGTTGTTTTGTTTGCAAGAGTAAGGGTATGTACGTAAAAATTAAGTACAAAACTAAATCTGAGTTCTTTAAATTGAACAAATAGTGGAACAATTAGTACAATTAAAATTTGGAAAGTACGGAAGGCATAAGAGTAGTAGTAGTAGTATGTAGTAATATTGTATTACTTTCGCCATCTCTGGTTTCGTATTTATTGATAAGAGAAAACGTTCCTTGGGAAGCCGCGGACCACTGCGTCCTGCTAGTTTTATATATGCCGAATAAAGCGGGCCGATGTGATTTCATTGAGATTCAAGCGAGGAAAGTAAAAAAATTTAATGATTTTTAAAATACGCCAGAAAAATCATTAAATTTCAGTTATTGCGCTTAATTGTAAAAAAATTGTTTTTTTCATATTTTTAAGACCCAAGATGAAATATACTTTTTTCTTCTTGTACAAAATAAGATAAGAGTTATAAAAAATTAATGATAAAAGCAAATAGCTATATTTCATCATTAATGATTCTGCTTAAAAATACGTCTTTTAGTCTGTGCTGGGTATTCTTCTCGAATTTGCTTCCAGTAATAGTCCACAATGATGCCTTCGTTCTGTGTGCTTTGCAACCTCGGTAATAAGTGACTTGCTTTACTTATGACTCCAAAAATCCATGTTGCTGTAAATCAGATATATCTTTGGACAAGTAAATATAACGTCCAGGTCACTGAGAACGATTTGACCCATTACCCAAAGACAAATCTGAATTACTCGCTTCACGTTTACAACAACATGGATATATTTTATTATCGAAGTCACAATGACATATTTAAGCGGTTTTTATCGAAAACAAAGGACACCACTACCAGAAGATTCACCAGGACATTGCAATAATTAAAAACCGTTATGTTATTTTTTGTAGAAAGATCTGGAAACGATTCTTCTGAACTTCATCAACTCCTGTGCTATCGACACAAATTGCAGGGTTGCTAACTCTGCATTCATCATTATCACTAGCGCAGCTGACGAAGGAATATATAATACGATTTCATTTCTGCACGCCATGACTAGTTGTTGTTTGGTACACTTGGACGCATTTATGACAACACCAGAACTTTATTCCTACATGGTATTAATTTCTTATATTACAAAAAAAAAAAAACAACATCTGTGGGACTCGAAACACACAACATGTAGATTATAAGTTTATTGCTCGAACAACTGATCTATTAGTTCACATTTTGAAATAAATGGTCAACACAGAACATAACAACCGAAAACTACATTGTTCCAACTTGTATTTCCGATTCGCATGAACATTTGTATGTAAAGGTTTTCAAATACAGTAAGTTTTTATTATTTTCCTTCCCTGTTCTTTCTTGAATACCAGAGGGCGCTGTAGAACAAAAATTTTAAAAATCGTCGGAAAACTTCTAAGCCGTTTATCCAATTTGCATGAAAATTGGTATATAAGGTTTTTCTGATACGGTGAGCGTTTTGGACTTATCTTTTTTGAGCTATCTTGAACACCAGAGGGCGCTGTAGTACAAATTACTTAAGAAACTGTGGAAAACTTCAAAGCCGCTCATCCGACTTGGATGAGCTCTCCCCTAATATGTAAATGTATATTAAGGTGGGTCAGCTTTTTTCTCAGTCTGGCTCAGCAAAAATCTCAAAATACATATTATTTAAAGTATCTTTTGCTAAGGAACCATATACCTCAGATTTAGACCTTTCAGCTTTTCAAAAAAAGAATTTTGCTTTCTTATATTAAGTTTTTATTTTTATTAAGATTCTTTCAAAGCAGTCGCTATAAATGCTAAAAAATTGTAATAGAACTCTGACCTTTGGCTTGTTGGGTTGAAAATTTCAAAAGTTTCCAGCACCAGTATTCATCACAGTTGTTTATGTAAATTATACAGTAGGGGCCGATGCTATATGTTTAAAATTTTTTGTTCGAAACAAAAGGAGTTTATTTTTACGTAGTTTCATAATAAACTAACTGCCTTTTAATTCAATATAAATTTTGGCCTTCTACCAGAGCTCTTAAGACTGAAACTTATCTTATTTGCTCTGCCTTTCCACATAATAACACAGATTTTAAAGCTGCAGGTATACAGCAGATCTATTAATGTTCTGTCTGCGAATTTTTTTTTCTTAATGCTTTTAGACGCTTAGTTAGAAAATCATCATTAAAATTGTCGTTGCTTAAAATTAAACACAATAAACAAAATAAATAAACAAAATAAATAAACAAAATAAACCACGATATATGAAAAATCAATCATACGCACAGTGGAGTATTGGACCCCAATTGTGTAGATCAGAATTTTGATTTTCAATTTTGATTTCAATTTTGATTTTCAAAATAGTGGCTTCAAAATAGCGGCTTTGACTATGCTGACTTCTGCAATAAGGGCTTAATTAAGATAAAATTTTTGATTCAAATTTGATTCAAAAAATAATATCACATTCGTCTTCACCAATATCATGATATTCTCAACTTTCACTAATATCTTCGCTTTCAGCACCACTATTTTGAACATCAATACCTCCATGATTCAAATTGGCTATGCCTTCAATAAAAAGTAAGTTGAGTGCTTCTTTTGGAAAATGCTTTTCTTTTTTTTCTGTTTATTTTGTTTGCTTGACAAAACAGGGTCTGATGTTATAAAAAATCTATTTAAAATATCTTCAAGCGTTTTTTCTCTAGCACATTTTCGGGAGAAATGTTCTCTAAAGTGCTTAAAATGTTTATGACTGGCTTCTTGAGCTTCTTCCGATAACTCACCAACTGGCAGTAAGGCAAGCTATTATTTCGGGTACATGTATAAAAAATTTATGCAAAGTTGAAGGCATGTAATACCACTCATAATTTTGAACGAAAATTCTAGCAGTTTTAAAAGCATAATCACGAAACATATCCACATTGATTTGGTGACCATTTGAAACAGCAAGCAATATGATGTGTATATTATTTATCAAAGTAATATTCAATTTTGGTTATTTCAGCTGAAATGTCAGCTTGCTGGAAAAAACGTCTAACCTTATTGCCATCATTTGAGTTTCCGAAACCTGGCTTGGGTTGATCAACAATCAATCCCATTTTCTCCCTGAATTCTTTTTAAATCCCAGCTTTATTTTCAGAAACTAACTTTTTCTCAGCATCTGACCTCGCTTGCCATTTTTTTATGGGAAGTTTATATTATATATGGAGCAAGCACTCATAAAATCGAATCCAACCATGAAGAATGAAAACCTGGTAGACGATGGTCTCTGATTTTGCCAAATTATTTTACCCCCACAAGTCAATCTGAGTGGTACAATTGTGGTTATGAAAACGAAGGCATCGCTTGCATCTTTATTCTGAAACGCTTGCTTGTATGAGCAGTGACCAGAACTGCCATCGAAGTCCCACTGAGAATATAGGCAGAGTTGGCGTAATTCCTGACCATTTAAGGCCTCAATTATACTTTTCTGTAAAAGGATTATGCGTTGAATTGTATGATTCAGTAGAGCTTGTAATGAAACATGGGCTGACTTTTCATTTATTTTAATGCTCTCACGTATAGGGTAGCAACTTTTTTTTTCTAACTGCACAGAACGATAACATGGATACCTTTCAGGGGCGGCCTGGCTAACAATTTCATACTGAAATCGAGATAGCTCAGCTGACACAAGAACAGATAACGCTTCTTCTGTAGACATTTGTTGTATTTCTGGGGTTGAATTAACGCTTTTTCGGTATTTTTTTGCCTTCGATGGGGACCCTGTTGCTATATCTTGCAGTATTTTTGATGCATCTACTTGGCTCTTAATTTCATTTTCGTAGAGTCAGTTAGCATGAATAGAGGTGTGTTGTTTCTCAAAGTTTTAGTTTTTTTTTTTGCTTTTGTCCGATCATTGAATTCCTCAAAGGGAAGCTCTTTACGACCACGTTTCCTTTGTATAGAACAGAGAAAGCACATCGAGGAATCTAGCCAAACTCTATTTGCATTAAGAAATCGTGTTTCGTGTCTACATGGCCTAGTCCACCGAATTTTGAAATCTTTAATAAAAATTCTCATATCCGAATAAAACTCTATTAAGTCATTTTTTGAAAACGCAGTGCGTTTCATGATTTCCTGCCATAAAAAGCTGAATTTTACGCTAAATTCATCACTGCCAGAGTTCTTCATTATATCATACATGGCTTGACGAGATAAAGAAATAACATTTGAACTCTTTCCTAGAAAGAGGAAATGAAACGTTTCAGCAAATTTCAAACTTCACTACATTTGCTGAGCAAACCAATTCCAAAACATTATCGTTTACTTTTAAATATAAGCACTTACATGAACTTAAAATACACAGGTCCACAAATTTGTGAATATTTTTTTAATCCACCTAGATTAACTTTATCTAAACCCTTTTAAGGGCTTAAGCATGACAATTCCAAAATTTCATGTGAATCTGCCTTAAAAAAAATGAGATAGGGCACTTAGTGACCCCATATGAAATTGTTTTTTTTCTATGCCAGAGTTCAAAAACAGGACCAAAACTTTGCAAAGTAATAAAATCGCAAATCACCCTGTATCTTCTTCTTTCGACCATTAATGAAAAACTGAGTGCAAGTGTGAAATCAGCGCACAAGTTTCATATAAAATAGTTTATAAAACTCCCAGTTTAGAAACGTTGTAGACGAGTGTAATTTATTGGAAAATGTCGTAAAATTACTCTACGTGTTAAATAAATCCACCGTGCACATATATATATATAACAAATATGACGCTCCCTGCATTGTAGGGTACAATCAGTGAATCTTAAATTAATATTAAAGCAACACCACAAACTCGTATTTTTGTTTATACCTTTGTTTGTTTACCTTTGTCACTCTCATATATGTATGTTATGTATGTGGTTTCGGTACATTCGTGCATTTTTAGATATCGAGTTTATATTTAGAAATGAAAAACTTGTTCTACGGCGTTAAGATTATGCAGTTTTTTTTTGTCAAGTTTTTAAAAAATACCCATAATTTAATAAAAAAATTACAATTTTGGCCCGCAAAAATTACTTCACAACTACATTTCTACATAAATGATCAAAATAAACACATTTTTAAGCAAATTGGAGAAAAACTATTAAAAATATTGTAAAACATTTTTTCACACTTTGTTTTTAAAATACCTGAGCAACTAGGCTCCATTCAATTTTATTTAAAATTTTGACTTGCAAGTTATAAAAAAGCAACTTGAATACGGAATACGAATGAAAGAAACCTCAACTTTTAAAGTGAATTGGGAGTAAACAGTACACTCTTTTGCAACAATTCTTTCAATTATTGATGCAGAATTTTATCTTCTTTAACTGGGTACCAAACATTAGCGTGTACCTACAAATTCAATTTTTTGAATTAATCTACAGTTTCGGTTCCCAATACTGCAGTGTGATACGCCTCGAAAACAAAACATATCGAATCCTTCAAAAACTGTGTTTTTTATATTGATTATTGAATTTAGTGACTCAAATTAGTTAGTTGGCTGCAAATATGGGCCAAATTGTTTTTACAAAATCTATATATATAAAAATGAATGTATGTATGTGGGTATGTGGGTATGTGGGTATGTGGGTATGTGGATATGTGTGTATATCACGTATAGACTCCAAAACCACCGAACCAAACTTTATGCAATTTTTAGGGATACTGAAGCAACATTCGGGAAGTGTTCGTGTGAAGTTTGGTGTTGATTGGACAAGGGGGCGTAGTACCTCCCATACAACCCAAATTGGCTCTATCGCCCACAAACCAAAAAAAATGCTTTATATCAAACGGTTTTAATCATATAAAACTAAAATTTAGTAATTTCGTTCAGATGGTTACTTCCGGTGACTGTGCAAAAAATGGGCGTGGTCACACTATATCTACGCCCACTTTAAAGAAATCATTGTAATTCCTGAGATGTTCAAGTTTTGATAGTGAATCTTGGTATGCAGTTGCTATGGATCCAAATGGAAGTCACTATGTAAATGTTAATGTTGTCACGCCCACTTTTACCGCCCACAAATCAGTAAAAATGCTTTACATCAGACGTCTTTTGCCGTAGAAGACTAAGATTTGGTAATTTAGTTCGTATGGTCACTGTCCGCCAATGTACAAAAAATGGGCATGGCCGCACTATATCTACGCCCACTTTATCGAAATCTTTCTTATTCCTGAGCTGTACACGTTTTGATAGTCAATCTTGGAATGCAGGTGCTATGGGTCCAAGTGGCAGTCACTATGTAAATATAAACGTTGTCACGCCCACTTTTACCGCCCACAAATCAGTAAAAATGCTTTATATCAGACGGCTTTTGCCGTAGAAGACTAAGATTTGGTAATTCAGTTCGTATGGTTACTGTCGGCCAATCCACAAAAAATGGGCATGGCCGCACTATATCTACGCCCATTTGATCGAAATCATGCTTATTCCTGAGTAGTGCACGTTTTGATAGTGAATCTTGGAATGCAGGTGCTATGGGTCCAAGTGGCAGTTACTATGTAAATATAAACGTTGTCACGCCCACTTTTACCGCCCACAAATCAGTAAAAATACTTTATATCAGACGGCCTTTGCGGTAGAAGACTAAGATTTGGTAATTTAGTTCGTATGGTTACTGTCGGCCAATGCACAAAAAATGGGCATAGCCGCACTATATCAACGCCCACTTTATCGAAATCTTGCTTATTCCTGAGTTGTACACGTTTTGATAGTCAATCTTGGTATGCAGGTGCTATGGGTCCAAGTGGCAGTCACTATGTAAATATAAACGTTGTCACGCCCACTTTTACTGCCCACAAATCAGTAAAAATGCTTTATATCAGACGGCTTTTGCCGTAGAAGACTAAGATTTGGTAATTTAGTTTTAATCATTACTTGAAAGTGAATCTAAGTGTGCAGGTACTATGGATCCCAGTGGCAGTCACTATGTATATATAAATGTTGTCACGTCCACTTTCAACGCCCACAAATCAGTAAAAAAGTAGAAGACTAGGATTTGGTAATTTAGTTTATTTGATTACTGTCGGCCAATGCACAAAAAATGGTCATGGCCGCACTATATCTACACCCACTTTCTCGAAATCATGCTTATTCCTGAGTTGTACACGGTTTGATAGGAAATGTTAGTATGCAGGTGCTATGGATCCAAGTGACAGTCACTATGTATATACAAATGTTGTTACGTCCACTTTAACCGCCCACAAATCAGTAAAAATGCTTTGTAGAAGACTAAGAATTGGTAATTTTGTACATAAGGTCACTATCGGCAACTGTTAAAAATGGGCGTGGTCGCACCATATCTACGCCCACTTTTTCGAAATCATGCTTATTCCTGCGTTGTACGCGTTTTCATAGTAACACTTCATACGCAGGTGCTCTAAGTGGCGGTCAATATATATATATAAAATTTGCCACGCCAACTTGTACCACCCGCAAATAAAAAAAAGTAACGCGAAATGGCCAATTTCAGCCCTTGAAAGGACTTTGACCGAGCTTCTTATGATGAATTGAAATGATCGAGAACTGGACCTAAAAGTTTTATGCCGATTCCGAACGGCTTATGTTCTCAAGAAGCTTTTCATTGCAGTTTTTACTCTCTGAGGTTTGTCATTGTCAGCAGAGAGGTGACGGCCGAACTGAAAAATTAATTCAATTGAAAAAGCTTTCTGTGTCAGGTGGAATTCGAACCAGGGTTCTATCCCATATGGACCACACACTCTACCCACTACGCCACGGCCGCCACTTTTTTTACCCACAAATCAATAGAACTTCTATAAATCAGACAATTCTCATCGTTAAATACTAAAATTTGGTAATTAAGTTCATATGCTTACTCTCGACAGCTTTGCCAAAAATGTGCATGGTAGCACTATATCTGTGCCCACTCTTCAGCAATCATTTTATTTAATTTATTTATTTATGTATGTATTATAGTTAATTACAATTTAACAATTATAACTAAGTAAGCACTAGCTGCCAGGGCTATCGGTTAGAAATAATTTAAATTCCTGAGATGTGAACGTTTTGATAGTCAAACTTGGTATGCAGATGCTATAAGTCCAAGTGGCGGTCACTTTTTATATAAATTTTGTCACGCCCACAAATCCGTGAAAGTATATAAATCAAAATTTACAGTAAAAGTCGCACTTTATCTACGCCGACTTTTCAGAAATCATTGTAATTTCTGAGCTGTACATGTTTTGATAGTGAAACTTGATATGTAGGACATTGTAGGTGCAATAAGACCAAGTGGCGGTCACTATACATATAAATGTTGCCATGCCTAAATGTTTGTTTGTATACTAGAGCTCCTCACAAAAAAAAAAGGTGTTTTTGGGTCGGTTGCTCAAAATACCGCTTTTTGTTATGATGATCCCCCAAATATTTCGACAGTAGCTGGAATAGTTTGAAATAAAAAAAAACAAAATCGAAATGGCCATTTCAATCCTTGAAAGGACATTGACCGATCTTCTTATGTTCTTAATAACAAACGGTCAGACTTAATAGTTATTTTGTCTTGCCATGTTACTTTTGGTCAAATAAATTATCTATTCATGATAAAATATAGTGTAAAGTGAAGAATTAAATTGAATGAAATTACAAAAAAATGTACACATTTTTTAACATTTTACAATTTATTTGACTAAAAGTAGTATGGGAAAAAATTAATTTGAATTTTAGTGAAAATAATATGAAAAAAGTTAAACCATTCCATAAAAATTCGCTTTATCTTTGGTCCAACGGAAAAAATTGAAGATTTTTGATGCAAAAGAACTTTTTCATTACTCTTATTTCTGACCGTTTGTTTTTTTTTAACTACTATACCAGGCAATATTTTTAGTCGAAATTTTTTGGGGATCATCGTAACATAAGCCATGGATTATTTTGAAGACCCGGACTAAGCAACTTTTTTTTCTAAGGAGCGTGAGGCGACTTAATGTATATACGTATGTGGGTATTTGTGTATATCACTTAAGGACTCCGAAACCGCGAAGCCAATTTTTATACCAAAGCCTTGAGAGGGTTCCTATGAAGTCTGGTGCCGACCGTAAAAGGCTCCTTAAATACACCAAAAATTTTCGATATCGACCAGTTTTGGTTTTTTTTTGTAGGTCGCACAGTCTCGGAATTCAGTATTCGACCTCAATTTACACATGCCGTTCCACTGGTAACATTTTATGGGCGTTGGTCGAGGGGCGTGGTACTTTTTCGGCACCCCAAATAGTCGGAATAGTTTTCGAAATAAGTCACACATCAATAAAACTCGGTACGAACTTACTATAAAAGTATGGCTTCACTAAAGCTACACCCTCTTTTAGGGGATAAGCGCTGAGCGCAGCGAAGCGCGCCGGGTATAAGCTATCTTTCTTCTATATATATAAAAATGAATGTATGTATGTGGGTATGTGGGTATGTGGGTATGTGGATATGTGTGTATATCATGTATAGACTCCAAAACCACCGAACCAAACTTTATGAAATTTTGAGGGATACTGAAGCAACATTCGGGAAGTGTTCCTGTGAAGTTTGGTGTTGATTGGGCAAGGGGGCGTGGTACCTCCCATACAACCCAAATTGGCTCTATCGCCCACAAACCAAAAAAATTGCTATATATCAGACGGTTTTAATCATATAAAACTTAAATTTGGTTATTTTGTTCAGATGGTTACTTTCGGTGACTGTACAAGAAATGGGCGTGGTCACACTATATCTACGCCCACTTTTCAGCAATTATTTTAATTCCTAAAATGTTCAAGTTTTGATAGTGAATCTTGATATGCAGGTGCTATGCATACAAGTGGCAGTCACTATGTAAATATAAACATTGTCACGCCCACTTTTACCGCCCACAAATAAGTAAAAATGCTTTATATCAGACGGCTCTTGCCATAGAAGGCTAAGATTTGATAATTTAGTTTATATGATTACTCTCCGCCAATATACAAAAAATGGGCGTGGCCAAACTATATCTACGCCCACTTTATCGGAATCATGCTTATTCTTGAATTGTACACGTTTTGATAGTGAATCTTAGTGTGCAAGTGCTATGGATCTAAGTGGCAGTCACTATGTAAATATAAACGTTGTCACGCCCACTTTTACCGCCCACAAATCAGTAAAAATGCTTTATATCAGACGGATTTTGACGTAGAAGACTACGATTTGGTAATTTAGATCGTATGGTTACTGTCGGCCAATGTATAAAAAATGGGCATGGCCGCACTATATCTACGCCCACTTTATCGAAATCATGCTTATTCCTGAGTTGTACACGTTTTCATAGCCAATCTTGGTATGCAGGTGCTCTGGGTGCAACTGGCAGTCATTATGTAAATAAAAATGTTGTCACGCCCCCTTTTACCGCCCACAAATCAGTAAAAATGGTTTATATCAGACGGCTCTTGCCGTAGATGACTAAGATTTGGTAATTTAGTTCATATGGTTACTGTCGGTCAATGTATAAAAAATGGGCATGGCCGCACTATATCTACGCCCACTTTAGCCTGCATAGCCAGTCTTCGTATGCAGGTGCTAAGGGTGCAAGTGGCAGTCACTTTGTAAATATAAACGTCGTCACGCCTACTTTTACCGCCCACAAATCAGTAAAAATGCTTTATATCAGACGGCTTTTGCCGTAGAAGACTAAGATTTGGTAATTTAGTTCATATGGTCACTGTCGGCAACTGTTTAAATGGGCGTAGTCGCACCATATCTACGCCAACTTTTTCGAAATCATGCTTATTCCTGAGTTGCACACGTTTGATAGTAACACTTGATATGCAGGTGCTCTAAGTGGCTGTCAATATATATATATAAAATTTGCCACGCCCACTTGTACCACCCACAAAAAAAAAACAAAACGAAATGGTCAATTTCAGCCCTTGAAAGCACTTTGACCGAGCTTCTTATGATCAATTGTGTTGTGAGTGTTGTGGAATGTTTGAACACAAATGATCGAGAACTGGACCTACATGTTTTATGTCGACTCCGAACGGCTTATGTTCTCAAGAAGCTTTTCATGGCAGTTTTTATTCTCTGAGGTTTGCCATTGTCTGCAGAGAGATGATGGCCGAACAGAAAAATTAATTCAATCGAAAAACTTTCCGTGTCAGGTGGGATTCGGACCAGGGTTCCCTCGCGTATGGGCCACACACTCTACCCGCTACGCCACGGCCGCCACTTGGTTTCTTTTTACCCACAAATTAATAGAACTTCTATAAATCAGACGATTCTCATCGTTAAATACTAAAATATGGTTATTAATTTCATACGCTTACTCTCGACAGCTTTGAAAAAATTGTGCATGGTAGGACTATATCTGTGCCCACTTTTCAGAAATAATTTTATTTAATTTATTTATTTACTTATGTATTAATGTACTATAGTTCATTACAATTTAAAAATTATAACTAAGTTAGCTGCCTGGGCTATCGGTTAGAAATAATTTTAATTCCTGAGATGTGAACGTTTTGATAGACAAAATTGGTATGTAGGTGCTATGGGTCAAATTGGCGTTCACTTTATATATAAATGTTGCCACGCCTACTTTCAATGCCCACAAATCCATAAAAAGGATATATATCAGACTTTTTTTACAGTAAAAGACTAAAACTTGGTAGATTAGTTCATATGGATACTGCTAGAACTCTTAAAAAATGGGCGTGTCACACTTTATTTAAGACGACTTTTCAAAAATCATTGTAATTTCTGAGCTGTACGCGTTTTGATAGTGGAACTTGGTATATAGGTGCAATGGGACCAAGTGGCGGTCACTTTATATATAAATGTTGCCATACCTACTTTTTCTGCTCATCTATCTATCTGTAAAAAATGTATGTATGTATACTAAGGCTGCTCACAAAAAAAAGGTGTTCGGGTCGGTTCCTCAAAATAATGCTTTATGTTATGATGATTCCCCAAATATTTCGACTGTAGCGATAATCATCCGTGAGCTGGAATGGTTTGAAATAAAAAAAAAAAAAAAAACAAAAAGGAACAAAATGGCCATTTCAGACTTTGACCGAGCTTCTTATGCGTGCGTGTTGTGAAATGTTTGAACACAAATGATCGAGAACTGGATCTACAAGGCTTATGCCGACTCCGAACGGCTTATGTTCTCAAGAAGCTTTTCATGCCAGTTTTTACTCTCTGAGGTTTGCCATTGTCTGCATAGAGATGGCGGCCGAACAGAAAAATTAATTCAATTGAAAAAACTTTCTGTGTCAGATAGAATTCGAACCTGGGTTCTATGGTATACAAGCCTCGCACGTCAACCAGTATGCCACGGAATGGTTTGAAATATTCTGTAAAAATCGAGTTTTTTATAAAAATATTTACTGGCGCGGTAGTTACAAATAACAAACGGTCAGAAATAATAGTAATTAAAAAGTTCTTCCAATCTGCACTAATAAATTTTAAATTTTTACTCTACTCTATAAATTTAAATTTTTTAACTGTTTTTTTTTGTATTATTTTCACTAAAATGCAAACTAAATTTTTTTTTTTTGTTTTGCCATTTTACTTTTAGTCAAATAAATTATCTATGGATGATAAAATAAAGTGTAAAGTGAATTGCTAAATTGAATGAAATTACAAAAAAATGTACACATTTTTTACATTGTACAATTTATTTGACTAAAATTAGTTTAGGAAAAGATTCGTTTGAATTTTAGTGAAAATAATATGAAAAAAGTTAAAACAATCCAAAAAATCCGCATTATCTTTGGTCCAACGGAAATATAAGATTTTTTGATGCAAAATTTTTTCCATTACTCTTATTTCTGACCGTTTGTTTTTTTCTAACTGCCATACCAGCCAATATTTTTAGTCGCAATATTTTGTGGATCATCAAAACATAAGCCATGGATTATTTTGAAGAACGAGACTGAACAAATTTTTTTCTAAAGAGCGTGAGGCGACTTAATGTATATACGTATGTGGGTATATGTGTATATCACGTAAAGGCTTCGAAACCGCTAAGCCAATTTTTATACCAAAGCGTTGAGAGGGTTCCTGTGAAGTCTGTTGCCGATCGTAAATACACCTAAAATTTTCGATTTCGAACAGTTTTGTAATTATAGGTCGCAAAGCCTCGGAATTCAGTATTCGACCTCAATTTACACATGCCGTTGCACAGGTAACATTTTATGGGTGTTGGACGAGGGGCGTGGTACTTTTTCCGCACCCAAAATTTTCGGTATAGCTTTCGAAATAAGTCACACATTAATAAAACTCGGTAAGAACTTACTATAAAAGCATGGCTTCACTAAAGCTACGCCCTCTTTTAGGGGATAAGCGCTGAGCGCAGCGAAGCGCGCCGGGTATAAGCTAGTACCCAATAAAAATTGAAAAAATTCAGTCTGAAAAGTTCTGGCTCTGGTCGTATGTGGAGATTTCACACATTTTTGACTTACCTAGAAACAAACAAACCTCGAAACAAATTGTTTAAAACATGTGGAGAAACTATTTTGCTCCTAGTGCGCATGGCAAAACTGACGTAGAGGTTTTATAAATTAAGCCAGGGCAACTCCATTTTCCTATAAATATTTTGGCAAGCCTGGAATTCCAAAATTTTTCAAAAGACGATCAGATATATTTTCAAGAATTATTAATGTCATTTTAAGTGAGAAATCTTCGTTTTTTTATTTTTTATGATTTGTTTCTGTGTTCGATATGCCAGAAAAGGGAACTTAAAGGATATTTGAAAACAAAATCAATTTTTAACAGCTTTAACTTTTTGGTCCGATTTTTGGCTTTTACAATTTTTTGCACAAAACAGCTCAAAACTATGTTTAGTTCATATCTCGTGAGTTTTTTTCAGAATTTATATTTTTATATTTTTTGGAGTTTTTTCTGTAAAAATATCTTACACAAACTCGAAATTTTCAAAAAGGTACACTTCTAGCAAAAAAATTCAAAACGACCAAGTTATTCAACATTCTTACACAATTTTTTGTATCTGCATTAGGTATAGTTTTAAAAAATATTCCATGACATTTCAGATTTTTTTAAAAATTTAAATTTTTGCGATTTATTTAATACAACAAGATTTTTTTCCAAAAGTGTTAACGCCACTGGTGGTTGCCCGTTGCTGCCGCTCTTATATATGTATATATTTCCTTTTTTTCTTTTGGGCAGCGCTTCTCGCTGCCTTTGTTTTAACTTTGTTAGTTTTAAGTTGATTACTAATAAACTGACCACGGTCTCTTGAAGTTCAACCCTCCGCGAGTTTTTATATTCAAAAAGGTTTTTAGTGCGCGCCCCCAAATTTAACCTTCTACACGGATTATAAAAAAGTGTTTAGAATCTCACTCGAATCAGAGATTTACATTGGTCCTTCGCGAGCCGTTTTTTTTGTAAAACCCGCGGACATTAAAATAAAAGCCTTAGCTTTTTTTAAAAAAAAGGAGAAAAGAAAACACAAAGACAAAAGTGCCAACAACTTCTGCAGCATCAACAGCATCTGCAGCATCAACAACTCCGGCAGCATCAACAGCATCTGCAGCATCAACAACATCTGCAGCATCAACAACATCTGCAGCATCAACACCAAGCAAATTTTGGGAAAAATAAGGTAGGATTTTTTATTCTAATTATTTAATTATTTTGGAAAAAAGTGACATTAGCTCGGTTCGAAAAATTCATTCGCGCTGTTTTTTTTTATATTTTTTAATCAAGTGAATTTTTTATCTTCATTCGTTATAAAATTGTATATATTGATTTGGCATTTTTTTCTTTTTTGTACATAAATACAGTACAATTTTTTGCTTTGCCGCCAAAAATTACATATATACAATTAAATTTACAAAAAGTGCGCGATCTTAGAGAAATTCATTGGTATATAAATACATATTTGTTTTGTGCATATTTAAGCTGTGACTTTGCCAAAAATATTTAGTGAGCTCCCATTTGGACTCTTTGTTTAAGGCAGCTACAATAACAATTTGTAGTGTCTGCAGTGGGAGCGCAATATTTTCCTTTTACGCTTTGTGCGATATACGCATTGTTCAAAGCTAACAGCGAGGCTTTGTGCTTACAGAAGTCACCCCCATTTGGTGCTTTACACAGGCTTACGCTCTCGCCCACGCAATTTTTTTGCACTCGTTTTGTGCTTTGTCCGCAGCTGAGCCTGCAATTGAACTTGCCGCGCTCGCAGTCGTGCCCTTTACCGACTGTGATTGAGTGCACGTCTTAGTAGTAAGAGAGTGCACAGGTGGTACAGTGGGACGAAGACACAAATTTTGTGGTCAAAATAAAATATATTGGCGAAAATTTTTCTAAGTCATTTCGAAGCGCAAAAGACTTAGAAAAATAGAGGAGAGTGTTAATAAGCTGCACAGTAGGACAGACACAACAAAAAAAAATTTTTTTTTTAAATTTTCTTGTTTCAATACAAAAATTTTTTTTTTCTTATTTGTTTGTGCACAATAAAATACAAAAATAAAAATAATTTTATATTGTTTTAATATAAATTGTGCTTTTCTCAAGTTTCTTTGGACAATTTTATTTTAGGTACTTTTGGTTGTTTTTTCTTATCAAATTTTTTTTGTTTTTTGGTTTTTTTATTTTTAATCGTCAATTTAGTTCGTCAAAGTGTTTACAAGAAACACAAATAAAATAAATATGTCGCAACTAAAGACTTTTATTCGTCTGTGCGAAGCGCTAGTGGAGTCTGAAACAGATTTTAATCGTGTTGAAACTCATGACGTTTTCTCGCTGGAAGCTGAAAGTGATGAGCTTAAAGCCCAGTGGAGAAAGGTCAAAGCAGCGTATGATACTTGCATGGAGAAGATGGCTTCTGATGAGGATTCAGATATTGAGCCCTTAAAAAAGAAATATAAAAACTGCTACCATTCATACATTCGGGTAGCAGGAAAAATATCTGAGCTCTCTCAACAGAAGACTCCAAAGCAATCAGCTGCTCCAGAGCCTGCGCCAGTAATAGGCCACAGTATGCCTGTGCCACCATGCGATACTGAGGTTTTCTGTGGGGATTACCTCTCATGGCCGTCCTTTAGGGACATGTTTACGGCCATCTATATAACAAACTCGCGGCTTACTTCAGTGGAAAAACTTTTTCATCTGAATAATAAAACTCGGGGTGAAGCTAAAGAGATTGTTAGACAATCCCCTTTAACCAATGAGGGTTTTGCGCAAGCATGGCAAAATTTGTCTGACCGATACGAGAATAAACGTATCTTGGTCAACAGCCAGCTTAAGATACTGTTTAATTTGCCACATGTGCCAAAAGAATCTGGCACAGATCTCAAAAGTCTTCAAAGAGATATCAATGGTTGTATTTTTGCACTCAAAATGCACAACATTGATATTTCTAATTGGGATGCAATTTTTGTGTACCTTTGCTCTACGCGATTGCCGGAGGTCACGCTCTCCTTATGGGAGCAGTCCATTGTGAATAAAAATCAGATTCCAAAGTGGACTCAGATTCCTCGATAATTTTCTGACAAATCGGTTTCAAACACTCGAAACCGTGTCCGACATTCGCAGCTCAACCGGCACGGTACCGAAATCAAATTCATTGCCTTCTTCTTCCAACTCCAGACTAAACCAGAGCAATTCATCTGGTAAAAGGGTTAACAATTACCAAATTAAAATTAACCCTACAAATTGCAAGCTCTGTTCTACAGAGCAGCACCCGCTACGTTCGTGCTCACGTTTTTTAAAAATGAATGCTAAGGAGCGGCTAACAATTGTTCGCAAAAATAACTTGTGCATCAATTGCTTATCGAACGCCCATTTAGCAAACGATTGCAAAAGTCAATACACGTGTATGACGTGCAAGCAGCGTCACAACACGCTTTTGCATCGCGACTCAAATGCAGAGCCTTCTGCTCAGAGTGTCGACTCGAGCAGGCCGAATTCGCGCCCAAACCCTTCCAACAATAGCTCACAATCTCACGCTACCCAATTACAGTCCACTACCAACGACATTCAGTCTTGTTTTGCTTCTAGTACCAAACACGTATTGCTTGGTACTGCAATGGTGACCATATGCCATCTAGGAGCAGCGTATACGACCAGAGCTCTTATCGACTCTGGCTCTGAAGGTACGTTTGTATCTGAAAAATTGCAGAAGCTTCTGAAGTTACCCACGAGATCTGTGAATGCTCAAGTTTCGGGTTTAAATAACGCAGTATCGGCGCAAGTCACAAAAGCTTGTGACTCATTAGTTCACAATCACATCATTAGTTCTCCCAAAAACAGGCAATTCCAAATAGAAGCTACAGCCTTTGTGCTGTCACGCTTAACTGGAAACCTGCCGTCGTGTTCCGTTGATCCTTCTTTGTGTGAAAGTTTGCCCAATTTACAATTGGCTGACCCACACTTCTTTAGAAGCGGTCCGATAGATGTACTCATCGGTGGCGATTTGTACCATGCCAAAATTCTTGATGGCATTAAGAGGAATATTCTGGGATCACTTTTGGCTCAAGAAACTGTGTTCGGCTGGATGTTTACTGGGCCCCTTCCGCGTAGCGAAATATCAAGCTTTACAACGTGCTTGACACACTTTAGTGAAGTAGCAATCGATCAACAGATTGCTCGCTTTTGGGAGTTGGAGGAACTTCCTAAACAGAAGCATTTATCGGCGTCTGATAAGTTTTGTGAAGAAAACTATCAGAAAACCACAAGACGTGATGACAAGGGTCGATATATAGTCACTTTGCCATTCAAAAGTGGCTACCCTACGGAAATAAATTTAGGATTTTCTCGAGGCATCGCTTTGAAGCAATTTCTTCGTGGTGAAGCTCGATTGACTAAAAATCCAGGATTTAAGTTGCAATATGATGAAGTGGTAAAGGATTACTTAAAATCGGATCATATGAAACGGGTCTCGCCTCCTAAGTTTGAGATTTCACCATCTCACTATTATTTACCGCATCATGCGGTATTGAAGCCAGAGAGTACTACAACGAAAGTTCGGGTAGTTTTCAATGCGTCAAGCTCAACTTCTAACGGTGTTAGCTTGAATGATGTCCTGAACACAGGCCCAGTTCTTCAAGCGGACTTGACGCTTCTGGTATTAAAATGGCGTTTTTTTAAATATGTCTTCAATGGCGACATTCAGCAGATGTACCGCCAGATCCTTGTTGATCCAGAGCATTCTGCGTTCCAACGAATCCTATACAGAAGCTCTCCTGATGATATGATTCAGGATTATGAGCTGAAAACTGTTACGTTCGGCGTAAACTGCGCACCATACCTAGCCATTCGAACCATGCTGCAATTGGCAGATGATGTTCAACAGCAGTATCCTCTTGCTGCGCAAATTTTGCGGCATTTCACTTATGTCGATGATGCTTTAGCTGGAGCTTATAGCTGTTCTAGATTCTGCCGGTTTTGCAATGCGTAAATGGACTGCAAATGTATCTAGCCTTTTAGCAGACCTACCGACAGAGCATCTTCTGCGAGAAAACTTTTTAAAGCTAGAAGATGCTAGTTGTGCCAAGGCCTTAGGTGTCCGTTGGAATGCCACTTCCGATTTATTTTATTTCACTGCCAAACAGTTAGAAATGAAAACATCCTACACTAAACGCGAGGTTCTATCTGTCATCGCACAACTTTTTGATCCTGCAGGTTGGCTAGCACCTGTTGTGGTAACAGCTAAAATTCTTATGCAGCGTATCTGGTTGGATGAAATCGATTGGGATGAAAATATTCCTGCCCACAGTTTTCAAACTTGGCAAACTTTTCTGATGGATTATGAAACCATTAATAACATTCGCATACCTCGTTATGTTAGTTATTCACCCAATTCTGAGATAGAATCTCATGCCTTTTCTGATGCCTCTGAAAAGGCATTTGCTGCAGCTATTTATATCCGTGTTCAACAAGGTGATTGCATTGTCACTCACCTGCTTTACGCAAAGAGCAAAGTGGCCCCAGTCAAGACGATTTCATTACCTCGTCTTGAACTTTGCGGAGCAACACTTCTCGCTGATATGGTCGACACCCTGTTATCACACCTAGAAATAGATAGGCATCGATTATATTGTTGGACAGACTCCACAATCGTACTTACCTGGCTTTGTAAGCCCCCTTGTTCTTGGACAACGTTTGTAGCGAATAGAGTCTCTAAAATAGCAGACAAGGTTGGCGTAAGAAACTGGTTTCATGTAGAGTCACATGAAAACCCGGCGGATTTAGCCACACGTGGCGTTACACCCCAAGAGCTAATCGATAACGATCTTTGGTGGCATGGGCCATCATGGCTTTCACTCAAACGCTCGTCTTGGCAAAGAAAAAATCAACCTGCAGTTTTAGACACGTCTCTTGAGCGTAAAGCTGTGAAGGTAAACCTTGCATACTTTGCTCAATACGAAGACTTTTGGAGCGTTTCTCTTCTCTCTCGAGAGGTCTAAGAGTGTTAGCTTATGTCTTTCGTTTTCTTCATCGCACGCATCCACGTTTTCGTACTACATTTGTCAAACAATCAACATGTCTTGACAACGCAGAAATTAAACACGTAAAAACACGACTCGTATTGTTATGTCAAAAAATTATCTTTCCTGATGAATATTATAGTTTATAAACTAAAAATATTATCAGCGCCAAGAGTTCGATTATTAGCTTGAATCCATTTCTGCATAATGACGAATTATTGCGTGTTGGTGGGCGATTAGCCTCTTCGCCAATTTTGTCATATGATGAAAGGCATCCGATTATATTGCCATATAACTGCCAGTTTTCACGTCTTTTAGTACGTTTTATTCATGAAATTTCCCTTCATGGAGGAAACCAGTTAGTGCTTCGTCTGTTACGAATGCAATACTGGATTCCACGTGCTAAAAACCTGATAAAAACAACCCTGCACAATTGTAAGACTTGTGTTGTCCATAAAAAGCTACAGAGAACTCAAATTATGGCTGCTCTACCAAAAGACAGAACCGTTATTTCGCGTCCATTCTCGTCCACTGGCATTGACTTCGCTGGTCCTTTCGACATAAAAAGCTACATCGGTAGATCTTGTCGAATTAGTAAGGGCTATGTGTGCTTATTTGTTTGTTTCGCTACGAAGGCAATTCATCTAGAAGCCACAAGCGACTTGTCAACTGCCACCTTTTTAGCGGCTTTCTCTCGTTTTGTCGCTAGACGCGGCTGCCCAGCAAAGGTCTATTCTGACAATGGTACTAACTTTATTGGCGCTTCCAAAGTACTAAAGAAAGATTTTAGAGATTTTCTAAAGGAATCTCATGACGGTCTTTTAGCTCAGTACATGCAGCAAGAAATTGCATGGCACTTCATTACAGCAGGTGCTCCCCATATGGGAGGCCATTAGGAAGCGGGTGTAAAAAGTTTTAAGACGCATTTTAAGAAAATGGCCGGAAGTATGAGCTATACTTTCGAAGAATTCACAACTTTGCTTAACAGAATCGAAGCTTGTCTTAACTCGAGGCCCCTTACCGCCATGTCCGAAGATCCTGGTGACTTTCAATCTCTGACTCCAGGCCATTTCTTGGTCGGAGGCCCACTTCTCTCACTAGTGGAGCCAGAAATAATTAATCAGCCTCTGACGATCGTCAACCGTTGGCAGAAGGTTAAGGCAATGCATCAGCATTTCTGCACCAGGTGGAAAAATGAATATTTGAAGGAGATGCATAGGCGTGTTAAGTGGAAAAGTCCTCAATTAGATTTAAAAGTAAATGACTTAGTTGTCGTGAAAGAAGACAACTTACCCGCAAATGAATGGCGATTAGGTCGAATATTAAAGACTTACACTGGTAGCGATAATAGAGTTCGCGTCGCCGATGTCCGAACCGAGCGAGGTTGTATAGCTCGACCTATAGTTAAGCTTGTCGCACTTCCGTCTGCGTAGCTAAGTCACTATTTCTCCAAACCACCTGCCTTTCTTGTTTTTCCTTTTTTTGTTTCTTTTTGTCTCGTTTCAGAATGTCCACCACCAACATCGTCAGCGATCTTCTGGAGGAAATGGTTCTCCAGACAGAATCTGAGTTTGGCGCCAGCGAAACGGAGCCTGCAGAAAAACTCGCACCGCCGCGAGCTTCGGTGACAAGCGTGGTCCCGGTCGTAGCCAGCAGTGACGCCAAGACTAGGTGTAGCTTGTGCTCGTTGGAGCATAATCTTCCGTCGTGCCGGCAGTTCCTGGTGATGAACATTGAGGAGCGGTTGCGAGCAGTGTTACTTAACTTTCACTGCTCCAACTGCCTCTCGAGCGGTCATATGAGAAAGGATTGTCGGAGCAATGGAAGATGCCGTCACTGTGGTGACGACCACCATAGCTTGCTCCACTCGCGCCTACGAGTCCGAACTGGTCGGGATCACTCCAGGAGGCCCCATGGTAGGCATTCTCGAGCTAAGAAGGCAACAGCGACTGCTCAAGATGAGCCCATCAGCTCAAAGCCAAGGGGTTATAGACCACCACGTCCGTCGTGGCAGGCACCGCAGTCGACAGCACCGAAAGCGTCTTCGGCTAGGGACCACCTCCCGAAGCGGTGCCCCCCTCAAAAGAGATCGCTGTCGAATGCACCGTCAGCGTCTTTGGAAAGGGACTCTTTCCCGAGGCGATCTCCCCCAGAGCAACCGACAGCAAAAAACCTCCAACGCGTCACCTCACTGCTCCCCACTGTTATGGTGCGGGCCTGGGCAAATGGTCGCCTCGTCTCAGAGCGCGCTATCCTGGATGCCTGTCTCCCGCAGACGACAATTGCCAAAGCTTTGGTTCTGAAGTGGAGGCTGCCGACGTCGGTGGTTGATGGCACTGAGGTGTGCGCTCTGATGATCCGGGGTCAGTATGAGTCTAGCGTCCGCATTGAAACGACAGGTAGGGTCGAGCGGCGGTTGGAGGTCGTGACACCGATCAAGAGTATCGACGAGCGGATCAGACAGGGATTCCCAAATTTAAATTTGGCTGATCCAAACTTTTATGTTTCATCGCCGGTCCATATTCTGCTTGGGAGTGATGTGTATGCGCGCGTGATGCAGCCGGGAATCTTCCCATCCGGATTTGGCATGCCATTAGCGCAAAATTCAATTTTTGGCTGGGTGCTATCTGGTCAAGGTGCCTGGTAATCTAAGATTGCATTCCTGCAAAGCGGGCGGGATGTTAACGCCACTGGTGGTTGCCCGTTGCTGCCGCTCTTATATATGTATATATTTCCTTTTTTTCTTTTGGGCAGCGCTTCTCGCTGCCTTTGTTTTAACTTTGTTAGTTTTAAGTTGATTACTAATAAACTGACCACGGTCTCTTGAAGTTCAACCCTCCGCGAGTTTTTAAATTCAAAAAGGTTTTTAGTGCGCGCCCCCAAATTTAACCTTCTACACGGATTATAAAAAAGTGTTTAGAATCTCACTCGAATCAGAGATTTACATTGGTCCTTCGCGAGCCGTTTTTTTTGTAAAACCCGCGGACATTAAAATAAAAGCCTTAGCTTTTTTTAAAAAAAAGGAGAAAAGAAAACACAAAGACAAAAGTGCCAACAACTTCTGCAGCATCAACAGCATCTGCAGCATCAACAACTCCGGCAGCATCAACAGCATCTGCAGCATCAACAACATCTGCAGCATCAACAACATCTGCAGCATCAACACCAAGCAAATTTTGGGAAAAATAAGGTAGGATTTTTTATTCTAATTATTTAATTATTTTGGAAAAAAGTGACATTAGCTCGGTTCGAAAAATTCATTCCGCTGTTTTTTTTTATATTTTTTAATCAAGTGAATTTTTTATCTTCATTCGTTATAAAATTGTATATATTGATTTGGCATTTTTTTCTTTTTTGTACATAAATACAGTACAATTTTTTGCTTTGCCGCCAAAAATTACATATATACAATTTTATTTACAAAAAGTGCGCGATCTTAGAGAAATTCATTGGTATATAAATACATATTTGTTTTGTGCATATTTAAGCTGTGACTTTGCCAAAAATATTTAGTGAGCTCCCATTTGGACTCTTTGTTTAAGGCAGCTACAATAACAATTTGTAGTGTCTGCAGTGGGAGCGCAATATTTTCCTTTTACGCTTTGTGCGATATACGCATTGTTCAAAGCTAACAGCGAGGCTTTGTGCTTACAGAAGTCACCCCCATTTGGTGCTTTACACAGGCTTACGCTCTCGCCCACGCAATTTTTTTGCACTCGTTTTGTGCTTTGTCCGCAGCTGAGCCTGCAATTGAACTTGCCGCGCTCGCAGTCGTGCCCTTTACCGACTGTGATTGAGTGCACGTCTTAGTAGTAAGAGAGTGCACAGGTGGTACAGTGGGACGAAGACACAAATTTTGTGGTCAAAATAAAATATATTGGCGAAAATTTTTCTAAGTCATTTCGAAGCGCAAAAGACTTAGAAAAATAGAGGAGAGTGTTAATAAGCTGCACAGTAGGACAGACACAACAAAAAAAAATTTTTTTTTTAAATTTTCTTGTTTCAATACAAAAATTTTTTTTTTCTTATTTGTTTGTGCACAATAAAATACAAAAATAAAAATAATTTTATATTGTTTTAATATAAATTGTGCTTTTCTCAAGTTTCTTTGGACAATTTTATTTTAGGTACTTTTGGTTGTTTTTTCTTATCAAATTTTTTTTGTTTTTTGGTTTTTTTATTTTTAATCGTCAATTTAGTTCGTCAAAGTGTTTACAAGAAACACAAATAAAATAAATATGTCGCAACTAAAGACTTTTATTCGTCTGTGCGAAGCGCTAGTGGAGTCTGAAACAGATTTTAATCGTGTTGAAACTCATGACGTTTTCTCGCTGGAAGCTGAAAGTGATGAGCTTAAAGCCCAGTGGAGAAAGGTCAAAGCAGCGTATGATACTTGCATGGAGAAGATGGCTTCTGATGAGGATTCAGATATTGAGCCCTTAAAAAAGAAATATAAAAACTGCTACCATTCATACATTCGGGTAGCAGGAAAAATATCTGAGCTCTCTCAACAGAAGACTCCAAAGCAATCAGCTGCTCCAGAGCCTGCGCCAGTAATAGGCCACAGTATGCCTGTGCCACCATGCGATACTGAGGTTTTCTGTGGGGATTACCTCTCATGGCCGTCCTTTAGGGACATGTTTACGGCCATCTATATAACAAACTCGCGGCTTACTTCAGTGGAAAAACTTTTTCATCTGAATAATAAAACTCGGGGTGAAGCTAAAGAGATTGTTAGACAATCCCCTTTAACCAATGAGGGTTTTGCGCAAGCATGGCAAAATTTGTCTGACCGATACGAGAATAAACGTATCTTGGTCAACAGCCAGCTTAAGATACTGTTTAATTTGCCACATGTGCCAAAAGAATCTGGCACAGATCTCAAAAGTCTTCAAAGAGATATCAATGGTTGTATTTTTGCACTCAAAATGCACAACATTGATATTTCTAATTGGGATGCAATTTTTGTGTACCTTTGCTCTACGCGATTGCCGGAGGTCACGCTCTCCTTATGGGAGCAGTCCATTGTGAATAAAAATCAGATTCCAAAGTGGACTCAGATTCCTCGATAATTTTCTGACAAATCGGTTTCAAACACTCGAAACCGTGTCCGACATTCGCAGCTCAACCGGCACGGTACCGAAATCAAATTCATTGCCTTCTTCTTCCAACTCCAGACTAAACCAGAGCAATTCATCTGGTAAAAGGGTTAACAATTACCAAATTAAAATTAACCCTACAAATTGCAAGCTCTGTTCTACAGAGCAGCACCCGCTACGTTCGTGCCCACGTTTTTTAAAAATGAATGCTAAGGAGCGGCTAACAATTGTTCGCAAAAATAACTTGTGCATCAATTGCTTATCGAACGCCCATTTAGCAAACGATTGCAAAAGTCAATACACGTGTATGACGTGCAAGCAGCGTCACAACACGCTTTTGCATCGCGACTCAAATGCAGAGCCTTCTGCTCAGAGTGTCGACTCGAGCAGGCCGAATTCGCGCCCAAACCCTTCCAACAATAGCTCACAATCTCACGCTACCCAATTACAGTCCACTACCAACGACATTCAGTCTTGTTTTGCTTCTAGTACCAAACACGTATTGCTTGGTACTGCAATGGTGACCATATGCCATCTAGGAGCAGCGTATACGACCAGAGCTCTTATCGACTCTGGCTCTGAAGGTACGTTTGTATCTGAAAAATTGCAGAAGCTTCTGAAGTTACCCACGAGATCTGTGAATGCTCAAGTTTCGGGTTTAAATAACGCAGTATCGGCGCAAGTCACAAAAGCTTGTGACTCATTAGTTCACAATCACATCATTAGTTCTCCCAAAAACAGGCAATTCCAAATAGAAGCTACAGCCTTTGTGCTGTCACGCTTAACTGGAAACCTGCCGTCGTGTTCCGTTGATCCTTCTTTGTGTGAAAGTTTGCCCAATTTACAATTGGCTGACCCACACTTCTTTAGAAGCGGTCCGATAGATGTACTCATCGGTGGCGATTTGTACCATGCCAAAATTCTTGATGGCATTAAGAGGAATATTCTGGGATCACTTTTGGCTCAAGAAACTGTGTTCGGCTGGATGTTTACTGGGCCCCTTCCGCGTAGCGAAATATCAAGCTTTACAACGTGCTTGACACACTTTAGTGAAGTAGCAATCGATCAACAGATTGCTCGCTTTTGGGAGTTGGAGGAACTTCCTAAACAGAAGCATTTATCGGCGTCTGATAAGTTTTGTGAAGAAAACTATCAGAAAACCACAAGACGTGATGACAAGGGTCGATATATAGTCACTTTGCCATTCAAAAGTGGCTACCCTACGGAAATAAATTTAGGATTTTCTCGAGGCATCGCTTTGAAGCAATTTCTTCGTGGTGAAGCTCGATTGACTAAAAATCCAGGATTTAAGTTGCAATATGATGAAGTGGTAAAGGATTACTTAAAATCGGATCATATGAAACGGGTCTCGCCTCCTAAGTTTGAGATTTCACCATCTCACTATTATTTACCGCATCATGCGGTATTGAAGCCAGAGAGTACTACAACGAAAGTTCGGGTAGTTTTCAATGCGTCAAGCTCAACTTCTAACGGTGTTAGCTTGAATGATGTCCTGCACACAGGCCCAGTTCTTCAAGCGGACTTGACGCTTCTGGTATTAAAATGGCGTTTTTTTAAATATGTCTTCAATGGCGACATTCAGCAGATGTACCGCCAGATCCTTGTTGATCCAGAGCATTCTGCGTTCCAACGAATCCTATACAGAAGCTCTCCTGATGATATGATTCAGGATTATGAGCTGAAAACTGTTACGTTCGGCGTAAACTGCGCACCATACCTAGCCATTCGAACCATGCTGCAATTGGCAGATGATGTTCAACAGCAGTATCCTCTTGCTGCGCAAATTTTGCGGCATTTCACTTATGTCGATGATGCTTTAGCTGGAGCTTATAGCTGTTCTAGATTCTGCCGGTTTTGCAATGCGTAAATGGACTGCAAATGTATCTAGCCTTTTAGCAGACCTACCGACAGAGCATCTTCTGCGAGAAAACTTTTTAAAGCTAGAAGATGCTAGTTGTGCCAAGGCCTTAGGTGTCCGTTGGAATGCCACTTCCGATTTATTTTATTTCACTGCCAAACAGTTAGAAATGAAAACATCCTACACTAAACGCGAGGTTCTATCTGTCATCGCACAACTTTTTGATCCTGCAGGTTGGCTAGCACCTGTTGTGGTAACAGCTAAAATTCTTATGCAGCGTATCTGGTTGGATGAAATCGATTGGGATGAAAATATTCCTGCCCACAGTTTTCAAACTTGGCAAACTTTTCTGATGGATTATGAAACCATTAATAACATTCGCATACCTCGTTATGTTAGTTATTCACCCAATTCTGAGATAGAATCTCATGCCTTTTCTGATGCCTCTGAAAAGGCATTTGCTGCAGCTATTTATATCCGTGTTCAACAAGGTGATTGCATTGTCACTCACCTGCTTTACGCAAAGAGCAAAGTGGCCCCAGTCAAGACGATTTCATTACCTCGTCTTGAACTTTGCGGAGCAACACTTCTCGCTGATATGGTCGACACCCTGTTATCACACCTAGAAATAGATAGGCATCGATTATATTGTTGGACAGACTCCACAATCGTACTTACCTGGCTTTGTAAGCCCCCTTGTTCTTGGACAACGTTTGTAGCGAATAGAGTCTCTAAAATAGCAGACAAGGTTGGCGTAAGAAACTGGTTTCATGTAGAGTCACATGAAAACCCGGCGGATTTAGCCACACGTGGCGTTACACCCCAAGAGCTAATCGATAACGATCTTTGGTGGCATGGGCCATCATGGCTTTCACTCAAACGCTCGTCTTGGCAAAGAAAAAATCAACCTGCAGTTTTAGACACGTCTCTTGAGCGTAAAGCTGTGAAGGTAAACCTTGCATACTTTGCTCAATACGAAGACTTTTGGAGCGTTTCTCTTCTCTCTCGAGAGGTCTAAGAGTGTTAGCTTATGTCTTTCGTTTTCTTCATCGCACGCATCCACGTTTTCGTACTACATTTGTCAAACAATCAACATGTCTTGACAACGCAGAAATTAAACACGTAAAAACACGACTCGTATTGTTATGTCAAAAAATTATCTTTCCTGATGAATATTATAGTTTATAAACTAAAAATATTATCAGCGCCAAGAGTTCGATTATTAGCTTGAATCCATTTCTGCATAATGACGAATTATTGCGTGTTGGTGGGCGATTAGCCTCTTCGCCAATTTTGTCATATGATGAAAGGCATCCGATTATATTGCCATATAACTGCCAGTTTTCACGTCTTTTAGTACGTTTTATTCATGAAATTTCCCTTCATGGAGGAAACCAGTTAGTGCTTCGTCTGTTACGAATGCAATACTGGATTCCACGTGCTAAAAACCTGATAAAAACAACCCTGCACAATTGTAAGACTTGTGTTGTCCATAAAAAGCTACAGAGAACTCAAATTATGGCTGCTCTACCAAAAGACAGAACCGTTATTTCGCGTCCATTCTAGGGATGGGTAGTTCCGGACATGTATAGTTCATGGAACTATGTTCACTCCCGGACATAGTTCCAATCGTTCCATCTGTACGATTTAAGCATGTCCAAACAGTTCCGATTGAAATGAAATATTTTCTAATGAGCAACATAAGCCGACATCTCTTTCGCACTTACCGCACACATATTACTGCTTAGACGAATTGTTTGAGTGATGGCAAGCAAAACGATAATGCTTGTGAGAGAGAATGAATGAAATAATAGACTATATGATATATCGTCATTCTTGTTGTATGCATTGTTCTGTTTGTTTTTGCTTGTAACATAAGAAAGAGAACAATCATGAAATGATATTTAGAATGCTTTTGTTACATTTCCTCTAATACAGAGAACTGTAGGAACTGATAGTTCCGCGGACATGCTTATTATGTTATAAAGTAAGCATGTCCGCGGAACTATTAGATAATTTTTATATATTTTCTTATGCTACAATTTTGTTACTTAATATTTGAACTATATGAATTTTTTTAGCAAATTTTTAAAGTTTCTTTTTTAAATAATTTACAAATATTTTCCTTTATTTTTTTAATTTTGAAATGAAAACACTAAAAAAAAACAAAAAATTGTGTTCAATTTGGTCAGTCAGAGCGTTGTGTTAAAATTATACTTAGAGTATTACAAATTTCCTCTACAGTTCAACAAACAACCACCTCAAACAGATAAATAAAGGAACTAGATACTTAGTTCTGCGGACATATTTCCATTTATTAGTTCCGCTCTATAAAAGAGACGTTCAACAAACAAGCAGCTCAAGCAGATCAAATAAACAAAGGAACTAGATAGTTCCGCGGACATGTTTAAATGAACTAGTTCCGCTCTCTAAAGGAAACGTTCCATGTCCGTTCCGTCTCCGGAACTGTTAAGCACAACCCTAGTCCATTCTCGTCCACTGGCATTGACTTCGCTGGTCCTTTCGACATAAAAAGCTACATCGGTAGATCTTGTCGAATTAGTAAGGGCTATGTGTGCTTATTTGTTTGTTTCGCTACGAAGGCAATTCATCTAGAAGCCACAAGCGACTTGTCAACTGCCACCTTTTTAGCGGCTTTCTCTCGTTTTGTCGCTAGACGCGGCTGCCCAGCAAAGGTCTATTCTGACAATGGTACTAACTTTATTGGCGCTTCCAAAGTACTAAAGAAAGATTTTAGAGATTTTCTAAAGGAATCTCATGACGGTCTTTTAGCTCAGTACATGCAGCAAGAAATTGCATGGCACTTCATTACAGCAGGTGCTCCCCATATGGGAGGCCATTAGGAAGCGGGTGTAAAAAGTTTTAAGACGCATTTTAAGAAAATGGCCGGAAGTATGAGCTATACTTTCGAAGAATTCACAACTTTGCTTAACAGAATCGAAGCTTGTCTTAACTCGAGGCCCCTTACCGCCATGTCCGAAGATCCTGGTGACTTTCAATCTCTGACTCCAGGCCATTTCTTGGTCGGAGGCCCACTTCTCTCACTAGTGGAGCCAGAAATAATTGATCAGCCTCTGACGATCGTCAACCGTTGGCAGAAGGTTAAGGCAATGCATCAGCATTTCTGCACCAGGTGGAAAAATGAATATTTGAAGGAGATGCATAGGCGTGTTAAGTGGAAAAGTCCTCAATTAGATTTAAAAGTAAATGACTTAGTTGTCGTGAAAGAAGACAACTTACCCGCAAATGAATGGCGATTAGGTCGAATATTAAAGACTTACACTGGTAGCGATAATAGAGTTCGCGTCGCCGATGTCCGAACCGAGCGAGGTTGTATAGCTCGACCTATAGTTAAGCTTGTCGCACTTCCGTCTGCGTAGCTAAGTCACTATTTCTCCAAACCACCTGCCTTTCTTGTTTTTCCTTTTTTTGTTTCTTTTTGTCTCGTTTCAGAATGTCCACCACCAACATCGTCAGCGATCTTCTGGAGGAAATGGTTCTCCAGACAGAATCTGAGTTTGGCGCCAGCGAAACGGAGCCTGCAGAAAAACTCGCACCGCCGCGAGCTTCGGTGACAAGCGTGGTCCCGGTCGTAGCCAGCAGTGACGCCAAGACTAGGTGTAGCTTGTGCTCGTTGGAGCATAATCTTCCGTCGTGCCGGCAGTTCCTGGTGATGAACATTGAGGAGCGGTTGCGAGCAGTGTTACTTAACTTTCACTGCTCCAACTGCCTCTCGAGCGGTCATATGAGAAAGGATTGTCGGAGCAATGGAAGATGCCGTCACTGTGGTGACGACCACCATAGCTTGCTCCACTCGCGCCTACGAGTCCGAACTGGTCGGGATCACTCCAGGAGGCCCCATGGTAGGCATTCTCGAGCTAAGAAGGCAACAGCGACTGCTCAAGATGAGCCCATCAGCTCAAAGCCAAGGGGTTATAGACCACCACGTCCGTCGTGGCAGGCACCGCAGTCGACAGCACCGAAAGCGTCTTCGGCTAGGGACCACCTCCCGAAGCGGTGCCCCCCTCAAAAGAGATCGCTGTCGAATGCACCGTCAGCGTCTTTGGAAAGGGACTCTTTCCCGAGGCGATCTCCCCCAGAGCAACCGACAGCAAAAAACCTCCAACGCGTCACCTCACTGCTCCCCACTGTTATGGTGCGGGCCTGGGCAAATGGTCGCCTCGTCTCAGAGCGCGCTATCCTGGATGCCTGTCTCCCGCAGACGACAATTGCCAAAGCTTTGGTTCTGAAGTGGAGGCTGCCGACGTCGGTGGTTGATGGCACTGAGGTGTGCGCTCTGATGATCCGGGGTCAGTATGAGTCTAGCGTCCGCATTGAAACGACAGGTAGGGTCGAGCGGCGGTTGGAGGTCGTGACACCGATCAAGAGTATCGACGAGCGGATCAGACAGGGATTCCCAAATTTAAATTTGGCTGATCCAAACTTTTATGTTTCATCGCCGGTCCATATTCTGCTTGGGAGTGATGTGTATGCGCGCGTGATGCAGCCGGGAATCTTCCCATCCGGATTTGGCATGCCATTAGCGCAAAATTCAATTTTTGGCTGGGTGCTATCTGGTCAAGGTGCCTGGTAATCTAAGATTGCATTCCTGCAAAGCGGGCGGGATGTTAACGCCACTGGTGGTTGCCCGTTGCTGCCGCTCTTATATATGTATATATTTCCTTTTTTTCTTTTGGGCAGCGCTTCTCGCTGCCTTTGTTTTAACTTTGTTAGTTTTAAGTTGATTACTAATAAACTGACCACGGTCTCTTGAAGTTCAACCCTCCGCGAGTTTTTATATTCAAAAAGGTTTTTAGTGCGCGCCCCCAAATTTAACCTTCTACACGGATTATAAAAAAGTGTTTAGAATCTCACTCGAATCAGAGATTTACATTGGTCCTTCGCGAGCCGTTTTTTTTGTAAAACCCGCGGACATTAAAATAAAAGCCTTAGCTTTTTTTAAAAAAAAGGAGAAAAGAAAACACAAAGACAAAAGTGCCAACAACTTCTGCAGCATCAACAGCATCTGCAGCATCAACAACTCCGGCAGCATCAACAGCATCTGCAGCATCAACAACATCTGCAGCATCAACAACATCTGCAGCATCAACACCAAGCAAATTTTGGGAAAAATAAGGTAGGATTTTTTATTCTAATTATTTAATTATTTTGGAAAAAAGTGACATTAGCTCGGTTCGAAAAATTCATTCCGCTGTTTTTTTTTATATTTTTTAATCAAGTGAATTTTTTATCTTCATTCGTTATAAAATTGTATATATTGATTTGGCATTTTTTTCTTTTTTGTACATAAATACAGTACAATTTTTTGCTTTGCCGCCAAAAATTACATATATACAATTTTATTTACAAAAAGTGCGCGATCTTAGAGAAATTCATTGGTATATAAATACATATTTGTTTTGTGCATATTTAAGCTGTGACTTTGCCAAAAATATTTAGTGAGCTCCCATTTGGACTCTTTGTTTAAGGCAGCTACAATAACAATTTGTAGTGTCTGCAGTGGGAGCGCAATATTTTCCTTTTACGCTTTGTGCGATATACGCATTGTTCAAAGCTAACAGCGAGGCTTTGTGCTTACAGAAGTCACCCCCATTTGGTGCTTTACACAGGCTTACGCTCTCGCCCACGCAATTTTTTTGCACTCGTTTTGTGCTTTGTCCGCAGCTGAGCCTGCAATTGAACTTGCCGCGCTCGCAGTCGTGCCCTTTACCGACTGTGATTGAGTGCACGTCTTAGTAGTAAGAGAGTGCACAGGTGGTACAGTGGGACGAAGACACAAATTTTGCGGTCAAAATAAAATATATTGGCGAAAATTTTTCTAAGTCATTTCGAAGCGCAAAAGACTTAGAAAAATAGAGGAGAGTGTTAATAAGCTGCACAGTAGGACAGACACAACAAAAAAAAATTTTTTTTTTAAATTTTCTTGTTTCAATACAAAAATTTTTTTTTCTTATTTGTTTGTGCACAATAAAATACAAAAATAAAAATAATTTTATATTGTTTTAATATAAATTGTGCTTTTCTCAAGTTTCTTTGGACAATTTTATTTTAGGTACTTTTGGTTGTTTTTTCTTATCAAATTTGTTTTGTTTTTTGGTTTTTTTATTTTTAATCGTCAATTTAGTTCGTCAAAGTGTTTACAAAAAACACAAATAAAATAAATATGTCGCAACTAAAGACTTTTATTCGTCTGTGCGAAGCGCTAGTGGAGTCTGAAACAGATTTTAATCTTGTTGAAACTCATGACGTTTTCTCGCTGGAAGCTGAAAGTGATGAGCTTAAAGCCCAGTGGAGAAAGGTCAAAGCAGCGTATGATACTTGCATGGAGAAGATGGCTTCTGATGAGGATTCAGATATTGAGCCCTTAAAAAAGAAATATAAAAACTGCTACCATTCATACATTCGGGTAGCAGGAAAAATATCTGAGCTCTCTCAACAGAAGACTCCAAAGCAATCAGCTGCTCCAGAGCCTGCGCCAGTAATAGGCCACAGTATGCCTGTGCCACCATGCGATACTGAGGTTTTCTGTGGGGATTACCTCTCATGGCCGTCCTTTAGGGACATGTTTACGGCCATCTATATAACAAACTCGCGGCTTACTTCAGTGGAAAAACTTTTTCATCTGAATAATAAAACTCGGGGTGAAGCTAAAGAGATTGTTAGACAATCCCCTTTAACCAATGAGGGTTTTGCGCAAGCATGGCAAAATTTGTCTGACCGATACGAGAATAAACGTATCTTGGTCAACAGCCAGCTTAAGATACTGTTTAATTTGCCACATGTGCCAAAAGAATCTGGCACAGATCTCAAAAGTCTTCAAAGAGATATCAATGGTTGTATTTTTGCACTCAAAATGCACAACATTGATATTTCTAATTGGGATGCAATTTTTGTGTACCTTTGCTCTACGCGATTGCCGGAGGTCACGCTCTCCTTATGGGAGCAGTCCATTGTGAATAAAAATCAGATTCCAAAGTGGACTCAGATTCCTCGATAATTTTCTGACAAATCGGTTTCAAACACTCGAAACCGTGTCCGACATTCGCAGCTCAACCGGCACGGTACCGAAATCAAATTCATTGCCTTCTTCTTCCAACTCCAGACTAAACCAGAGCAATTCATCTGGTAAAAGGGTTAACAATTACCAAATTAAAATTAACCCTACAAATTGCAAGCTCTGTTCTACAGAGCAGCACCCGCTACGTTCGTGCCCACGTTTTTTAAAAATGAATGCTAAGGAGCGGCTAACAATTGTTCGCAAAAATAACTTGTGCATCAATTGCTTATCGAACGCCCATTTAGCAAACGATTGCAAAAGTCAATACACGTGTATGACGTGCAAGCAGCGTCACAACACGCTTTTGCATCGCGACTCAAATGCAGAGCCTTCTGCTCAGAGTGTCGACTCGAGCAGGCCGAATTCGCGCCCAAACCCTTCCAACAATAGCTCACAATCTCACGCTACCCAATTACAGTCCACTACCAACGACATTCAGTCTTGTTTTGCTTCTAGTACCAAACACGTATTGCTTGGTACTGCAATGGTGACCATATGCCATCTAGGAGCAGCGTATACGACCAGAGCTCTTATCGACTCTGGCTCTGAAGGTACGTTTGTATCTGAAAAATTGCAGAAGCTTCTGAAGTTACCCACGAGATCTGTGAATGCCTAAGTTTCGGGTTTAAATAACGCAGTATCGGCGCAAGTCACAAAAACTTGTGACTTGATCATTAGTTCTCCCAAAAACAGGCAATTCCAAATAGAAGCTACAGCCTTTGTGCTGTCACGCTTAACTGGAAACCTGCCGTCGTGTTCCGTTGATCCTTTTTTGTGTGAAAGTTTGCCCAATTTACAATTGGCTGACCCACACTTCTTTAGAAGCGGTCCGATAGATGTACTCATCGGTGGCGATTTGTACCATGCCAAAATTCTTGATGGCATTAAGAGGAATATTCTGGGATCACTTTTGGCTCAAGAAACTGTGTTCGGCTGGATGTTTACTGGGCCCCTTCCGCGTAGCGAAATATCAAGCTTTACAACGTGCTTGACACACTTTAGTGAAGTAGCAATCGATCAACAGATTGCTCGCTTTTGGGAGTTGGAGGAACTTCCTAAACAGAAGCATTTATCGGCGTCTGATAAGTTTTGTGAAGAAAACTATCAGAAAACCACAAGACGTGATGACAAGGGTCGATATATAGTCACTTTGCCATTCAAAAGTGGCTACCCTACGGAAATAAATTTAGGATTTTCTCGAGGCATCGCTTTGAAGCAATTTCTTCGTGGTGAAGCTCGATTGACTAAAAATCCAGGATTTAAGTTGCAATATGATGAAGTGGTAAAGGATTACTTAAAATCGGATCATATGAAACGGGTCTCGCCTCCTAAGTTTGAGATTTCACCATCTCACTATTATTTACCGCATCATGCGGTATTGAAGCCAGAGAGTACTACAACGAAAGTTCGGGTAGTTTTCAATGCGTCAAGCTCAACTTCTAACGGTGTTAGCTTGAATGATGTCCTGCACACAGGCCCAGTTCTTCAAGCGGACTTGACGCTTCTGGTATTAAAATGGCGTTTTTTTAAATATGTCTTCAATGGCGACATTCAGCAGATGTACCGCCAGATCCTTGTTGATCCAGAGCATTCTGCGTTCCAACGAATCCTATACAGAAGCTCTCCTGATGATATGATTCAGGATTATGAGCTGAAAACTGTTACGTTCGGCGTAAACTGCGCACCATACCTAGCCATTCGAACCATGCTGCAATTGGCAGATGATGTTCAACAGCAGTATCCTCTTGCTGCGCAAATTTTGCGGCATTTCACTTATGTCGATGATGCTTTAGCTGGAGCTTATAGCTGTTCTAGATTCTGCCGGTTTTGCAATGCGTAAATGGACTGCAAATGTATCTAGCCTTTTAGCAGACCTACCGACAGAGCATCTTCTGCGAGAAAACTTTTTAAAGCTAGAAGATGCTAGTTGTGCCAAGGCCTTAGGTGTCCGTTGGAATGCCACTTCCGATTTATTTTATTTCACTGCCAAACAGTTAGAAATGAAAACATCCTACACTAAACGCGAGGTTCTATCTGTCATCGCACAACTTTTTGATCCTGCAGGTTGGCTAGCACCTGTTGTGGTAACAGCTAAAATTCTTATGCAGCGTATCTGGTTGGATGAAATCGATTGGGATGAAAATATTCCTGCCCACAGTTTTCAAACTTGGCAAACTTTTCTGATGGATTATGAAACCATTAATAACATTCGCATACCTCGTTATGTTAGTTATTCACCCAATTCTGAGATAGAATCTCATGCCTTTTCTGATGCCTCTGAAAAGGCATTTGCTGCAGCTATTTATATCCGTGTTCAACAAGGTGATTGCATTGTCACTCACCTGCTTTACGCAAAGAGCAAAGTGGCCCCAGTCAAGACGATTTCATTACCTCGTCTTGAACTTTGCGGAGCAACACTTCTCGCTGATATGGTCGACACCCTGTTATCACACCTAGAAATAGATAGGCATCGATTATATTGTTGGACAGACTCCACAATCGTACTTACCTGGCTTTGTAAGCCCCCTTGTTCTTGGACAACGTTTGTAGCGAATAGAGTCTCTAAAATAGCAGACAAGGTTGGCGTAAGAAACTGGTTTCATGTAGAGTCACATGAAAACCCGGCGGATTTAGCCACACGTGGCGTTACACCCCAAGAGCTAATCGATAACGATCTTTGGTGGCATGGGCCATCATGGCTTTCACTCAAACGCTCGTCTTGGCAAAGAAAAAATCAACCTGCAGTTTTAGACACGTCTCTTGAGCGTAAAGCTGTGAAGGTAAACCTTGCATACTTTGCTCAATACGAAGACTTTTGGAGCGTTTCTCTTCTCTCTCGAGAGGTCTAAGAGTGTTAGCTTATGTCTTTCGTTTTCTTCATCGCACGCATCCACGTTTTCGTACTACATTTGTCAAACAATCAACATGTCTTGACAACGCAGAAATTAAACACGTAAAAACACGACTCGTATTGTTATGTCAAAAAATTATCTTTCCTGATGAATATTATAGTTTATAAACTAAAAATATTATCAGCGCCAAGAGTTCGATTATTAGCTTGAATCCATTTCTGCATAATGACGAATTATTGCGTGTTGGTGGGCGATTAGCCTCTTCGCCAATTTTGTCATATGATGAAAGGCATCCGATTATATTGCCATATAACTGCCAGTTTTCACGTCTTTTAGTACGTTTTATTCATGAAATTTCCCTTCATGGAGGAAACCAGTTAGTGCTTCGTCTGTTACGAATGCAATACTGGATTCCACGTGCTAAAAACCTGATAAAAACAACCCTGCACAATTGTAAGACTTGTGTTGTCCATAAAAAGCTACAGAGAACTCAAATTATGGCTGCTCTACCAAAAGACAGAACCGTTATTTCGCGTCCATTCTCGTCCACTGGCATTGACTTCGCTGGTCCTTTCGACATAAAAAGCTACATCGGTAGATCTTGTCGAATTAGTAAGGGCTATGTGTGCTTATTTGTTTGTTTCGCTACGAAGGCAATTCATCTAGAAGCCACAAGCGACTTGTCAACTGCCACCTTTTTAGCGGCTTTCTCTCGTTTTGTCGCTAGACGCGGCTGCCCAGCAAAGGTCTATTCTGACAATGGTACTAACTTTATTGGCGCTTCCAAAGTACTAAAGAAAGATTTTAGAGATTTTCTAAAGGAATCTCATGACGGTCTTTTAGCTCAGTACATGCAGCAAGAAATTGCATGGCACTTCATTACAGCAGGTGCTCCCCATATGGGAGGCCATTAGGAAGCGGGTGTAAAAAGTTTTAAGACGCATTTTAAGAAAATGGCCGGAAGTATGAGCTATACTTTCGAAGAATTCACAACTTTGCTTAACAGAATCAAAGCTTGTCTTAACTCGAGGCCCCTTACCGCCATGTCCGAAGATCCTGGTGACTTTCAATCTCTGACTCCAGGCCATTTCTTGGTCGGAGGCCCACTTCTCTCACTAGTGGAGCCAGAAATAATTGATCAGCCTCTGACGATCGTCAACCGTTGGCAGAAGGTTAAGGCAATGCATCAGCATTTCTGCACCAGGTGGAAAAATGAATATTTGAAGGAGATGCATAGGCGTGTTAAGTGGAAAAGTCCTCAATTAGATTTAAAAGTAAATGACTTAGTTGTCGTGAAAGAAGACAACTTACCCGCAAATGAATGGCGATTAGGTCGAATATTAAAGACTTACACTGGTAGCGATAATAGAGTTCGCGTCGCCGATGTCCGAACCGAGCGAGGTTGTATAGCTCGACCTATAGTTAAGCTTGTCGCACTTCCGTCTGCGTAGCTAAGTCACTATTTCTCCAAACCACCTGCCTTTCTTGTTTTTCCTTTTTTTGTTTCTTTTTGTCTCGTTTCAGAATGTCCACCACCAACATCGTCAGCGATCTTCTGGAGGAAATGGTTCTCCAGACAGAATCTGAGTTTGGCGCCAGCGAAACGGAGCCTGCAGAAAAACTCGCACCGCCGCGAGCTTCGGTGACAAGCGTGGTCCCGGTCGTAGCCAGCAGTGACGCCAAGACTAGGTGTAGCTTGTGCTCGTTGGAGCATAATCTTCCGTCGTGCCGGCAGTTCCTGGTGATGAACATTGAGGAGCGGTTGCGAGCAGTGTTACTTAACTTTCACTGCTCCAACTGCCTCTCGAGCGGTCATATGAGAAAGGATTGTCGGAGCAATGGAAGATGCCGTCACTGTGGTGACGACCACCATAGCTTGCTCCACTCGCGCCTACGAGTCCGAACTGGTCGGGATCACTCCAGGAGGCCCCATGGTAGGCATTCTCGAGCTAAGAAGGCAACAGCGACTGCTCAAGATGAGCCCATCAGCTCAAAGCCAAGGGGTTATAGACCACCACGTCCGTCGTGGCAGGCACCGCAGTCGACAGCACCGAAAGCGTCTTCGGCTAGGGACCACCTCCCGAAGCGGTGCCCCCCTCAAAAGAGATCGCTGTCGAATGCACCGTCAGCGTCTTTGGAAAGGGACTCTTTCCCGAGGCGATCTCCCCCAGAGCAACCGACAGCAAAAAACCTCCAACGCGTCACCTCACTGCTCCCCACTGTTATGGTGCGGGCCTGGGCAAATGGTCGCCTCGTCTCAGAGCGCGCTATCCTGGATGCCTGTCTCCCGCAGACGACAATTGCCAAAGCTTTGGTTCTGAAGTGGAGGCTGCCGACGTCGGTGGTTGATGGCACTGAGGTGTGCGCTCTGATGATCCGGGGTCAGTATGAGTCTAGCGTCCGCATTGAAACGACAGGTAGGGTCGAGCGGCGGTTGGAGGTCGTGACACCGATCAAGAGTATCGACGAGCGGATCAGACAGGGATTCCCAAATTTAAATTTGGCTGATCCAAACTTTTATGTTTCATCGCCGGTCCATATTCTGCTTGGGAGTGATGTGTATGCGCGCGTGATGCAGCCGGGAATCTTCCCATCCGGATTTGGCATGCCATTAGCGCAAAATTCAATTTTTGGCTGGGTGCTATCTGGTCAAGGTGCCTGGTAATCTAAGATTGCATTCCTGCAAAGCGGGCGGGATGTTAACGCCACTGGTGGTTGCCCGTTGCTGCCGCTCTTATATATGTATATATTTCCTTTTTTTCTTTTGGGCAGCGCTTCTCGCTGCCTTTGTTTTAACTTTGTTAGTTTTAAGTTGATTACTAATAAACTGACCACGGTCTCTTGAAGTTCAACCCTCCGCGAGTTTTTATATTCAAAAAGGTTTTTAGTGCGCGCCCCCAAATTTAACCTTCTACACGGATTATAAAAAAGTGTTTAGAATCTCACTCGAATCAGAGATTTACATTGGTCCTTCGCGAGCCGTTTTTTTTGTAAAACCCGCGGACATTAAAATAAAAGCCTTAGCTTTTTTTAAAAAAAAGGAGAAAAGAAAACACAAAGACAAAAGTGCCAACAACTTCTGCAGCATCAACAGCATCTGCAGCATCAACAACTCCGGCAGCATCAACAGCATCTGCAGCATCAACAACATCTGCAGCATCAACAACATCTGCAGCATCAACACCAAGCAAATTTTGGGAAAAATAAGGTAGGATTTTTTATTCTAATTATTTAATTATTTTGGAAAAAAGTGACATTAGCTCGGTTCGAAAAATTCATTCCGCTGTTTTTTTTTATATTTTTTAATCAAGTGAATTTTTTATCTTCATTCGTTATAAAATTGTATATATTGATTTGGCATTTTTTTCTTTTTTGTACATAAATACAGTACAATTTTTTGCTTTGCCGCCAAAAATTACATATATACAATTTTATTTACAAAAAGTGCGCGATCTTAGAGAAATTCATTGGTATATAAATACATATTTGTTTTGTGCATATTTAAGCTGTGACTTTGCCAAAAATATTTAGTGAGCTCCCATTTGGACTCTTTGTTTAAGGCAGCTACAATAACAATTTGTAGTGTCTGCAGTGGGAGCGCAATATTTTCCTTTTACGCTTTGTGCGATATACGCATTGTTCAAAGCTAACAGCGAGGCTTTGTGCTTACAGAAGTCACCCCCATTTGGTGCTTTACACAGGCTTACGCTCTCGCCCACGCAATTTTTTTGCACTCGTTTTGTGCTTTGTCCGCAGCTGAGCCTGCAATTGAACTTGCCGCGCTCGCAGTCGTGCCCTTTACCGACTGTGATTGAGTGCACGTCTTAGTAGTAAGAGAGTGCACAGGTGGTACAGTGGGACGAAGACACAAATTTTGCGGTCAAAATAAAATATATTGGCGAAAATTTTTCTAAGTCATTTCGAAGCGCAAAAGACTTAGAAAAATAGAGGAGAGTGTTAATAAGCTGCACAGTAGGACAGACACAACAAAAAAAAATTTTTTTTTTAAATTTTCTTGTTTCAATACAAAAATTTTTTTTTCTTATTTGTTTGTGCACAATAAAATACAAAAATAAAAATAATTTTATATTGTTTTAATATAAATTGTGCTTTTCTCAAGTTTCTTTGGACAATTTTATTTTAGGTACTTTTGGTTGTTTTTTCTTATCAAATTTTTTTTGTTTTTTGGTTTTTTTATTTTTAATCGTCAATTTAGTTCGTCAAAGTGTTTACAAAAAACACAAATAAAATAAATATGTCGCAACTAAAGACTTTTATTCGTCTGTGCGAAGCGCTAGTGGAGTCTGAAACAGATTTTAATCTTGTTGAAACTCATGACGTTTTCTCGCTGGAAGCTGAAAGTGATGAGCTTAAAGCCCAGTGGAGAAAGGTCAAAGCAGCGTATGATACTTGCATGGAGAAGATGGCTTCTGATGAGGATTCAGATATTGAGCCCTTAAAAAAGAAATATAAAAACTGCTACCATTCATACATTCGGGTAGCAGGAAAAATATCTGAGCTCTCTCAACAGAAGACTCCAAAGCAATCAGCTGCTCCAGAGCCTGCGCCAGTAATAGGCCACAGTATGCCTGTGCCACCATGCGATACTGAGGTTTTCTGTGGGGATTACCTCTCATGGCCGTCCTTTAGGGACATGTTTACGGCCATCTATATAACAAACTCGCGGCTTACTTCAGTGGAAAAACTTTTTCATCTGAATAATAAAACTCGGGGTGAAGCTAAAGAGATTGTTAGACAATCCCCTTTAACCAATGAGGGTTTTGCGCAAGCATGGCAAAATTTGTCTGACCGATACGAGAATAAACGTATCTTGGTCAACAGCCAGCTTAAGATACTGTTTAATTTGCCACATGTGCCAAAAGAATCTGGCACAGATCTCAAAAGTCTTCAAAGAGATATCAATGGTTGTATTTTTGCACTCAAAATGCACAACATTGATATTTCTAATTGGGATGCAATTTTTGTGTACCTTTGCTCTACGCGATTGCCGGAGGTCACGCTCTCCTTATGGGAGCAGTCCATTGTGAATAAAAATCAGATTCCAAAGTGGACCGACCTCGATAATTTTCTGACAAATCGGTTTCAAACACTCGAAACCGTGTCCGACATTCGCAGCTCAACCGGCACGGTACCGAAATCAAATTCATTGCCTTCTTCTTCCAACTCCAGACTAAACCAGAGCAATTCATCTGGTAAAAGGGTTAACAATTACCAAATTAAAATTAACCCTACAAATTGCAAGCTCTGTTCTACAGAGCAGCACCCGCTACGTTCGTGCCCACGTTTTTTAAAAATGAATGCTAAGGAGCGGCTAACAATTGTTCGCAAAAATAACTTGTGCATCAATTGCTTATCGAACGCCCATTTAGCAAACGATTGCAAAAGTCAATACACGTGTATGACGTGCAAGCAGCGTCACAACACGCTTTTGCATCGCGACTCAAATGCAGAGCCTTCTGCTCAGAGTGTCGACTCGAGCAGGCCGAATTCGCGCCCAAACCCTTCCAACAATAGCTCACAATCTCACGCTACCCAATTACAGTCCACTACCAACGACATTCAGTCTTGTTTTGCTTCTAGTACCAAACACGTATTGCTTGGTACTGCAATGGTGACCATATGCCATCTAGGAGCAGCGTATACGACCAGAGCTCTTATCGACTCTGGCTCTGAAGGTACGTTTGTATCTGAAAAATTGCAGAAGCTTCTGAAGTTACCCACGAGATCTGTGAATGCTCAAGTTTCGGGTTTAAATAACGCAGTATCGGCGCAAGTCACAAAAGCTTGTGACTCATTAGTTCACAATCACATCATTAGTTCTCCCAAAAACAGGCAATTCCAAATAGAAGCTACAGCCTTTGTGCTGTCACGCTTAACTGGAAACCTGCCGTCGTGTTCCGTTGATCCTTCTTTGTGTGAAAGTTTGCCCAATTTACAATTGGCTGACCCACACTTCTTTAGAAGCGGTCCGATAGATGTACTCATCGGTGGCGATTTGTACCATGCCAAAATTCTTGATGGCATTAAGAGGAATATTCTGGGATCACTTTTGGCTCAAGAAACTGTGTTCGGCTGGATGTTTACTGGGCCCCTTCCGCGTAGCGAAATATCAAGCTTTACAACGTGCTTGACACACTTTAGTGAAGTAGCAATCGATCAACAGATTGCTCGCTTTTGGGAGTTGGAGGAACTTCCTAAACAGAAGCATTTATCGGCGTCTGATAAGTTTTGTGAAGAAAACTATCAGAAAACCACAAGACGTGATGACAAGGGTCGATATATAGTCACTTTGCCATTCAAAAGTGGCTACCCTACGGAAATAAATTTAGGATTTTCTCGAGGCATCGCTTTGAAGCAATTTCTTCGTGGTGAAGCTCGATTGACTAAAAATCCAGGATTTAAGTTGCAATATGATGAAGTGGTAAAGGATTACTTAAAATCGGATCATATGAAACGGGTCTCGCCTCCTAAGTTTGAGATTTCACCATCTCACTATTATTTACCGCATCATGCGGTATTGAAGCCAGAGAGTACTACAACGAAAGTTCGGGTAGTTTTCAATGCGTCAAGCTCAACTTCTAACGGTGTTAGCTTGAATGATGTCCTGCACACAGGCCCAGTTCTTCAAGCGGACTTGACGCTTCTGGTATTAAAATGGCGTTTTTTTAAATATGTCTTCAATGGCGACATTCAGCAGATGTACCGCCAGATCCTTGTTGATCCAGAGCATTCTGCGTTCCAACGAATCCTATACAGAAGCTCTCCTGATGATATGATTCAGGATTATGAGCTGAAAACTGTTACGTTCGGCGTAAACTGCGCACCATACCTAGCCATTCGAACCATGCTGCAATTGGCAGATGATGTTCAACAGCAGTATCCTCTTGCTGCGCAAATTTTGCGGCATTTCACTTATGTCGATGATGCTTTAGCTGGAGCTTATAGCTGTTCTAGATTCTGCCGGTTTTGCAATGCGTAAATGGACTGCAAATGTATCTAGCCTTTTAGCAGACCTACCGACAGAGCATCTTCTGCGAGAAAACTTTTTAAAGCTAGAAGATGCTAGTTGTGCCAAGGCCTTAGGTGTCCGTTGGAATGCCACTTCCGATTTATTTTATTTCACTGCCAAACAGTTAGAAATGAAAACATCCTACACTAAACGCGAGGTTCTATCTGTCATCGCACAACTTTTTGATCCTGCAGGTTGGCTAGCACCTGTTGTGGTAACAGCTAAAATTCTTATGCAGCGTATCTGGTTGGATGAAATCGATTGGGATGAAAATATTCCTGCCCACAGTTTTCAAACTTGGCAAACTTTTCTGATGGATTATGAAACCATTAATAACATTCGCATACCTCGTTATGTTAGTTATTCACCCAATTCTGAGATAGAATCTCATGCCTTTTCTGATGCCTCTGAAAAGGCATTTGCTGCAGCTATTTATATCCGTGTTCAACAAGGTGATTGCATTGTCACTCACCTGCTTTACGCAAAGAGCAAAGTGGCCCCAGTCAAGACGATTTCATTACCTCGTCTTGAACTTTGCGGAGCAACACTTCTCGCTGATATGGTCGACACCCTGTTATCACACCTAGAAATAGATAGGCATCGATTATATTGTTGGACAGACTCCACAATCGTACTTACCTGGCTTTGTAAGCCCCCTTGTTCTTGGACAACGTTTGTAGCGAATAGAGTCTCTAAAATAGCAGACAAGGTTGGCGTAAGAAACTGGTTTCATGTAGAGTCACATGAAAACCCGGCGGATTTAGCCACACGTGGCGTTACACCCCAAGAGCTAATCGATAACGATCTTTGGTGGCATGGGCCATCATGGCTTTCACTCAAACGCTCGTCTTGGCAAAGAAAAAATCAACCTGCAGTTTTAGACACGTCTCTTGAGCGTAAAGCTGTGAAGGTAAACCTTGCATACTTTGCTCAATACGAAGACTTTTGGAGCGTTTCTCTTCTCTCTCGAGAGGTCTAAGAGTGTTAGCTTATGTCTTTCGTTTTCTTCATCGCACGCATCCACGTTTTCGTACTACATTTGTCAAACAATCAACATGTCTTGACAACGCAGAAATTAAACACGTAAAAACACGACTCGTATTGTTATGTCAAAAAATTATCTTTCCTGATGAATATTATAGTTTATAAACTAAAAATATTATCAGCGCCAAGAGTTCGATTATTAGCTTGAATCCATTTCTGCATAATGACGAATTATTGCGTGTTGGTGGGCGATTAGCCTCTTCGCCAATTTTGTCATATGATGAAAGGCATCCGATTATATTGCCATATAACTGCCAGTTTTCACGTCTTTTAGTACGTTTTATTCATGAAATTTCCCTTCATGGAGGAAACCAGTTAGTGCTTCGTCTGTTACGAATGCAATACTGGATTCCACGTGCTAAAAACCTGATAAAAACAACCCTGCACAATTGTAAGACTTGTGTTGTCCATAAAAAGCTACAGAGAACTCAAATTATGGCTGCTCTACCAAAAGACAGAACCGTTATTTCGCGTCCATTCTCGTCCACTGGCATTGACTTCGCTGGTCCTTTCGACATAAAAAGCTACATCGGTAGATCTTGTCGAATTAGTAAGGGCTATGTGTGCTTATTTGTTTGTTTCGCTACGAAGGCAATTCATCTAGAAGCCACAAGCGACTTGTCAACTGCCACCTTTTTAGCGGCTTTCTCTCGTTTTGTCGCTAGACGCGGCTGCCCAGCAAAGGTCTATTCTGACAATGGTACTAACTTTATTGGCGCTTCCAAAGTACTAAAGAAAGATTTTAGAGATTTTCTAAAGGAATCTCATGACGGTCTTTTAGCTCAGTACATGCAGCAAGAAATTGCATGGCACTTCATTACAGCAGGTGCTCCCCATATGGGAGGCCATTAGGAAGCGGGTGTAAAAAGTTTTAAGACGCATTTTAAGAAAATGGCCGGAAGTATGAGCTATACTTTCGAAGAATTCACAACTTTGCTTAACAGAATCGAAGCTTGTCTTAACTCGAGGCCCCTTACCGCCATGTCCGAAGATCCTGGTGACTTTCAATCTCTGACTCCAGGCCATTTCTTGGTCGGAGGCCCACTTCTCTCACTAGTGGAGCCAGAAATAATTGATCAGCCTCTGACGATCGTCAACCGTTGGCAGAAGGTTAAGGCAATGCATCAGCATTTCTGCACCAGGTGGAAAAATGAATATTTGAAGGAGATGCATAGGCGTGTTAAGTGGAAAAGTCCTCAATTAGATTTAAAAGTAAATGACTTAGTTGTCGTGAAAGAAGACAACTTACCCGCAAATGAATGGCGATTAGGTCGAATATTAAAGACTTACACTGGTAGCGATAATAGAGTTCGCGTCGCCGATGTCCGAACCGAGCGAGGTTGTATAGCTCGACCTATAGTTAAGCTTGTCGCACTTCCGTCTGCGTAGCTAAGTCACTATTTCTCCAAACCACCTGCCTTTCTTGTTTTTCCTTTTTTTGTTTCTTTTTGTCTCGTTTCAGAATGTCCACCACCAACATCGTCAGCGATCTTCTGGAGGAAATGGTTCTCCAGACAGAATCTGAGTTTGGCGCCAGCGAAACGGAGCCTGCAGAAAAACTCGCACCGCCGCGAGCTTCGGTGACAAGCGTGGTCCCGGTCGTAGCCAGCAGTGACGCCAAGACTAGGTGTAGCTTGTGCTCGTTGGAGCATAATCTTCCGTCGTGCCGGCAGTTCCTGGTGATGAACATTGAGGAGCGGTTGCGAGCAGTGTTACTTAACTTTCACTGCTCCAACTGCCTCTCGAGCGGTCATATGAGAAAGGATTGTCGGAGCAATGGAAGATGCCGTCACTGTGGTGACGACCACCATAGCTTGCTCCACTCGCGCCTACGAGTCCGAACTGGTCGGGATCACTCCAGGAGGCCCCATGGTAGGCATTCTCGAGCTAAGAAGGCAACAGCGACTGCTCAAGATGAGCCCATCAGCTCAAAGCCAAGGGGTTATAGACCACCACGTCCGTCGTGGCAGGCACCGCAGTCGACAGCACCGAAAGCGTCTTCGGCTAGGGACCACCTCCCGAAGCGGTGCCCCCCTCAAAAGAGATCGCTGTCGAATGCACCGTCAGCGTCTTTGGAAAGGGACTCTTTCCCGAGGCGATCTCCCCCAGAGCAACCGACAGCAAAAAACCTCCAACGCGTCACCTCACTGCTCCCCACTGTTATGGTGCGGGCCTGGGCAAATGGTCGCCTCGTCTCAGAGCGCGCTATCCTGGATGCCTGTCTCCCGCAGACGACAATTGCCAAAGCTTTGGTTCTGAAGTGGAGGCTGCCGACGTCGGTGGTTGATGGCACTGAGGTGTGCGCTCTGATGATCCGGGGTCAGTATGAGTCTAGCGTCCGCATTGAAACGACAGGTAGGGTCGAGCGGCGGTTGGAGGTCGTGACACCGATCAAGAGTATCGACGAGCGGATCAGACAGGGATTCCCAAATTTAAATTTGGCTGATCCAAACTTTTATGTTTCATCGCCGGTCCATATTCTGCTTGGGAGTGATGTGTATGCGCGCGTGATGCAGCCGGGAATCTTCCCATCCGGATTTGGCATGCCATTAGCGCAAAATTCAATTTTTGGCTGGGTGCTATCTGGTCAAGGTGCCTGGTAATCTAAGATTGCATTCCTGCAAAGCGGGCGGGATGTTAACGCCACTGGTGGTTGCCCGTTGCTGCCGCTCTTATATATGTATATATTTCCTTTTTTTCTTTTGGGCAGCGCTTCTCGCTGCCTTTGTTTTAACTTTGTTAGTTTTAAGTTGATTACTAATAAACTGACCACGGTCTCTTGAAGTTCAACCCTCCGCGAGTTTTTATATTCAAAAAGGTTTTTAGTGCGCGCCCCCAAATTTAACCTTCTACACGGATTATAAAAAAGTGTTTAGAATCTCACTCGAATCAGAGATTTACATTGGTCCTTCGCGAGCCGTTTTTTTTGTAAAACCCGCGGACATTAAAATAAAAGCCTTAGCTTTTTTTAAAAAAAAGGAGAAAAGAAAACACAAAGACAAAAGTGCCAACAACTTCTGCAGCATCAACAGCATCTGCAGCATCAACAACTCCGGCAGCATCAACAGCATCTGCAGCATCAACAACATCTGCAGCATCAACAACATCTGCAGCATCAACACCAAGCAAATTTTGGGAAAAATAAGGTAGGATTTTTTATTCTAATTATTTAATTATTTTGGAAAAAAGTGACATTAGCTCGGTTCGAAAAATTCATTCCGCTGTTTTTTTTTATATTTTTTAATCAAGTGAATTTTTTATCTTCATTCGTTATAAAATTGTATATATTGATTTGGCATTTTTTTCTTTTTTGTACATAAATACAGTACAATTTTTTGCTTTGCCGCCAAAAATTACATATATACAATTTTATTTACAAAAAGTGCGCGATCTTAGAGAAATTCATTGGTATATAAATACATATTTGTTTTGTGCATATTTAAGCTGTGACTTTGCCAAAAATATTTAGTGAGCTCCCATTTGGACTCTTTGTTTAAGGCAGCTACAATAACAATTTGTAGTGTCTGCAGTGGGAGCGCAATATTTTCCTTTTACGCTTTGTGCGATATACGCATTGTTCAAAGCTAACAGCGAGGCTTTGTGCTTACAGAAGTCACCCCCATTTGGTGCTTTACACAGGCTTACGCTCTCGCCCACGCAATTTTTTTGCACTCGTTTTGTGCTTTGTCCGCAGCTGAGCCTGCAATTGAACTTGCCGCGCTCGCAGTCGTGCCCTTTACCGACTGTGATTGAGTGCACGTCTTAGTAGTAAGAGAGTGCACAGGTGGTACAGTGGGACGAAGACACAAATTTTGCGGTCAAAATAAAATATATTGGCGAAAATTTTTCTAAGTCATTTCGAAGCGCAAAAGACTTAGAAAAATAGAGGAGAGTGTTAATAAGCTGCACAGTAGGACAGACACAACAAAAAAAAAATTTTTTTTTAAATTTTCTTGTTTCAATACAAAAATTTTTTTTTCTTATTTGTTTGTGCACAATAAAATACAAAAATAAAAATAATTTTATATTGTTTTAATATAAATTGTGCTTTTCTCAAGTTTCTTTGGACAATTTTATTTTAGGTACTTTTGGTTGTTTTTTCTTATCAAATTTTTTTTGTTTTTGGTTTTTTTATTTTTAATCGTCAATTTAGTTCGTCAAAGTGTTTACAAAAAACACAAATAAAATAAATATGTCGCAACTAAAGACTTTTATTCGTCTGTGCGAAGCGCTAGTGGAGTCTGAAACAGATTTTAATCTTGTTGAAACTCATGACGTTTTCTCGCTGGAAGCTGAAAGTGATGAGCTTAAAGCCCAGTGGAGAAAGGTCAAAGCAGCGTATGATACTTGCATGGAGAAGATGGCTTCTGATGAGGATTCAGATATTGAGCCCTTAAAAAAGAAATATAAAAACTGCTACCATTCATACATTCGGGTAGCAGGAAAAATATCTGAGCTCTCTCAACAGAAGACTCCAAAGCAATCAGCTGCTCCAGAGCCTGCGCCAGTAATAGGCCACAGTATGCCTGTGCCACCATGCGATACTGAGGTTTTCTGTGGGGATTACCTCTCATGGCCGTCCTTTAGGGACATGTTTACGGCCATCTATATAACAAACTCGCGGCTTACTTCAGTGGAAAAACTTTTTCATCTGAATAATAAAACTCGGGGTGAAGCTAAAGAGATTGTTAGACAATCCCCTTTAACCAATGAGGGTTTTGCGCAAGCATGGCAAAATTTGTCTGACCGATACGAGAATAAACGTATCTTGGTCAACAGCCAGCTTAAGATACTGTTTAATTTGCCACATGTGCCAAAAGAATCTGGCACAGATCTCAAAAGTCTTCAAAGAGATATCAATGGTTGTATTTTTGCACTCAAAATGCACAACATTGATATTTCTAATTGGGATGCAATTTTTGTGTACCTTTGCTCTACGCGATTGCCGGAGGTCACGCTCTCCTTATGGGAGCAGTCCATTGTGAATAAAAATCAGATTCCAAAGTGGACCGACCTCGATAATTTTCTGACAAATCGGTTTCAAACACTCGAAACCGTGTCCGACATTCGCAGCTCAACCGGCACGGTACCGAAATCAAATTCATTGCCTTCTTCTTCCAACTCCAGACTAAACCAGAGCAATTCATCTGGTAAAAGGGTTAACAATTACCAAATTAAAATTAACCCTACAAATTGCAAGCTCTGTTCTACAGAGCAGCACCCGCTACGTTCGTGCCCACGTTTTTTAAAAATGAATGCTAAGGAGCGGCTAACAATTGTTCGCAAAAATAACTTGTGCATCAATTGCTTATCGAACGCCCATTTAGCAAACGATTGCAAAAGTCAATACACGTGTATGACGTGCAAGCAGCGTCACAACACGCTTTTGCATCGCGACTCAAATGCAGAGCCTTCTGCTCAGAGTGTCGACTCGAGCAGGCCGAATTCGCGCCCAAACCCTTCCAACAATAGCTCACAATCTCACGCTACCCAATTACAGTCCACTACCAACGACATTCAGTCTTGTTTTGCTTCTAGTACCAAACACGTATTGCTTGGTACTGCAATGGTGACCATATGCCATCTAGGAGCAGCGTATACGACCAGAGCTCTTATCGACTCTGGCTCTGAAGGTACGTTTGTATCTGAAAAATTGCAGAAGCTTCTGAAGTTACCCACGAGATCTGTGAATGCTCAAGTTTCGGGTTTAAATAACGCAGTATCGGCGCAAGTCACAAAAACTTGTGACTTGATCATTAGTTCTCCCAAAAACAGGCAATTCCAAATAGAAGCTACAGCCTTTGTGCTGTCACGCTTAACTGGAAACCTGCCGTCGTGTTCCGTTGATCCTTTTTTGTGTGAAAGTTTGCCCAATTTACAATTGGCTGACCCACACTTCTTTAGAAGCGGTCCGATAGATGTACTCATCGGTGGCGATTTGTACCATGCCAAAATTCTTGATGGCATTAAGAGGAATATTCTGGGATCACTTTTGGCTCAAGAAACTGTGTTCGGCTGGATGTTTACTGGGCCCCTTCCGCGTAGCGAAATATCAAGCTTTACAACGTGCTTGACACACTTTAGTGAAGTAGCAATCGATCAACAGATTGCTCGCTTTTGGGAGTTGGAGGAACTTCCTAAACAGAAGCATTTATCGGCGTCTGATAAGTTTTGTGAAGAAAACTATCAGAAAACCACAAGACGTGATGACAAGGGTCGATATATAGTCACTTTGCCATTCAAAAGTGGCTACCCTACGGAAATAAATTTAGGATTTTCTCGAGGCATCGCTTTGAAGCAATTTCTTCGTGGTGAAGCTCGATTGACTAAAAATCCAGGATTTAAGTTGCAATATGATGAAGTGGTAAAGGATTACTTAAAATCGGATCATATGAAACGGGTCTCGCCTCCTAAGTTTGAGATTTCACCATCTCACTATTATTTACCGCATCATGCGGTATTGAAGCCAGAGAGTACTACAACGAAAGTTCGGGTAGTTTTCAATGCGTCAAGCTCAACTTCTAACGGTGTTAGCTTGAATGATGTCCTGCACACAGGCCCAGTTCTTCAAGCGGACTTGACGCTTCTGGTATTAAAATGGCGTTTTTTTAAATATGTCTTCAATGGCGACATTCAGCAGATGTACCGCCAGATCCTTGTTGATCCAGAGCATTCTGCGTTCCAACGAATCCTATACAGAAGCTCTCCTGATGATATGATTCAGGATTATGAGCTGAAAACTGTTACGTTCGGCGTAAACTGCGCACCATACCTAGCCATTCGAACCATGCTGCAATTGGCAGATGATGTTCAACAGCAGTATCCTCTTGCTGCGCAAATTTTGCGGCATTTCACTTATGTCGATGATGCTTTAGCTGGAGCTTATAGCTGTTCTAGATTCTGCCGGTTTTGCAATGCGTAAATGGACTGCAAATGTATCTAGCCTTTTAGCAGACCTACCGACAGAGCATCTTCTGCGAGAAAACTTTTTAAAGCTAGAAGATGCTAGTTGTGCCAAGGCCTTAGGTGTCCGTTGGAATGCCACTTCCGATTTATTTTATTTCACTGCCAAACAGTTAGAAATGAAAACATCCTACACTAAACGCGAGGTTCTATCTGTCATCGCACAACTTTTTGATCCTGCAGGTTGGCTAGCACCTGTTGTGGTAACAGCTAAAATTCTTATGCAGCGTATCTGGTTGGATGAAATCGATTGGGATGAAAATATTCCTGCCCACAGTTTTCAAACTTGGCAAACTTTTCTGATGGATTATGAAACCATTAATAACATTCGCATACCTCGTTATGTTAGTTATTCACCCAATTCTGAGATAGAATCTCATGCCTTTTCTGATGCCTCTGAAAAGGCATTTGCTGCAGCTATTTATATCCGTGTTCAACAAGGTGATTGCATTGTCACTCACCTGCTTTACGCAAAGAGCAAAGTGGCCCCAGTCAAGACGATTTCATTACCTCGTCTTGAACTTTGCGGAGCAACACTTCTCGCTGATATGGTCGACACCCTGTTATCACACCTAGAAATAGATAGGCATCGATTATATTGTTGGACAGACTCCACAATCGTACTTACCTGGCTTTGTAAGCCCCCTTGTTCTTGGACAACGTTTGTAGCGAATAGAGTCTCTAAAATAGCAGACAAGGTTGGCGTAAGAAACTGGTTTCATGTAGAGTCACATGAAAACCCGGCGGATTTAGCCACACGTGGCGTTACACCCCAAGAGCTAATCGATAACGATCTTTGGTGGCATGGGCCATCATGGCTTTCACTCAAACGCTCGTCTTGGCAAAGAAAAAATCAACCTGCAGTTTTAGACACGTCTCTTGAGCGTAAAGCTGTGAAGGTAAACCTTGCATACTTTGCTCAATACGAAGACTTTTGGAGCGTTTCTCTTCTCTCTCGAGAGGTCTAAGAGTGTTAGCTTATGTCTTTCGTTTTCTTCATCGCACGCATCCACGTTTTCGTACTACATTTGTCAAACAATCAACATGTCTTGACAACGCAGAAATTAAACACGTAAAAACACGACTCGTATTGTTATGTCAAAAAATTATCTTTCCTGATGAATATTATAGTTTATAAACTAAAAATATTATCAGCGCCAAGAGTTCGATTATTAGCTTGAATCCATTTCTGCATAATGACGAATTATTGCGTGTTGGTGGGCGATTAGCCTCTTCGCCAATTTTGTCATATGATGAAAGGCATCCGATTATATTGCCATATAACTGCCAGTTTTCACGTCTTTTAGTACGTTTTATTCATGAAATTTCCCTTCATGGAGGAAACCAGTTAGTGCTTCGTCTGTTACGAATGCAATACTGGATTCCACGTGCTAAAAACCTGATAAAAACAACCCTGCACAATTGTAAGACTTGTGTTGTCCATAAAAAGCTACAGAGAACTCAAATTATGGCTGCTCTACCAAAAGACAGAACCGTTATTTCGCGTCCATTCTCGTCCACTGGCATTGACTTCGCTGGTCCTTTCGACATAAAAAGCTACATCGGTAGATCTTGTCGAATTAGTAAGGGCTATGTGTGCTTATTTGTTTGTTTCGCTACGAAGGCAATTCATCTAGAAGCCACAAGCGACTTGTCAACTGCCACCTTTTTAGCGGCTTTCTCTCGTTTTGTCGCTAGACGCGGCTGCCCAGCAAAGGTCTATTCTGACAATGGTACTAACTTTATTGGCGCTTCCAAAGTACTAAAGAAAGATTTTAGAGATTTTCTAAAGGAATCTCATGACGGTCTTTTAGCTCAGTACATGCAGCAAGAAATTGCATGGCACTTCATTACAGCAGGTGCTCCCCATATGGGAGGCCATTAGGAAGCGGGTGTAAAAAGTTTTAAGACGCATTTTAAGAAAATGGCCGGAAGTATGAGCTATACTTTCGAAGAATTCACAACTTTGCTTAACAGAATCGAAGCTTGTCTTAACTCGAGGCCCCTTACCGCCATGTCCGAAGATCCTGGTGACTTTCAATCTCTGACTCCAGGCCATTTCTTGGTCGGAGGCCCACTTCTCTCACTAGTGGAGCCAGAAATAATTGATCAGCCTCTGACGATCGTCAACCGTTGGCAGAAGGTTAAGGCAATGCATCAGCATTTCTGCACCAGGTGGAAAAATGAATATTTGAAGGAGATGCATAGGCGTGTTAAGTGGAAAAGTCCTCAATTAGATTTAAAAGTAAATGACTTAGTTGTCGTGAAAGAAGACAACTTACCCGCAAATGAATGGCGATTAGGTCGAATATTAAAGACTTACACTGGTAGCGATAATAGAGTTCGCGTCGCCGATGTCCGAACCGAGCGAGGTTGTATAGCTCGACCTATAGTTAAGCTTGTCGCACTTCCGTCTGCGTAGCTAAGTCACTATTTCTCCAAACCACCTGCCTTTCTTGTTTTTCCTTTTTTTGTTTCTTTTTGTCTCGTTTCAGAATGTCCACCACCAACATCGTCAGCGATCTTCTGGAGGAAATGGTTCTCCAGACAGAATCTGAGTTTGGCGCCAGCGAAACGGAGCCTGCAGAAAAACTCGCACCGCCGCGAGCTTCGGTGACAAGCGTGGTCCCGGTCGTAGCCAGCAGTGACGCCAAGACTAGGTGTAGCTTGTGCTCGTTGGAGCATAATCTTCCGTCGTGCCGGCAGTTCCTGGTGATGAACATTGAGGAGCGGTTGCGAGCAGTGTTACTTAACTTTCACTGCTCCAACTGCCTCTCGAGCGGTCATATGAGAAAGGATTGTCGGAGCAATGGAAGATGCCGTCACTGTGGTGACGACCACCATAGCTTGCTCCACTCGCGCCTACGAGTCCGAACTGGTCGGGATCACTCCAGGAGGCCCCATGGTAGGCATTCTCGAGCTAAGAAGGCAACAGCGACTGCTCAAGATGAGCCCATCAGCTCAAAGCCAAGGGGTTATAGACCACCACGTCCGTCGTGGCAGGCACCGCAGTCGACAGCACCGAAAGCGTCTTCGGCTAGGGACCACCTCCCGAAGCGGTGCCCCCCTCAAAAGAGATCGCTGTCGAATGCACCGTCAGCGTCTTTGGAAAGGGACTCTTTCCCGAGGCGATCTCCCCCAGAGCAACCGACAGCAAAAAACCTCCAACGCGTCACCTCACTGCTCCCCACTGTTATGGTGCGGGCCTGGGCAAATGGTCGCCTCGTCTCAGAGCGCGCTATCCTGGATGCCTGTCTCCCGCAGACGACAATTGCCAAAGCTTTGGTTCTGAAGTGGAGGCTGCCGACGTCGGTGGTTGATGGCACTGAGGTGTGCGCTCTGATGATCCGGGGTCAGTATGAGTCTAGCGTCCGCATTGAAACGACAGGTAGGGTCGAGCGGCGGTTGGAGGTCGTGACACCGATCAAGAGTATCGACGAGCGGATCAGACAGGGATTCCTAAATTTAAATTTGGCTGATCCAAACTTTTATGTTTCATCGCCGGTCCATATTCTGCTTGGGAGTGATGTGTATGCGCGCGTGATGCAGCCGGGAATCTTCCCATCCGGATTTGGCATGCCATTAGCGCAAAATTCAATTTTTGGCTGGGTGCTATCTGGTCAAGGTGCCTGGTAATCTAAGATTGCATTCCTGCAAAGCGGGCGGGATGTTAACGCCACTGGTGGTTGCCCGTTGCTGCCGCTCTTATATATGTATATATTTCCTTTTTTTCTTTTGGGCAGCGCTTCTCGCTGCCTTTGTTTTAACTTTGTTAGTTTTAAGTTGATTACTAATAAACTGACCACGGTCTCTTGAAGTTCAACCCTCCGCGAGTTTTTATATTCAAAAAGGTTTTTAGTGCGCGCCCCCAAATTTAACCTTCTACACGGATTATAAAAAAGTGTTTAGAATCTCACTCGAATCAGAGATTTACATTGGTCCTTCGCGAGCCGTTTTTTTTGTAAAACCCGCGGATATTAAAATAAAAGCCTTAGCTTTTTAAAAAAAAAAGGAGAAAAGAAAACACAAAGACAAAAGTGCCAACAACTTCTGCAGCATCAACAGCATCTGCAGCATCAACAACTCCGGCAGCATCAACAGCATCTGCAGCATCAACAACATCTGCAGCATCAACAACATCTGCAGCATCAACACCAAGCAAATTTTGGGAAAAATAAGGTAGGATTTTTTATTCTAATTATTTAATTATTTTGGAAAAAAGTGACATTAGCTCGGTTCGAAAAATTCATTCCGCTGTTTTTTTTTATATTTTTTAATCAAGTGAATTTTTTATCTTCATTCGTTATAAAATTGTATATATTGATTTGGCATTTTTTTCTTTTTTGTACATAAATACAGTACAATTTTTTGCTTTGCCGCCAAAAATTACATATATACAATTTTATTTACAAAAAGTGCGCGATCTTAGAGAAATTCATTGGTATATAAATACATATTTGTTTTGTGCATATTTAAGCTGTGACTTTGCCAAAAATATTTAGTGAGCTCCCATTTGGACTCTTTGTTTAAGGCAGCTACAATAACAATTTGTAGTGTCTGCAGTGGGAGCGCAATATTTTCCTTTTACGCTTTGTGCGATATACGCATTGTTCAAAGCTAACAGCGAGGCTTTGTGCTTACAGAAGTCACCCCCATTTGGTGCTTTACACAGGCTTACGCTCTCGCCCACGCAATTTTTTTGCACTCGTTTTGTGCTTTGTCCGCAGCTGAGCCTGCAATTGAACTTGCCGCGCTCGCAGTCGTGCCCTTTACCGACTGTGATTGAGTGCACGTCTTAGTAGTAAGAGAGTGCACAGGTGGTACAGTGGGACGAAGACACAAATTTTGCGGTCAAAATAAAATATATTGGCGAAAATTTTTCTAAGTCATTTCGAAGCGCAAAAGACTTAGAAAAATAGAGGAGAGTGTTAATAAGCTGCACAGTAGGACAGACACAACAAAAAAAAATTTTTTTTTTAAATTTTCTTGTTTCAATACAAAAATTTTTTTTTCTTATTTGTTTGTGCACAATAAAATACAAAAATAAAAATAATTTTATATTGTTTTAATATAAATTGTGCTTTTCTCAAGTTTCTTTGGACAATTTTATTTTAGGTACTTTTGGTTGTTTTTTCTTATCAAATTTTTTTTGTTTTTGGTTTTTTTATTTTTAATCGTCAATTTAGTTCGTCAAAGTGTTTACAAAAAACACAAATAAAATAAATATGTCGCAACTAAAGACTTTTATTCGTCTGTGCGAAGCGCTAGTGGAGTCTGAAACAGATTTTAATCTTGTTGAAACTCATGACGTTTTCTCGCTGGAAGCTGAAAGTGATGAGCTTAAAGCCCAGTGGAGAAAGGTCAAAGCAGCGTATGATACTTGCATGGAGAAGATGGCTTCTGATGAGGATTCAGATATTGAGCCCTTAAAAAAGAAATATAAAAACTGCTACCATTCATACATTCGGGTAGCAGGAAAAATATCTGAGCTCTCTCAACAGAAGACTCCAAAGCAATCAGCTGCTCCAGAGCCTGCGCCAGTAATAGGCCACAGTATGCCTGTGCCACCATGCGATACTGAGGTTTTCTGTGGGGATTACCTCTCATGGCCGTCCTTTAGGGACATGTTTACGGCCATCTATATAACAAACTCGCGGCTTACTTCAGTGGAAAAACTTTTTCATCTGAATAATAAAACTCGGGGTGAAGCTAAAGAGATTGTTAGACAATCCCCTTTAACCAATGAGGGTTTTGCGCAAGCATGGCAAAATTTGTCTGACCGATACGAGAATAAACGTATCTTGGTCAACAGCCAGCTTAAGATACTGTTTAATTTGCCACATGTGCCAAAAGAATCTGGCACAGATCTCAAAAGTCTTCAAAGAGATATCAATGGTTGTATTTTTGCACTCAAAATGCACAACATTGATATTTCTAATTGGGATGCAATTTTTGTGTACCTTTGCTCTACGCGATTGCCGGAGGTCACGCTCTCCTTATGGGAGCAGTCCATTGTGAATAAAAATCAGATTCCAAAGTGGACCGACCTCGATAATTTTCTGACAAATCGGTTTCAAACACTCGAAACCGTGTCCGACATTCGCAGCTCAACCGGCACGGTACCGAAATCAAATTCATTGCCTTCTTCTTCCAACTCCAGACTAAACCAGAGCAATTCATCTGGTAAAAGGGTTAACAATTACCAAATTAAAATTAACCCTACAAATTGCAAGCTCTGTTCTACAGAGCAGCACCCGCTACGTTCGTGCCCACGTTTTTTAAAAATGAATGCTAAGGAGCGGCTAACAATTGTTCGCAAAAATAACTTGTGCATCAATTGCTTATCGAACGCCCATTTAGCAAACGATTGCAAAAGTCAATACACGTGTATGACGTGCAAGCAGCGTCACAACACGCTTTTGCATCGCGACTCAAATGCAGAGCCTTCTGCTCAGAGTGTCGACTCGAGCAGGCCGAATTCGCGCCCAAACCCTTCCAACAATAGCTCACAATCTCACGCTACCCAATTACAGTCCACTACCAACGACATTCAGTCTTGTTTTGCTTCTAGTACCAAACACGTATTGCTTGGTACTGCAATGGTGACCATATGCCATCTAGGAGCAGCGTATACGACCAGAGCTCTTATCGACTCTGGCTCTGAAGGTACGTTTGTATCTGAAAAATTGCAGAAGCTTCTGAAGTTACCCACGAGATCTGTGAATGCCTAAGTTTCGGGTTTAAATAACGCAGTATCGGCGCAAGTCACAAAAACTTGTGACTTGATCATTAGTTCTCCCAAAAACAGGCAATTCCAAATAGAAGCTACAGCCTTTGTGCTGTCACGCTTAACTGGAAACCTGCCGTCGTGTTCCGTTGATCCTTTTTTGTGTGAAAGTTTGCCCAATTTACAATTGGCTGACCCACACTTCTTTAGAAGCGGTCCGATAGATGTACTCATCGGTGGCGATTTGTACCATGCCAAAATTCTTGATGGCATTAAGAGGAATATTCTGGGATCACTTTTGGCTCAAGAAACTGTGTTCGGCTGGATGTTTACTGGGCCCCTTCCGCGTAGCGAAATATCAAGCTTTACAACGTGCTTGACACACTTTAGTGAAGTAGCAATCGATCAACAGATTGCTCGCTTTTGGGAGTTGGAGGAACTTCCTAAACAGAAGCATTTATCGGCGTCTGATAAGTTTTGTGAAGAAAACTATCAGAAAACCACAAGACGTGATGACAAGGGTCGATATATAGTCACTTTGCCATTCAAAAGTGGCTACCCTACGGAAATAAATTTAGGATTTTCTCGAGGCATCGCTTTGAAGCAATTTCTTCGTGGTGAAGCTCGATTGACTAAAAATCCAGGATTTAAGTTGCAATATGATGAAGTGGTAAAGGATTACTTAAAATCGGATCATATGAAACGGGTCTCGCCTCCTAAGTTTGAGATTTCACCATCTCACTATTATTTACCGCATCATGCGGTATTGAAGCCAGAGAGTACTACAACGAAAGTTCGGGTAGTTTTCAATGCGTCAAGCTCAACTTCTAACGGTGTTAGCTTGAATGATGTCCTGCACACAGGCCCAGTTCTTCAAGCGGACTTGACGCTTCTGGTATTAAAATGGCGTTTTTTTAAATATGTCTTCAATGGCGACATTCAGCAGATGTACCGCCAGATCCTTGTTGATCCAGAGCATTCTGCGTTCCAACGAATCCTATACAGAAGCTCTCCTGATGATATGATTCAGGATTATGAGCTGAAAACTGTTACGTTCGGCGTAAACTGCGCACCATACCTAGCCATTCGAACCATGCTGCAATTGGCAGATGATGTTCAACAGCAGTATCCTCTTGCTGCGCAAATTTTGCGGCATTTCACTTATGTCGATGATGCTTTAGCTGGAGCTTATAGCTGTTCTAGATTCTGCCGGTTTTGCAATGCGTAAATGGACTGCAAATGTATCTAGCCTTTTAGCAGACCTACCGACAGAGCATCTTCTGCGAGAAAACTTTTTAAAGCTAGAAGATGCTAGTTGTGCCAAGGCCTTAGGTGTCCGTTGGAATGCCACTTCCGATTTATTTTATTTCACTGCCAAACAGTTAGAAATGAAAACATCCTACACTAAACGCGAGGTTCTATCTGTCATCGCACAACTTTTTGATCCTGCAGGTTGGCTAGCACCTGTTGTGGTAACAGCTAAAATTCTTATGCAGCGTATCTGGTTGGATGAAATCGATTGGGATGAAAATATTCCTGCCCACAGTTTTCAAACTTGGCAAACTTTTCTGATGGATTATGAAACCATTAATAACATTCGCATACCTCGTTATGTTAGTTATTCACCCAATTCTGAGATAGAATCTCATGCCTTTTCTGATGCCTCTGAAAAGGCATTTGCTGCAGCTATTTATATCCGTGTTCAACAAGGTGATTGCATTGTCACTCACCTGCTTTACGCAAAGAGCAAAGTGGCCCCAGTCAAGACGATTTCATTACCTCGTCTTGAACTTTGCGGAGCAACACTTCTCGCTGATATGGTCGACACCCTGTTATCACACCTAGAAATAGATAGGCATCGATTATATTGTTGGACAGACTCCACAATCGTACTTACCTGGCTTTGTAAGCCCCCTTGTTCTTGGACAACGTTTGTAGCGAATAGAGTCTCTAAAATAGCAGACAAGGTTGGCGTAAGAAACTGGTTTCATGTAGAGTCACATGAAAACCCGGCGGATTTAGCCACACGTGGCGTTACACCCCAAGAGCTAATCGATAACGATCTTTGGTGGCATGGGCCATCATGGCTTTCACTCAAACGCTCGTCTTGGCAAAGAAAAAATCAACCTGCAGTTTTAGACACGTCTCTTGAGCGTAAAGCTGTGAAGGTAAACCTTGCATACTTTGCTCAATACGAAGACTTTTGGAGCGTTTCTCTTCTCTCTCGAGAGGTCTAAGAGTGTTAGCTTATGTCTTTCGTTTTCTTCATCGCACGCATCCACGTTTTCGTACTACATTTGTCAAACAATCAACATGTCTTGACAACGCAGAAATTAAACACGTAAAAACACGACTCGTATTGTTATGTCAAAAAATTATCTTTCCTGATGAATATTATAGTTTATAAACTAAAAATATTATCAGCGCCAAGAGTTCGATTATTAGCTTGAATCCATTTCTGCATAATGACGAATTATTGCGTGTTGGTGGGCGATTAGCCTCTTCGCCAATTTTGTCATATGATGAAAGGCATCCGATTATATTGCCATATAACTGCCAGTTTTCACGTCTTTTAGTACGTTTTATTCATGAAATTTCCCTTCATGGAGGAAACCAGTTAGTGCTTCGTCTGTTACGAATGCAATACTGGATTCCACGTGCTAAAAACCTGATAAAAACAACCCTGCACAATTGTGAGACTTGTGTTGTCCATAAAAAGCTACAGAGAACTCAAATTATGGCTGCTCTACCAAAAGACAGAACCGTTATTTCGCGTCCATTCTCGTCCACTGGCATTGACTTCGCTGGTCCTTTCGACATAAAAAGCTACATCGGTAGATCTTGTCGAATTAGTAAGGGCTATGTGTGCTTATTTGTTTGTTTCGCTACGAAGGCAATTCATCTAGAAGCCACAAGCGACTTGTCAACTGCCACCTTTTTAGCGGCTTTCTCTCGTTTTGTCGCTAGACGCGGCTGCCCAGCAAAGGTCTATTCTGACAATGGTACTAACTTTATTGGCGCTTCCAAAGTACTAAAGAAAGATTTTAGAGATTTTCTAAAGGAATCTCATGACGGTCTTTTAGCTCAGTACATGCAGCAAGAAATTGCATGGCACTTCATTACAGCAGGTGCTCCCCATATGGGAGGCCATTAGGAAGCGGGTGTAAAAAGTTTTAAGACGCATTTTAAGAAAATGGCCGGAAGTATGAGCTATACTTTCGAAGAATTCACAACTTTGCTTAACAGAATCGAAGCTTGTCTTAACTCGAGGCCCCTTACCGCCATGTCCGAAGATCCTGGTGACTTTCAATCTCTGACTCCAGGCCATTTCTTGGTCGGAGGCCCACTTCTCTCACTAGTGGAGCCAGAAATAATTGATCAGCCTCTGACGATCGTCAACCGTTGGCAGAAGGTCAAGGCAATGCATCAGCATTTCTGCACCAGGTGGAAAAATGAATATTTGAAGGAGATGCATAGGCGTGTTAAGTGGAAAAGTCCTCAATTAGATTTAAAAGTAAATGACTTAGTTGTCGTGAAAGAAGACAACTTACCCGCAAATGAATGGCGATTAGGTCGAATATTAAAGACTTACACTGGTAGCGATAATAGAGTTCGCGTCGCCGATGTCCGAACCGAGCGAGGTTGTATAGCTCGACCTATAGTTAAGCTTGTCGCACTTCCGTCTGCGTAGCTAAGTCACTATTTCTCCAAACCACCTGCCTTTCTTGTTTTTCCTTTTTTTGTTTCTTTTTGTCTCGTTTCAGAATGTCCACCACCAACATCGTCAGCGATCTTCTGGAGGAAATGGTTCTCCAGACAGAATCTGAGTTTGGCGCCAGCGAAACGGAGCCTGCAGAAAAACTCGCACCGCCGCGAGCTTCGGTGACAAGCGTGGTCCCGGTCGTAGCCAGCAGTGACGCCAAGACTAGGTGTAGCTTGTGCTCGTTGGAGCATAATCTTCCGTCGTGCCGGCAGTTCCTGGTGATGAACATTGAGGAGCGGTTGCGAGCAGTGTTACTTAACTTTCACTGCTCCAACTGCCTCTCGAGCGGTCATATGAGAAAGGATTGTCGGAGCAATGGAAGATGCCGTCACTGTGGTGACGACCACCATAGCTTGCTCCACTCGCGCCTACGAGTCCGAACTGGTCGGGATCACTCCAGGAGGCCCCATGGTAGGCATTCTCGAGCTAAGAAGGCAACAGCGACTGCTCAAGATGAGCCCATCAGCTCAAAGCCAAGGGGTTATAGACCACCACGTCCGTCGTGGCAGGCACCGCAGTCGACAGCACCGAAAGCGTCTTCGGCTAGGGACCACCTCCCGAAGCGGTGCCCCCCTCAAAAGAGATCGCTGTCGAATGCACCGTCAGCGTCTTTGGAAAGGGACTCTTTCCCGAGGCGATCTCCCCCAGAGCAACCGACAGCAAAAAACCTCCAACGCGTCACCTCACTGCTCCCCACTGTTATGGTGCGGGCCTGGGCAAATGGTCGCCTCGTCTCAGAGCGCGCTATCCTGGATGCCTGTCTCCCGCAGACGACAATTGCCAAAGCTTTGGTTCTGAAGTGGAGGCTGCCGACGTCGGTGGTTGATAGCACTGAGGTGTGCGCTCTGATGATCCGGGGTCAGTATGAGTCTAGCGTCCGCATTGAAACGACAGGTAGGGTCGAGCGGCGGTTGGAGGTCGTGACACCGATCAAGAGTATCGACGAGCGGATCAGACAGGGATTCCCAAATTTAAATTTGGCTGATCCAAACTTTTATGTTTCATCGCCGGTCCATATTCTGCTTGGGAGTGATGTGTATGCGCGCGTGATGCAGCCGGGAATCTTCCCATCCGGATTTGGCATGCCATTAGCGCAAAATTCAATTTTTGGCTGGGTGCTATCTGGTCAAGGTGCCTGGTAATCTAAGATTGCATTCCTGCAAAGCGGGCGGGATGTTAACGCCACTGGTGGTTGCCCGTTGCTGCCGCTCTTATATATGTATATATTTCCTTTTTTTCTTTTGGGCAGCGCTTCTCGCTGCCTTTGTTTTAACTTTGTTAGTTTTAAGTTGATTACTAATAAACTGACCACGGTCTCTTGAAGTTCAACCCTCCGCGAGTTTTTATATTCAAAAAGGTTTTTAGTGCGCGCCCCCAAATTTAACCTTCTACACGGATTATAAAAAAGTGTTTAGAATCTCACTCGAATCAGAGATTTTCAAAAAGTAAGATATCATAACTCTGGTAATTTAAATCCAATTTTCATGTCTGATAACTCATTTAAAGAAAAATTTAATGAAAAACGAAATGCGTACCAGCTTTTACAAAACTTGAGCTTAAAAAAACGTAATTAGGATTTTTTTGGAAAAAGAACACTATCTTCCTGTGTCGTCGCTGTACGTCGCTACAGGCACGTTTAAAAATCAATATTTTTCCTTGAAAATTTCGCAGTTTTTTTTTTTACATATAAAGGAACAATCGAGGCCCGTACACATTTTGAATTTATAAAAAAAAATGTTGTTCCATACGTAGGGTGCCTTTTATATTTCGGGATTTGGCAACCCTGGTGTTGCAATCTGTCAACTGAAAGCTCTATCGCAAAGTTTGACATTTGTTGGCTTATACGTATTCAGAACGTTTTGACATACGAGCGCTATTTGTGTTGTTTATAGTAACTTAAAAGATTCATCTCGGTCTAAAAATGGAATTAAATCGTGAACATTTTCGTGCGATTTTTTTTTTACAACTTTCGACGTGAATTAACACAGCAACAGTGCATGGATGAACTTAATTCAATTTTTGGCGATGAAGCTCCATCAAGGACCAGTGTTTATCGATGGTATGGTGAATTCAATCGTGGTCGTAGTTCAAGACGACAAGACAAGTGGTCCAAGACGAATTTCGTGAAGGTCGTCCGAAATCAGCTGTTGTTCCGAAAACCATTGATGCTGTGCGCGAACTGATATTGCAAGATCGTCATGTTACCTATCGTGAGATTGAGGCAACCTTAGGCATAAGTGGGACCAGCATACATTCAATATTGCATAAACATTTGACTGTCAAAAAATTTGTTCGCGTTGGATCCCACACAATTTGTCAATCGCTCAAAAAAAGGCTCGTGTCGATTGGTCGAAGGAAATGCTCAAAAAATACGATCGTGGTGCTTCGAAACACGTCTATGACATCGTGACAGGTGATGAATCGTAGATTTACGCGTATGAGCCCGAAAGTAAACAGCAGTCGACTGTATGGGTGTTTCAAGATGAGCCAAATCCAACAAAAGTTGTTCGCGCACGAAGCACTTCCAAGCAAATGGTCGCCTGTTTTTTCGGAAAATATGGACATGTCGCAACCGTACCACTAGAACACCGCTGAACAGTCAACTCTGAGTGGTACACAACCATTTGTTTGCCAGTTGTGTTCCAAGAAATCAGGAAAACCAACCGCCGAAGACGGATCACTCTTCACCACGACAATGCGAGCTCTCACACATCGGCTCAAACAACTGCATTTTTGAGCACCCAAAACATCGATTTGATGGGTCATCCGCCGTATAGTCCTGACTTGGCACCGAATGACTTCTTTTTATTCCCAACCGTGAAGAATAAACTGCGTGGACAACGATTTTCGACGCCCGAAGAAGCGGTTGCGGCATTCAGAATGCATGTTTTGGAGATACCTCAATCAGAGTGGCAAAAGTGCTTCGACAATTGGTTCAAACGCATGCAAAAGTGTATAGATCTTAATGGAGAATATTTTGAAAAACAATAAAGTGATTTTCGATGATTAATATTTGTTTTTGTTCTCTAATCCCGAAATATAAAAGGCACCCCTCGTACAACTAAGGGCCACTCTAATATACATGCATATAGATGGAGCTAAAGAAGTTTTACTTCAGTCGTGTGCTCTAAAGCACACTCGTATTTTTTTTTTTAAATCCGGTATTAAAAATGCAGGATTCCAATGATTGCATTTAAAATTAGTTGAAGGTTTTTGACTGTATATAATATACACATAGGTATTGGAGAATATAAAATAAGTTAAAGTGTAAAACAAATTATAAAAAAAATTGTCCCTTCTGGTACTTAAGCCCAGACCCTTTCGATTACTATTCTGAAGTAATGCCACTGACCTACATAGGTCGTGATATACAATTAGCCAAACGACTTTAATGTATTATATTGTTGCAGGTTTTTTATTTGCTGTGATTATATTTTTTATTGTTTATTACCTTACACTTATATAATAACACTTTACTTATCACTAATTTACATATTCACTTACTTTAAATGTATATAAATATTTAAGTATGATTAAGCCACTCTTAGTTTTTTAAAAGAAAAGAAAGAAAGAAAGAAAGACACGAGTTGATTTATACATTAGTAAAGTATTTACCTATATTGCCGATGTGAAGACTACAGCTTTCATAAACTTCAAAAAAACATTTTACTTGAATTGATGGATTGAAGTTCAATAAAAAATTTCAAGTGCAAGGTGAGAAGCCCAAACCAAAGATCATATAATTAATATAAATATGTGCCATAGCCATACAAGCGAGTGGCACAATGAATTTTGAGCATAATATTGAAAGGTATGTTGTTTTGCTGTAAGAAATATTTCATGAAACGATTTAGCTGCAACGAAAAACTAGCTGATTTTCTATGCGTTTTAATTAAAAATATAGGCATTTTTGGTACTAAGATACAAACATTATATTATCTTTTCTTTATGGTGTGCAATTTCAAGAAAATAATCATTTAACCTTGAATAATGACAAAATCTCGGTATTTCTTGCGTATTGGCTTTGAGACTTTTTCTCGTTTTACCTTATCATATATTTTTTTTTTTAAATTTTTTTTTTATTAGTATATTAGTATTTATTAGTCTGGAGTATATTATTATAAGATCGATTCCATCAACTGAAATGTAGCTGTGTAGCGTTCGGGTAAAAATGAAAATACTGGGGTAAAAAAAGATCGAGACGGGACCCGTCTTAGCAGCCAGCTAACAGTCATTGGGAGTTCGTGTACTAGCTACCTTCCAGTTTGCGTACATAATAGATTTATTAAAGAGTCCCTGAATTCAATATTAAAACTGAAGTAAAACTATTTTAATTAAGTTATTTATCAAAATCAGACGCAAAACTCTAACAGGTGTTGTAAAAGATACAAAAAGACCAATTAAAATAACAACATCACAAACCATTGAGTTGCATAAATGTTACGCCAACTCTCGCTTCTATACCCACCCAAACCGTGATCTTTCAGAGCGATATTTTATTGAAAGATCCCAATAGCACATGAAATCTATTTGTACACTACATAAATGTTATAAAATATTTAATTCAAATCATGTTATTTTACAGTGTTAAATTCATTGCAGTAACTAATCTATTTACTTAAGTTTACAAAAATTTGTTTTTACATTTTCTATAATTTTATTAACATTTTGATCTTATAAAAGCAATTCTTAATTATTATTACAATTCATTAATATCATTATTTGTTACAATATTTATCCGTTCTTTTTATTAAATTTAATTTTATTTTATGTTAATTGCATTTATATGAAAAAAAACAACATTTTTACAAAAACTAAGCACTAAAACCACTGCAAGTTATATTTGATAATTCAACGTTCCTTTATAACTTCTAAAAAAACGGTAGTAAAGCTTTAATCTATGCTTTAAAAATTAAAATACAACGATATTGTGTAAATATAGCTTGATCTCCTTAGGTAACAATAAAAAACATATATTGAGCGTAGACAAGAATTTAGTTTTGGTTCTCTTTTCTTTTCTTTTAAGTACAATATTTTTTTTGATTAAATGGTTTTTTTTTTTCTTTGTTTTTCTTTTCATATCAACGTTAACAATGGGAGAGACAGAAACTAGAGAAAATAGAAAGAATAGAAATGGTATTGCCAGACGACAATTTAACGAAACCAAGAGTATATGCAAGTTAGTAATTATTACCGATATTCAGCTCTCAATAAAGGTTTTCTTGTTTTAATAAAAAATGTGATGCTAAGACGGCTTATTTCGTAGTTAAGAGAAATATATATTAATTTATTATAAAGATTAACGAGAGAGATAAAGATTACTTGCATAGAAACTCCAGAGATTGATGAAAGGCATTTTAAGGAAAGAAAAAAATGAGAAAAAAGAGAGCTGAAAATGTAATTTTGTACATTTAAGCTTTTAAAACTTTAGCTAAAATTCTCTATTATGCTATTCACAGCTTAAGTACGCAGGCTTGTTTAATTTACGATTTGTTATTTTTACGCCAACTTACGTAAGCGTATTTTTCTTTGTTGTTGTTTTGCATGCAAACGCAAATACGCAAACACGCGTTAATAAAAGTAGCCCTTTGGCGTGTTTTTTTTTGTCTCGTATTTTTATGCCCTATCTACAGCGTATATAACAGCGTTGCAAAATCATTAAATACGGCAAACACATACTGAGGTCCTCACAGTTTCAAAAATAACAAATGCTATAAATACGCTTTGTAAATGGAGTATTCCTAGTTGGCAAAAATTGTTGTTCGATTTTTTCTTTTTTGCATATTTTTATAGCTTGGATATTTGAGAATATCGTCTGAAAAGGGTTTTTTGAAATTCAAAATACTTTCGGAGATATGGCCTTTTTTGTCCAGCAATGTTTTCGTCAAAATGCAATTTGCTTAATTTGGCTACTTTTTGAATGCAATAATTTGAAGCAACCACAAAATTTCGTTCTTTAGTAGGTACTAACTTGTTTGTATACGCATTTTAAAAATAAATGAATACACATTTTAGAGCTTAGGGCTTAGTTCACTTTGAATTGAGTTATAAACCGGATGTGTACCGGAAAACGTATGCACCACTAAATCAAAGAGTCCAGGAAGCAATCAAACCTATTTACGAAGCACTGTCAGCCGATGATTTGTTGAACAGATGCCTTGGCTCCGAAACTAAAACAGCAACGAATCTTTCAACGCAGTGCTGTGGTCATTCGCACCGAAGCGTATGCACAACGGCGCACGAGTTACAGTACCAACTATGATCAAGAGACCAGCAAGCAACTACAGCAAGTTACACCGCTGCTTCAAAACAATAACAACAACAACAACAGATAAGCAACTGTAACCAAGAAACCACCAAGCAACTACAGCAAATTACACCACCACTTCAAACAACAACAACAAATAGTTAAAGAAACCAGAAAATGCCGAGTCATAAACAATTAAATTTATTGCTTTCTTAAGTGTGACAATTCTTCAGAATTTAAGTAGGACAAATTTCAATGTCAATAAATATTAATGTCAAACTAAAGAAAACAGTTAAATAGGAAATGCATTTAAAGTATTTCAAGTACACATGTTTTATTTACCTTAATTCAGAACACATGTTTAAATTAAATGTATGTATGTATTACACTTTTTTGTATTTACTTAAGCTGGAATTAATATTCAAAAAGGTTTCTTGTAGTTTGGCAGAATAAATAAAAATCAATCTGTTATTTTCAACTGAAGTGAAAAGTCTTTTAATTCATTAAACTATAACTGGCGCAGTCGAAAAAACCCTAAGTATACACGGCGGCTTACTGTGAAAATAACTTAGGGAAAAGAACCACAGCTCAAACTTCGAGGGAATATCGAAAAATACAGCTCAAACTTCGAGGGAATATCGAAAAAGAACCACAGCTCAAACTTCGAGGGAATATCGAAAAATAAAGCTCAAACTTCGAGGGAATATCGAAAAATAACCACAGCTCAAACTTCGAGGGAATATTGAAACATTAGAACCATCAAGGACACTCTAAATAAAGGACAATAGAAATGCTGATCATTATAGCACAGGTGTAAGTAAATATTGAAAAGATAATAATTTAAAATTTTCGTGCATAATAATAAAATAGTGAATAAAAGAAAATACAACGGGAATATTTTTTTTTATATAATAAATGCCTAAAGGAAATAGGAGAACCTTCTTTCCTTACAAAAAATTTTTCAGAAGCTTAAATTCAATACCAGAAAGTGTTACCAGAGAAGAAATAAGCTCAGACGAAGAATTAGACTTAAATCTTTTTTTACAAAACAATAATCGTACAATGGCTACTGGTAACAGCGGTAACGAAAATTTACTTACTCGTAGCATCTTCGATTCCTTAAGAATCCCGGATGCTATTAAAGATCTACCGCGCTACGACGGAAATCCGAAACTGTTGTATGAGTTTTTCAATAATGTAGAGGAAATTTTAACTCACATTCAGGACCTTAACGGTATAGCTTACGGATCAATTCTGCTAAGGGCAATTAGGAATAAAATAGAAGGACATGCTAATGAAGTACTAAATATGTACGGGACTCCTCTAGATTGGACTGACATAAAAAATAACTTAATCTTACAATACTCAGACAAAAGGACAGAAACTTCATTAATTCGAGATTTACATACAATAAGACAAAAAAATAAAACAATAGAAGAATTTTACAGCGAAATTATAGAAATTCATGCGACACTAACTAATAATATACTAATACACGAGATCAGAATGTAATTAAAGCAAAGAAAAAACTGTTTGCTGAAATGTGCCTTAATACGTTTTTATCGGGCATAAATGAACCAATTGGTTCAAACATAAGAGCAATGAAACCGGAGACACTACAAATAGCATTCTCGTATTGCATAAAAGAACAAAATATATCATATATAAAGAACGAACCAAATTCTTATTCAACTGGATTTTCATATAACAGAAATTTTAGTAAACAATTAAACAACTACCCCAAGTTCTCAAATTATAACCAAAACCCATTTATTAAACCACAAAATTTTTATCGTAACAATACTAACCAAAACAGAAATTTCTCAACAAACCAATCCACATCCTTTATTCTACAAAAACCATTTACAAATAACAATCAGAATCAAAATTTCGGGAGAATACCACAGGTAACAAATCAAATTGCTACACAACGTAACCCACAAAACCAATATTATAACCAAAATCACTCTAGAAACATCGGCGGTATAAGCCCAAATCCTATGTTTTTTAATACCCAAAACAAATTTAATCCACAATATAGACCACAAACCTCTCTAAACACAACAAACTATGCACCCGAACCAATGGATACACTCTCTGCTACAACACGCTTTGGTAATCAATCACAACAAAGGCATTCTGATCAGTCTAATCAAACCCGTCGCAGCACAGCGTTTCCAAGATATAACATGCATGAAGTACATGATTCACTTACCGTGACTGATAATTTCCAAGATAACCAGAATATATTGTATGGTAACAATGAAATCGTAGATACGCAAAATTTTCATATGAAAGCCTCAGAAGATCAACCGGATACTTAGACGTGAATACTCACGGGTTCACTCTCCCTTACATTAACATCGAATCTCCATTTGGAAGACCGTTAAAATTTTTAATTGATACGGGAGCTTCTGCATCTTTTATTAACCCTGAATTTACTAACCCAGAAGATCGTGTAAGGTGCGAACCTATAACGATAACCACAATACTAAAAAAATATCAACTAGAGGAAGAAATAAAAATTCCTATTTTCCAAGAGTTTAAAGACACTGGATATTTTAAATTTCTTATATTTAAATTCCATGGATATTTTGACGGATTGCTAGGAATCGATATACTTACACAAATCGGCGCAAAAGTTGACTAAGAAAACAGTATGTTATTAACAAAAAAATCAAATATTCCAATAAAATTAAAGCCTAACTTTAGCTCTGGTAAACAAATAATCCCAGGAAACACAAAAACAATCATTAAAATACCTATTGATATTCAGAATGGAGATATTTTTATTCATGATACAAAACTATCCCCTGAACTTATGATCCCTGAAGGTATTTATAATGCAAAAAATTGGTATAGCCTGGTAGAAGTAATTAATATATCTAATCATGAAAACATATTATTAATGGATCAACCCTTAAAAGTTAACTCATATATTACAACAAACTTCCTAGAAATAAATAACTACACTATTGACTATGAAAAACCTTTTGAACACAACGACGTACTACAAACATTACGCACAGAACACCTGAACAGCGAAGAGAAAACTCTGCTTTTTAAAGCATGTAAAGAATTTGAAGATATATTTTTTAGAAAAGGACAAAATTTGAGCTTCACCAATATGATTAAACATAGAATTAAAACAACAGACGATTTAGCAATTTGTACCAAATCTTATAGATACCCATATATTCACAAAGAAGAAGTAAGGAAACAAATAAACGACATGTTAGAACAAGGAATAATCCATCCTAGTTATTCGCCTTGGAGCTCACCTGTTTGGGTAGTCCCAAAAAAAATGGATGCGAGCGGGAAAAAGAAATGGCGGCTTGTCATTGATTACAGAAAACTCAATGACAAGACTATCTCAGACCGCTATCCTATTCCAAATATTAACGAAATTTTGGATAAATTGGGGAAATGTATGTACTTTTCAACTTTGGATCTAGCAAGTGGATTCCATCAAATCGAAATGGATCCAAAAAATATAGCAAAAACAGCTTTCACTGTTGAAGGGGGATCTATGAGTATTTGCGAATGCCATTTGGGTTAAAAAATGCCCCTTCTACATTTCAGAGAGTAATGGACAATGTTTTAAAGGATCTCATAGGTAATATTTGTCTAGTTTATGTAGATGATATAATTATCTATTCGACTTCATTACAAGAACATATCGAAAACCTTAAGAAAGTATTTCTTAGGCTTCAAGAATCCAACCTTAAAGTACAATTGGACAAGTCCGAATTTCTACAAAAAGAAATTGCATATTTAGGACACATTGTTTCAACACACGGAATCAAACCTAATCCAGAGAAGATTCATGCAATTAAAGAATTTCCTATACCACGTACACAAAAAGAAATTAAGTCATTTTTAGGGCTTTTAGGGTATTACAGAAAATTTATACTGGACTTTGCTAAAATAACAAAACCCATGACGGAGTGTTTAAAAAAGGGTAAGTCAATTGATCTAAACGAAAAATATGTTCGATCTTTTGAACTTTGTAAGGAAATTTTATCGAACGACCCAATCCTACAATATCCTGATTTTTCCAAAACCTTCAATCTAACAACAGATGCAAGTAACTTTGCAATTGGAGCCGTATTATCCCAGGGCCTAATTGGCAACGACAAACCCGTTTGCTACGCTAGTAGGACATTGACCGACACTGAGATACGATACTCCACTATAGAAAAAGAATTGCTGGCGATCATTTGGGCAACCAAATACTTTCGACCATATCTATATGGGAGAAAATTTAAAATAATTACAGACCATAAACCGTTAGTCTGGATAACAAACTTGAAAGAACCAAATTCTAAACTAATTAGATGGAAGCTGAAATTAGAAGAATACGACTATGAAATCGTATACAAAAAAGGAAAGCTCAATACCAACGCTGACGCACTTAGTAGAATAAAGATTGATGAACCACAAACGAGGGATATCAATATAAATGACGCGTCTACATCAATTCAAGCAACAACTGGGACAACTGTTCATTCAGCAGACGAAAATCTGGACGACGGAATACCAATTTCAGAAAGACCGATTAACGAGTTTAATCTACAAATAATTTTACAAATAACAGACAAAGGATCACCAATGACAGTAGAAACAATCTTCAAAAACAAACAGCGTAGAACCATAAGACGACCAATGATAACAGAAGACATCCTAAAAGAAATACTTAAAGATTATTTAATACCAAAAAAAATTTTAGCAATTTTCACAGATTAAGATACATTTCGTTTAGTTCAATCAACATACTCTAAATATTTTGCAAATAAACGTTTCCGCTTAATTCGGTGTACAGAAATACTGATAGATGTAAGGCAGAATGATGACCAAGATAAACTTATAAATGACTACCATATTAGAAACAACCACAGAGGCACGGACGAAACTTTGCTACAAATGAAACGAAAATACTTCTTCCCTTTTATGAAAACTAAAATTCAAAATACTATTAACAACTGTGAAACATGCCAAACATTAAAATACAATAGACACCCACCTAAAATCAAGTATGAAAAACCAGAGTCACCCGAAAAAACACTAGATATTGTTCACATAGATATTTATAGTATAAATGGTCGTAATATTTTAACAATAATAGACAAATTCTCAAGATTTGCCTGTGGATACACAGTAGAATCCCGAAACAGTATCACAATGTTAAAATACATGAAACAATTTATAAGCCATCATGGAATACCGGTAAAAATAGTCTGCGATCAAGGAGCAGAATTTACAGCCAATATTTTTAAAGACTTTTGCAGACAATATCAAATTGAACTACACATCACATCGTTCCAACAAACAAGTAGTAACTCAACAGTAGAACGATTACACTCAACGTTAACTGGACAGGATATCCTATCAGATTATAGGATAGGATAGGATATACAGGATTATCCTATCAAAACTTAAAGAAAACAAACACGAGTTGGACCATGATGAAATATTATCAGAGACGTTTGTAACGTACAACAACGCAATCCACTCCGCAACCAAGTTAACACCCTTTGAATTATATTATGGGAGAACATACAAATTTAATAATTCCATCACATTTAACACAGAACATGAGTACTTAGAGAAATTAAAATTATATCAATCGAAAATTTTTCCAGCAATTAGAGAAGATGCCGAAAAATTAGTAGGAAAAAGAATAGATAAACTAAATATAGGAAGGGAAGATCCGGAAAACAAAGAAGTAAACGATTTAGTATATAGGAAAGAGTGCAGAAGAAATAAAATTACCCCAAGATTTTCCCAACATAGGGTCAAAGATAATAAAAAAGTTACAATACTAACAAATAATAATAGAAAAGTTCACAAATCTAGAATTAAGAAGAAACCGAAATAAAACAGATTCTTTATTTTTTTTCTTAACCTTACAGATTATTAACCCTAGTAGCATCCCAACAAATTGAAATACTCAAGCTCCCAGAAAACCAAGGTGTTCTACCACTGCAGTTAGGTCCAGCGAGAATAATAGAAAAATATAACAACTTGATACACATAGTAAATATTGATGCATACACTATCAATATAGAAAAAATAAAACAATCATTGTCAGTACTAAAAAGGATAAAAGAACTTGAACCATCAATTAAGATAACGAAATTAAAATTAAACGAATTGGAAAATAAGTTAAATATCTTAACCCCAAGATATCGTAACAAAAGAGGGTTAATAAATGGGTTAGGTACAGTTATTAAATGCATAAGTGGAAATATGGACTCAACAGACGCTGAAAAGCTGAACAAAGATATTGAACAAATTAACAAACATCAAACAGATTTGCAGGACGAAGTAAATGGCCAAATAACGCTTAATTCTCGAATGATTAAAAGATTTCAAAACATAACTAATCACATTAACAAAGAACAGGACAAAATGATAGAAACCTTTAATTACAATCAGGATCGAATTCGTAACAAATTAAGCTCTAACGAACACAACTTCATACACTTACAATACATTAATCAAATAAACTACAACATTGCCCTTTTAACACAACACCTTAACAATATAGCAGAAGCGATAATTATTTCCAAGCTTAACATTATACCAAAACGCATACTAAGCCCGGAGGAACTTAAAGAAATTCACAATATTTTTAATAAACAATTTTTAGAAATACATTCAGATGAACACATATATGAACTGTTAGGATTGCAAGCTTACTATAACAATACCAATATAATATTTAATATCCGCATTCCCATAGTATCACACGAAAAATATTCCCTACATCACTTAATTCCACTACCTATAAATAAAACACACGAAATTATTATAAACCAACACTACATATTACATAATAACCAAAGTATACACTATTTAAACGAAACCTGTGCTAGAATTGAAAAGGTTTTCTATTGCAAAAAGTCCAAAAAGAAAGAGTTAATTGAAGAGTCAGCATGTATTGGGAAAATATTGACCAATAAAACAGCTAACTGCCCTTTGAAAGTCGTTGGAGATACAGAATCAATATTTCAACCCGAGTCAAATTATATCGTACTACAAAACGCACCATCAACTACAATCAATACATCCTGTAACAACTACAGTCAAACAATAGAAGGGACCGTTCTAATACACTATAAGGATTGTCATATTGACATAGATGGCATAATATACGAAGACAACATTAATGTACATTGGGACGAAATACGTTTAATCACACCAACAAGTAGAAACATCCAAGTAAAGTCTATTATCGAAACACTTAATATAAAAAACTGGAGAACTACCATTTCAATAACAAGGAAGCAATACAAATCCTGAGAACAGAATCGCAAACCCAACAACTTTATAATTATACAGCTATTTCAGTTATTGTAGCCGTTTTTATCTTTTTCATAGTATTTACTTTTCGAAAAAGCCAATTTAAATCACCCAACACTCCACCATCGCTCTAGTACACTATCGCTCACACTTAGGGGGGAGGAGTTACAGTACCAACTATGATCAAGAGACCAGCAAGCAACTACAGCAAGTTACACCGCTGCTTCAAAACAATAACAACAACAACAACAGATAAGCAACTGTAACCAAGAGACCAGCAAGCAACTACAGCAAGTTACACCGCTGCTTCAAAACAATAACAACAACAACAACAGATAAGCAACTGTAACCAAGAAACCACCAAGCAACTACAGCAAATTACACCACCACTTCAAACAACAACAACAAATAGTTAAAGAAACCAGAAAATGCCGAGTCATAAACAATTAAATTTATTGCTTTCTTAAGTGTGACAATTCTTCAGAATTTAAGTAGGACAAATTTCAATGTCAATAAATATTAATGTCAAACTAAAGAAAACAGTTAAATAGGAAATGTATTTAAAGTATTTCAAGTACACATGTTTTATTTACCTTAATTCAGAACACATGTTTAAATTAAATGTATGTATGTATTACACTTTTTTGTATTTACTTAAGCTGGAATTAATATTCAAAAAGGTTTCTTGTAGTTTGGCAGAATAAATAAAAATCAATCTGTTATTTTCAACTGAAGTGAAAAGTCTTTTAATTCATTAAACTATAACTCACGCACTATTGAGATTGCCAATAATATTGCAACTGTCATATTTGACGAAGGTTTTTTGCCAATACTTTAAATAATTAACCTAATGGGCATCCCGATTGGCAACGTCACATATGATTTCGCCATGTCTCGGAACGAAGAACGTTTGAAAAGGTCCGAAGCCAGAGCTCTGGCCGCATCAAAAGAAGGTAGAGCTGCCCGAAGAGCACAAAGAGCCGCTGAGCCCTCACTTTTTGAAGAAGAGGAAGAAGTTCTTTATGGCATTAGAAATTGATATATGTAAGTATTTCACAAAAAAAAAAAATGTTTTATTGCCTAAAATTTTCTTTGAGTTTTTTCAAAATCACGTTTTTGAACTTCGATGTCACTTTTCTCCGGTTCTACTAAACCGATTTGGATGAAACTAAGTGCAATCGACGCAGACTTGTCGAATTTCTGCATGTCTAAATTTTTCATTTAAATTTTTTTGATGCAAAAAATAACTTCAAACTTAAACGCGTTTGTCTCGAAACCACGTTTTCCGAGCCTGCGGCCCAGATTTCGCCCGTATTTCTAAGCCGATTTTGATGGAACAAAGTGCGATCAACGCAGAATTGTCACCATTCTAGGCCCTACCTCCATCACAATTTTAAACAATTTTCTACTATTTTTTTTACACTAAACTTTCAGTAAACTTTTTTCAATGACCGCCATTTTGTAAAATATAATCGCAAAATTATGACTGAGGTAGGGACAAGAATTACATCTGTACTGAATCTAACGCCGTTTACTTTTTCCATTTCCGAAGTCGAGCTATCCGGGCCGCAAGCAGAATATCTTTTTTTTCGATGCCCAACTCTGAAAGCCTACAACTTTTTGAACAGCCCTCGTACAAAGGAAAAAATTTTTTAATTAATGTGATATGTTCTTAATACAATAAAAAAAAAGAAACTCTTTGCGTTTTCAAATGAGAAGTTTTTCAAAAAGGGACCAAAAACATCCTTCCAATCAGGAATACTCCGTTAATATACGCTTAAGCTATGAATAGCCTAAGTATTTGTGTTATTTTCCCTATATTTTGCATTTTTTTTCTACTGCGTTCTCTTTTTAGCAATAAAATTAGTTGCAACTATTATTAGTTAACATATTTTTTTTATTCTAGTCTTTATATTGTTTTTTTGTTAAAACTTTAATTTATCTTGATACTAAGTTTGCATATTTTGTTTTTGCAAGTAATATATAAAATAATTTTTAATTTGTTTTGTTTTAAATTTTTTTTATAATTTACTTATATACTTTACTTATAATATAAGAATTTTTCTTTTTTTTTATTATTAAATTAGAATTTGTTTTAACAGAATTTTTCTTTGATTGTAACACAAAAGTGATTTAAATTATAATTTTTTTTTCTCGCTTTAACTTGAGCTTTACTTTAACTTAACACTTGAATATATTTGCACTTAGTTTTTATTTTACCACTGTTATTAATTTAGCAAATTTTATGTTATCTTTATAATAAATTTATATTATATTTTGTTGATTAAGATCACAATGTTAAATAGAATTTTAAACTGGCACTTCAATAAGTGCAAATATATCAATTTTATGTTGACATAAAAAACTGACACGGTCAGTTTGCGTGCCAGGCAGAATTGTTAGCAAAAGCTTTGAGAGCGAAGTGACGATCGATTTAATAAAATTTTGAACTGCTAATATTTCAGCTTATTTAATTCTTTATAACTGGTCACGTTGTCGTCTCAAATCGAAAAGAAAAAAGAAGTTCTTAAACAGGAAGAGAAAGGTTTTTTTCATAGCGGATAGTGATTTTTCGAACTTTGACGAATCTGTCAAGAGTTAATATTGATTAACTTTTACCGCGGTAAGTAAAGTCTTACCAACTAAAGTTTGTAGAAGCGATCAACCTTGGTTGCTCAACTACTTTGTAAAAAAATCAAAAACGCCTTACAAGAAAATGGGATCGTACGTTACAGCCGCAAATAACGTTGTAAGCGAAATTTTTTAACTTGTTTTATGCGAAACAACGCTAGCACTACTCTCAGTGGTGGATCTAGATACTGCCCATGGGGGACTAAGTTACCCAAATGAAATTATGTTACGCATATAAATATTTATTGCGTGAAGGCAGCGCATTTTAATAAAAAATATATTTTCTATCGTATATATGTTATTGAAAAAACTGCGTACCATGTAATTCGATAAAAAAATTATTTGTTTTTTAAATAAATGTAGAAAAAGTTGTTTGTATCAGTAATAAGATATAGGAAGATCGTCAGCATAGTATTCTTTGAATACTAATAAGATATAGTTGTGCACATGGGCGAAGCGAGGGTAGGTCAGGGATAGTTGCCTCCCCTGAACATTAGAAAAATAAAAATTTGAGTAGAGGAAAGAGGCAATATGTCAAGATAGATAGTTTAACACAACTGTCAACGTCGTCTCTTAGCCTAAGCATATTTTCACCAACTTACTATCAATTTTTTCTGCGTTCCTGATTTGCATCAGTCTTGAACGTATCGGTACGAACCAACACAAGTTAATATCCTAATTATTATAGTTGGACCTTGGCCTTGGAACATACAAAAGGAATTTTGCATGGCATTTCAACAAGTCACTCAAACACCGCCATATTGCAAGCTACAGCTTGTGGGGAATCATGAGCCACTTTTGGTGGGGAATTTCAAAATGGAGGCTGTGAACAAATAAACAAATATTTTTATTAAATTGAAATTACTTTATTTGTTATTTCCAGTTATTTAATAAGGTTTTGCACCGTAGTCTAATTAACCCATTTATGTAAATGAAGGCTTGACGAGAGCGAACTCTGCTATTCTACAGCGTGCACTCCGATACAAAAAGCAACAATTGCTATCTGTCGCTTTTACTCGTCGAGGGATTACGCACATAAAACTACGGAGTAATGATAGCGCTACATCTGTTGAGACACTGGCAAAATTGGAAGCAATTATTGAAAGTCTCAATACCGGCCATGATCCTATTGATCCTAGTATAGCAAATAGAACTTATTATTTTCGTGACTTCACGAGTTAATATTATAACTTATAATAATTTTAATTTAATATCTTTATACGTTACAGCAGTGAAGAAAACTGCTTTAGTCATTACGCACGCGTTACTGTTTATTCTTTTTCTAGACTCATTAATTATGTTGAGTTCTGAAATTATTCATTCCAAAGACAACAGCTATAATATGATAAGAATACTCTCTAAACAAAGATCTGGACTTAAAATTTGCCACCTAAATGCTCAAAGCTTAGTTAATAAAATAGATGAGTTGCGATACGTGTTTGAGGGATCTGGCGTGGATGCTGTTTGTGTAAGTGAAACATGGTTTAATAATGATTTGCCTGATGGATTGTTTGGTATGAATGGTTATAGAATATTTCGTGCAGACAGAGTTGGTCATGCAGGCGGTGTTGCAATCTATGTAAAAGAAAATGTTAAGTGTAAGATACTCTGCAAGTCATCACATGATAGTGTCATTGAATATGTTTTTGTTATGGTTTCAAATGGTGATAAAAGATTGCTTCTTGGGTGTGTATATCGTCCAAACCGAAATGTTGATTTTTTACCATTTTTGAGCACACTGGAAAACATTGCACTTTCTTTCAATGAAATTATTTTAGCTGGCGATTTTAATAGTAATCTGCTCGTAGAAAACAGTCTCCTCCAAGATTTAAATAGTTTAGGTCTATTTCCTGTAAATTCTACAATTCCTACTCACTATACAAAAACAGCAAATACTGTCCTGGATTTATTCTTTGTAAGTGTTAGAACTAAAATCCTTCTCTATGATCAATTATCCGTGTCAAATTTTTCAAAGCACGACCTTATCTTTTTAGCTTATGACTTCAGACTCACCGAAACTGTTAACAGGTTCAGCTACAGAGACTTCAAAAACATAGACTATGCTCGACTTGAAAATTCTATATATAATATAAACTGGGAATTAATTTTCCATATGAACTCAGTTGATGATCAAGTTTAGTTTTTCCATGGCAATGTCAATAAATTATATAATGAGTTTGTCCCACTTAAGCATAAAGTAGCCAGTCATAAAAAACGACCTTGGTTCAACAGAACAATTGAAAAACATATTTTAGTGCGCAATAATGCGTACAATCGATGGAAACGTTTCAAAACGCCAGCATTGTATGAAGAGTTTAAAATTCTCCGTTTGAGAGCAGTTAAGGAAGTGAAAGCTGCAAAAAGGAATTACTATGGTGATAGGTTTGGCTCCATTGCCAACAGCAAGCACAAGTGGCGTGAGATAAGAAATATTGGTCTGAGTCAAAAAACTATAGGCTTCTGTGATAATGTGGACGTTGATGATATAAATAAACAATTTGTTGATATTCCAATGCCTTCGATTAGTCATAACGTTTATAATGACATCAACAATTCTTTTAACATCGAATATAGCTTCAGTTTCTCATGTGTCCGTCAGGAGGATGTTCTTAGAAGTATCTCATCCATCAAATCGAACGCGATCGGGTTTGATGAAATAAATCCAATTTTTCTAAAAATCTTGCTACCGAAAGTACTTCCTTACATAACTCATATTTTTAATACCATTCTCACAATGTCAATTTATCCGAAAGAATGGAAGAAAGCTAAAATTATACCAGTACCTAAAAGTAATAATGAGCACCGCCCAATAGCAATCCTGTCTTTTTTATCCAAAGCGTTAGAACTGTTAATAAGTCAGCAAATTAACTTTCACCTGCACAGAAATGGCCTTATAACTGATAGACAATCGGGCTTCAGGGCCAAACATAGCTGCGTTACCGCCCTCATTGATGTATCTGCAGACTTGCGTGCTGGTTTAGATAATAATGAAGTCGGGTTCTTGGTTCTCTTGGACCACTCAAAGGCTTTCGACACAGTCGACCACGATATTTTGAAGACCAAACTTTTTAAAATATTCAATTTCACATCATCTGCTGTTAATCTAATTGCGTCATATCTATCAGAAAGATCGCAAGCCGTTTTCGCAAATAATATGACATCATCATTTCTTCGCACTAAAAGGGGTGTTCCTCAAGGATCTGTTTTGGGTCCACTTTTTTTCTCTTTATATATAATCGACCTACCTAGTGTTGTAGAAAATTGCAAAATCCATATGTATGCAGATGATGTTCAGGTATATTTAAACTGTAAACGTGAGAAATTCAATGACTGCACAAATTATTTAAATGGTATTCTCTCTACAATTGGTGATTGGGCACTCAAAAATGGTCTGAGTCTGAATCCTAAAAAGTCCAAGTGTCTAGTGATTGCAAAGAAAGTTATCGACATTTCTACAGCTCCTCACCTTGCATTAAATGGTGGCAATATTGAATATGTTGACACAGCGAAAAATTTGGGAGTAATCTTCAATAGGACGCTGACATGGAATAACCACATAAGTATTACTGCTGGGAAGGTCTACGGCATGCTTCGCGTCCTTTGGACAACTCAATACTTTACACCTCTTCATATACGTATGCTACTTGCAAAAACATATCTCGTCCCAGTAATGCTATACGGCTGTGAAATTTTTGCTAACTGTGATAGTTTAAGTAAAACTAAACTAAACGTACTTTTTAATAATATTGCTCGTTATGTGTTTGGGTTGAAAAGAAATGACCATGTTTCAGAATACGCAAAAAAGATTCATGGCTTCACTTTTGAAAACTTGCTGAACTATCGCACTCTTATATTGTTGCATAAGATTATCTGTAACGCTGTTCCACGATATTTGTGTTCTAGAATAAAATTTTCTCGGTCCACTCGAACTAACATGATTAACTGTATACGAGTTTCTTGTTTAACTTCGGAAAGGCAGTTTTTTGTACACTCTGTTCGTCTTTGGAATGCACTTCCTAATAGTTTAAGATCGTGTAGTAACGCTGTGCAATTCAAAACAAAATTAGCTTTACTCTTTTCTTCGCTGTAATAGTTTAATAGTTTAATAGTTAAATGGTTGCTATATATATATATATTTTTTTTAATGTTAAATTTGAAATGTTAAATTCTATTTTACTTAAATTTCTTTATTTATATTAAATTTTTTTTTTTTAATTATAATTATAAATGTTAATTGTTATCATAAGTCATATACCAAATCGATGCTTTATGCTATATACTGCCGGTACTGCTTATAAGGTTTTTAAACTTTGTTGTGCCGGTTTTTCGAAAGAATTAAAATAAATAAAAAAAAAAATAAAATAAAAATATAATAAATCTATAAGCTGCAAAAAAACTTCGCTTCTCTCGTGTGTCGAACGACGCGCCTGTGTTTTTGTTTTTGCAATTTATATAAAATGGATTGTTCAAAAATAATCAAAAATTTTCATTCGGATATGAAGTTAAACAACTATATCTTCAAAACCATTATTCCTTAAAAAAAATGTTTAGGACATATTTCAATAATCTTGAATTGGTGTTCTTGTGGTGTACAGTTTAACCAACACTAAAACTTAATTGATTTTTTTCCAATTAAACCTTAAATTTGAATTTTAAATTTTAATAATTTGAACTTGTTATTATAAATTATTTCAATTATATTTAATTTTTCAGTTTGTAATATTTATAAAAAAACAAAATTTTTACAAAAATATTACAAAAAAAATATTTATAAAAGTAATATTTAAAAAAGTTAATAATAAAAAATATTTTCATTAGAAAAATTTGAGATTGAAGAAAACAACTCATGAGATATAAAAAATATAAAATTGTTTAAAATTTGTTTTATTTTGCAATAAAATGTATATTTGCAAAACAAATAAAATTGCTAAAAGCGGGGAAATTTTAATTTACACAAATGAAAATGTTCCACATATTTACATATGTAGTAAGTCACAAATATTAATTTTTAAGCACAGTAAACTTTTTAAAATAGTGCCAAGATGGATCTTTTAAAAAAACCATTCTTAAGAAAAAGTTTTGCAGCTGTATCATAGCTTCGAACTCGCAATAAAAAATATCTGCTTAATCTATACGTAAGTAGCTCAAGAAGTACGTGCACAATTTTAAAAATATCAAATTGTGAAAAAATGTCAATCTTTCAAAATGAAAAATTGTGTTCCAAGATAAAAAAAAAACGAAATGGCCATTTCATCCCGTGAAAGGACTTTGATCGAGCTTCTTATGATCAATTGTGTTGTGATATGTTTGAACACAAATGATCGAAAACTGGAGCTACCAGCTGTATGCCGATTCCGAACGGCTTATGTTTTCAAGAAGCTTTTCATGGCAGTTTTTACTCTCTAAGGTTTGCCATTGTCTGCAGAAAGGTAGCGGCCGAACAGACTATACTGAAGTCTTTTCAGTCATAACACGGTTTAGGAACAATAAAGCCGCAGGGACCGATGGCCTACCTGCTGAGCTGTTTCAGAACGGAGGCGAAGCTCTTTTTAAGTGCATTTACGAGCTTCTGTGCAGAATATGGTCGGAAGAATGCATTCCAAGCGAATGGCACCGCAGTGTACTCTGGCCAATCCACAATAAAGGCGATACCACCATTTGTGCCAATTACCGTGGGATAAGTTTACTTAATATCGCATGTAAGGTCCTGTCAAGCGTATTATGTGAAAGACTGAAGCCCATCGTATTCCATCTGATTGGACCTTATCAGGTTGGCTTCAGACCTGGAAAATCTACCATCGACCAGATATACACGCTTCGACAAATTTTGGAAACACAAAAAGAAACAAATCGACACCCACCGTCTTTTTGTCGATTACAAAGCCAACTTCGACAGTTCATTAATGATCCACCTATACTCCACTATATTCTGAATTTGGTGTACCTGCAAAATTAATCCGTCTATGCAGAATAACACTGAAAAACACCAGCAGCGCAGTTAAAATCTGGAAGGACCTTACTCCCCATTTGTTACCAAACGAGGTTTCCGACAAGGTGGTACCTTATCGTGCGACTTTTTTAAGCTAAGAAGATCATTCGAGCTGCTGATCTGAGACAAAGCGGCAAAATACTCTATAAGAGTGTTATGCTGCTAGCGTATGCCGATGATATTGATATCATTGGCCATAGCACACGCGAAGTCAGTGCAGCATTCTCCAAATTAGAAAAAGAGTCGAGTCGCATGGGTCTTGCAGTGAATGCAGATAAGACGAAATATCTGGTGTCAACAAACAAACATTCCCAGCGTATTGGCACCCATGGCACTGTTGACAACACCTCCTTCGAAGTTATGAAGGACTTTGTCTTCCAGCATTAACTCCACCAACGACATCAGTAGAGAGATAAAACGAATGATAACTCTTGCCAACAGGTGTTACTTTGGACTCAGTAGGCGATTGAGAAGCAGAGCCCTCTCTAGACAAACAAAAGTCACGCTCTATAAATCACTAATCATGCCCGTCCTGCTATATGCAGCACAAACCTGGACGTTGAGCAGCTCTGATGGAAAGACTTTGAGAGCGTTCGAAAGAAAGATCATTCGTAAAATCTACGGACCAATCTGCGCCAATCGCGAGTACCGAATACGATGGAACGATGAGCTGTATGAGCTATACGCCGACATTGACATAATAAAGCACATAAACATAGAGCAGCTTCGCTGGCTAGGTCATGTTTAACGGATGGAAGACGACTCTCCAGCGAAGAAAATACTCGATTCAGTGCCCAGCGGCGGTCAACGCAGAAGAGGATGACCACATCTCTGTTGGAAGGGCCAAGTAGAGGGCAACCTGACGAAACTTGGAGCTTCAAACTGGCGCCAGCAAGCGCAAAACAGAAATGGCTGGCGCAATTTCTTACGACAGGCGGAAACAGACTTAAGGTTGTAGACGCCACCTAAGTAGGTTAGTATGTAATTTCGATCAAACATAACTGTTTTTTGTTTCTGATCTAGAAAATAACGAATAAAAACTAACTTCTATTTTTGTTTGGAAAAATAAATATCATAAAATAATTTTTATTTTATTCTTGGTTTTTTTTTTTTATTACTTGGGCCAATTTCAATATTTATTTTAGATAATTTTTAGAGGTTTTTGACCAATGCTTTTAAATTGCAATTTTTATTTAAAACAAAATTTGAATTTTATCTCTCAACGTTTCGTAAATTTTTTGTTGACATCTTCAGGGGAATTTTTAATTAATTCTAGAAAACAAAAATTAACTTACTTAATAACATTATATAACCAAAAACATTTTTTAAAAATAAAAACTAAACGTTAAACATTAACACAAAAAATTATATCTCTTATGCATCTACTTGTCCAGTGCAATGGCATAGTTATTGTTTACTTGTCAGTATCTTATTTAAAGTTAACAGCTCTGTCCCCTTTTATGTGTCCAAAACGATTGCATTTGCTGCATTTAGCATTCCGAATTTTGCATTTTCCACGCTGATGCTGCACACTACATCCAGGACAAGATTGAAAACGACTGCTAAAATTTTGAGCTACTTCATTGTGGTTTTTTTTCCGAAAATTCTCTACTCAAAACACCTCGCTTTGCTCCTTTGCTGATGACATTCGCAGCTTCATTGTTTGCGTCGCCTCAAAAGCTTCGGCTACTAATATTACATCTGCTAGTGATGGATCTACTTTCTGCAACAAAGCCGCTGTTCTCACTTTATCGTGAGGTGTATTTAGCGCTATGATGTCTCGAATAAGTTCATCCACAAGCTCTCGTTGGCATGATTCGTTTGCTGTATACTTACTTGCAATTTCGTGCCACGCCACGAAGTTCGGATATCCACTCGGAATATTTTTGGTTAGGTTTAATTTTTAGCTTAAATAATTCATACCTTGAAGCAAGCACGTGTATATTCGCCTTAAAATGGTCCGTTAATTTTGCAACTAACTGTTCATATGTCTTGCCCTGCACGTCTTCACTTCCACATAATTTGACCAAAAGCTCAAAAATTTCCGCACCGACCCAGGACAGGAGAAATGCCTTCTTCTGATTTGGATCAAAAACATTGTATGCTGTGAAGTGCTGGGTGATCTGCGCGATATACGAGTCCCAATGCTGCTTTCCCCTATAAAAAGAAGAAAACGCTGGCATTGCCATGTGGCTGCTCGAAAAGGTTACCCCCTTCGGAGGCTTTGAATCTTGAGCTGCTGCATACAGCTGCTGAAACTCCTTCTTTTGATGCTCCAGTTGATCCTGCATTCGTTGGGTTCCCAGTACGTCCACTAAAAATGTCTGCTGCTGTTTCAGCAAATCTTTGAGAGTTTCCTACATTTGTTTCTCCTTTTTCCTCGTCGCCAATATGTTGTATCTCTTATACAACTATTTATTAATGAAAAAGATAGATACTGGTTACAATAAATATAAAACTTAAATTGTTAATTTTAAACGTAGCAAACGTTAAACGTAGCAAACACGAGATGCGAATGTCAAAAAACAGCAAAACTTGGTATCGCATTGCCAACGTTTGTGTTTGCGAGCAGTGTTGTTAACGATACATCAATTATTATTATTATTATTATTATTATTATTATTATTATTATTATTATTATTATTATTATTATTATTATTATTATTATTATTATTATTATTATTATTATTATTTTTATTATTATTATTATTATTATTATTATTATTATTATTATTATTATTATTATTATTATTATTATTATTATTATTATTATTATTATTATTATTATTATTATTATTATTATTATTATTATTATTATTATTATTATTATTATTATTATTATTATTATTATTATTATTATTATTATTATTATTATTATTATTATTATTATTATTATTATTAATATTATTATTATTATTATTATTATTATTATTATTATTATTATTATTATTATTATTATTATTATTATTATTATTATTATTATTATTATTATTATTATTATTATTATTATTATTATTATTATTATTATTATTATTATTATTATTATTATTATTATTATTATTATTATTATTATTATTATTATTATTATTATTATTATTATTATTATTATTATTATTATTATTATTATTATTATTATTATTATTATTATTATTATTATTATTATTATTATAATTATTATTATTATTATTATTATTATTATTATTATTATTATTATTATTATTATTATTATTATTATTATTATTAT